>PVIH01001675.1:0-222720 GCA_004025045.1 Sigmodon hispidus
CATAGGCTGTCATCTGTGCCTTTTATCTTAGCCAATCTAACAGGTGTTAGGTGGTATCTCAAAGTTGTTTTGATTTGCATTTCTCTGATGGCTAAAGATGAAGAGCACTTTTTCAGGTGCCTTTCAGCCATTCGTAGTTCCTCTGCTGAGAATTCCCTTTTTAAATCTGTACCCCATTTTTTGATAGGGTTATTCAGGGCAAACAATCTTTTATTTTTCTACTAAGCAGTTTTTTTAATATTTATTTTTATTTTTATGTGAATTGATGTTTTGCCTGCATGTATTGTATAACTGTGTAAGGGTGTCAGATCCTGGAATCACAGACAGTTGTTATCTGCCATGTGGATGCTGGGAATAGAACTCAGGTCCTCCGGAAGAACAGTCAGTGCTCTTAACCGCTAAGCCATCTCTCCAGCCCTAGCAGTTTCTGTGAGTAGTATTGTCTAGGATTATTGTACCATACTTCGCATCATCTTGCCTCCATCCTGTTTTATGGTCAATAGCATATTGTTAACATTAGCATCATGATTCAGATGTCCACATGACACCATTCAGAAGAAATATGAGAAGTAGGAATGAAGGAGTTAAAGAAGAAAGAAATGAAGGAAGAGAGAGGGAGGAAGGGGAGAGGAGGGAGACACACTTCAGTATCACATCCTCAAATTCCAAAGGGTACCATGAAACACCAGTGTAATAGTAGAATATTGTTCTACTTTATTAGAAAGGTCAGCTTTCTCCTCCAGTGTTCATATCTAATACTGAGAAATTACTTCAAGTTATATTCTTGGATATGTAACCAGAAAAAAAAATGCTATTCTGTGTATACCTAATAAGCATCCAGCAGTAATCTGCCTGGCATCTGGAGCACAGAAAGAATTTCTGCTGCTCATTTTTTTTTCTATTTTGGCGTGTCCTCAGCACTCCGTGTGAAGGAATAACACTCCCTGTACCAGTGTTAGCAGTAGCATAGCTCCAAAATAGCCATGAGAAAGTGGATTTGACACACTAGATAACATCAGGACAACTGGGAACTAGTTTTGGAGGGAATCTGAATATAGGCTATGATGAACTGGTGTTTATTCACCAAAAAAGTGGGTCTTATATTGGCAATTGAGCTGGGCTAGGAAGCTAAAATATTCAAAGGGACCATTGTCTTGTGTCCATATCCCAACCGAAAGTTTTCATCTCGAGTATAAAACATAAACTATTGTAGGAGAATAAGAATGACAGAAATATAAAATGCAGTTGGTACAGTCACTCAAAAGTCAGCAAAACCTTTGATTTTCCTGCCATTCTCATCTGAAACCTGGATTTTGATACTTGTAGGACTACACTTCTTTTGGTAGAACTGGAATGTACTTCTAAGTCAATATACGGAATTACTTTCCTCTTTTGTACTGCATGCTCCCTAAGAGCCAGAACCATGAGGGATCTTCTCATCCTCATAGCCCGTGGCAAACACAGGACCTGTACATATTAGATGCCCAAGGCCCTTACTTAGAAGAATTCAATAAATTCAGTGGGAGAAATTTCTCCTTTCTCAATGCAAAGATACTGTGAAAATATCTGTTACTTTTCCTCATCTGTCTTGATTTTTTTATTTTATTTTAAATCTCACTTCAGAGCTACACTGTGCTCAACAGAGTTTACCAAGGCATGGCCCCCAACCTTATGTGACCTGCAGTCTACTGGGAGAAACGGGCTCAAACCAAGAAATTACCAAACAGCAACACGTGAGGGACACTATCTCTGGAAGGGGAGAGAAGCAGCAGTCCAGCTGTCTCCTGAACTGTGCTTTGGCAGGCAACCATCTAAGGATGAGAGGAAATAAACCTTGCAGAATTAAATTTTGTTTTCGTAATCACTGTATAGTTTTATGCCAATTGAACTGAAGTCATCCGAGAAGGGGACCCTCAATTTTAAATGCCTCCATAAGATAGGGTTGCAGGCAAGCCTGTAGGACATTTTCTTAATTAGTGATTGATGGGGGAGGGTGATGCCATCCCTGGCCTGGTGGTCCTGGGGTCTATAAGTGAGCAGGCTGAGCAAGCCATAGGGAGCAAGCCGGTAAGCAGACCCCTCTGTGGCCTCTGCATCAGCTCCTGCCTTCATATTTATGCCCTGCTTGAGTCCCTGCATTGGCTTTTTTCAATGATGGATACAAGGTAGAATTTTAAGTTAAATAAAGCCTTTCCTCTCCAACTTGCTTTTGGACATAGTGTTTCATTGTAGCAGTAGTAACCCTAAGACAATGCCAAACTAACTTAGAGAGCTTTGTCTGTCTAATTCCTTTAAGGTCTTAATTTAAGCCTCACATAGAAGTATCTCCACTGATTCCACTGTTCTCTCTCTCTCTCTCTCTCTCTCTCTCTCTCTCTCTCTCTCTCTCTCTCTCTCTTTCTCTCTCTCTCTCTCTCACACACACACACACACACACACACACACACACACAGTGGGTTAGGGAGCTAGCTGAACCCTTCCTTGCACTAGACTAGAAATCCCATGAGACCAAAGAATGCCCCTAGTCTCTTGATTATTATATCTCCAGAGCTTGCAACTCTTTTTCATACATAGTAAGTGCTCAGGAAATATTTGACCAAAAAAACACCTCCTTTGCAGTATATTTCTTTTACTCTTTTTAAACCCAGTTTATTTCATTCTTCCATGCAATTAATAGAAAATCATTTTCCTCTATTTGCCTTTTTTTTCTAATGTTTTTTCGTAATTGCCGCAGGCACTGTCTTTTAATAACTGGAAATAAATTGCATTTTGTGCATCTGTACCCAGGGAAGAACTGACCCTGAGGACTCTATCTAAGGCTGCTTGCTCTGTCTACTCTTGCCAGTGGCCACAAGAAGCAGGTGTATTTGTAGGCTCCTACTACTGTTTCCCCATGAGGTTTCACTTGCCTCTTGTATACACAGAATCCAAAAAATTTAAGCTGTAAAAGCAAGAATTTCTTTTGGAGAGTATTTAAAAGTAATATTCTCAGGGGAATGGCAACAGGTCAGCATTTGCATTCTGTGCCCAAAATCCATTTTTACCCTCTGCTTTCACTCACACTGAGGAGGGAGAGGAGAAGGGTAAGGTCCTGGTCTAAGGCTTAAAATAGTCCACGTGTTTAAAAATAGAAATGTAGGAAAGACCCTGAAAGAGGTCTAGTCCTAAGACACCCAGAAGTCTCCACAGCCAATGGATCCTGAATTTGGTGCCTCCTAGGGCCATCTGGCAGCCAGAGAGGGTTATTTTAAGTCATGGCAAGGCATGTGGCAACCTCAGAAACCACACCCTTTGAAAGTTAACTTTGTCCACCAGCACAGGACATGTCTGACAGGGACAGGGGTAGGAAACAAGGGCCCTGCTATGGGCTTGCCAGCCCCACGGAAATGCTGTTGACTCCTTAAAAACATAGTGATTAGGACATGTGCTTTAGTCTTTTATGTACTAAATGTTCTAAAAGCTGGAAAAGTCAATCAAACTGGGATGCTTCCAGCTGTCCAGATGTGTCCTAGATCCGGCCTGGATGTCAGGAACAGACTTGGATTGATTTAAATATGGAGTATTTGGTTTTTCACTGTAGAAATAACTTTTCTGAATTATACACAGTATTTCACATGACCCTTGAAGGAAAAATATAGTTACTGTGGAAGAATAATGTTGGTTCTTACAAGTATTAGCTAAAAGTAGACACAGCATTAAACAAAGAGTTTGAAGTTTCTCTTATTAACTTAATGTTTCATAGATGTGGGATGAGCTGGGTGTGGTGGAAAATGTTTGTATCCTGGCACTCAAGGGGTTGATGCAGGAAAATTGCTGTAAGTCTGAGACCAGTTTGGGCAGTATAATGTCTTAAAGGCTAGCCTGAGCTGTAGAAAAGACCCTATTAAAAAAACATAAATACAATAATTACCAAAGGAAGATATAGAGATTTTCCTAAGTATCAGATATCTATTTTCTGTTTCAGTTGCAATACATAAAATGTTATATCAATTATAACAACTAATGGAACTGGGTTGGCTTGAAGTTTCATGTTGGTTCTTATTACAACTTAAAATAAGAATTACTCTTAGTTTATTTATTTACTTATTTTAAGGTTTGGCCATTTTTCTGTTCCTCTTAAGACTTACTTTGGATTTGACTTAGCTTACAAATACCAGCACTCAGCAAGGACAGCCTACATCTCTTAACAATCTGTTCCCCGTGCTTCTCTTTGGCTTCCTTCATTCTCTTGGCCAAGAGTCCAGCACATTCTGCAGCCGCTTCCTTGTTTTCCTTAGTGTGTTGTCTCTTTAGAGCAGCACACCAGCATTTGTGTTGCAGGACATATGGAACAACAAGACGCTGGATCTTGGCTGCTTCGGTCCTGGACTTTTTAGCTTCGTTAAAGACTTTCTGGCCACATATTGGTGGACATGATCTTCTTCACAGAGATTGAAAAGCTTTCAGGTTCTTCATTCATTGTCCATTTCAATGAGTTTCTGAGTTTCTGACTGCTAGTGGTTGGAAAGGGGACACTCAGCTTCATCTTCACATGGCAAACTGCCAAGGAGCACCACCAAAAAAAAAAACAAAACAAAGAACAAAACAAAAAAATCAGTGTAGCCAAGGAGCACCACCAAAAAAAAAAAACAAAACAAAGAACAAAACAAAAAAATCAGTGTAGTGGGATTATGTTGCTACATTGTAAATATTTGTTCCTCCTACTCATTTAATAAAAAGCTGACTGACTGGCCAGAGGCAGACAGGAAGTATGGGCGGAGTTACCAGACTAAGAAAACTTTGGAAACATCTCAGAGCAGAGCAGAGATGCCAGGAGAAGCAGAGGAAAGAAGTTGAAATACTGCTGAGAAAAGATACCAAGCCACATGCCTGAAAAGATATGAATCATGGATTAGTTTAAGAGCAAGAGCTAGCTAGCAATATGTCTGGACCCTAGGCCAATCAGCATAAAATTAAAAGAAACTTCTGTGTGTCTCTGTGGAACTGCATGTGTTTCTGTGGATCTGCTGGTTGAACCTCAGAGTTAGGCCCAAAAGTTCAGGCAAGAAACCTCTTACAATACCTTAGTTTCTTTAAGTTGAAATAACTCAAATTTAAGGGTTAAGTGCCACCTCATCAGCTCTTGGGTTGATGGCAGCAGGCAGACAAAATGTTTCTAAATGACCCAGATTTTAGTATCAGTTCTGTTTACTTGAAAAAAAGCCAGATTATTTTTTTTTTTACTACAAAATGGAAAACTGATATAGCCATGTCTGCAGTGTACAGTAGATTAACCAAATCATCAGTTTTGTACTTCAAATGTGTATAACTTTATTTGCTGTTTAGAAATCAAATTAATTTCTCTAAGATTCCTATGTAGTGTGTATGTGTGTGTGTTTACATGTTTCTGTATGTATATGTCTGTGTGTGTGTGTGTGTGTGTGTGTGTGTGTGTGCACATGGGTGTGCAGGTCAGAGATTGACAGCAGTGCTTTTGTCCTTTGTTTCTCCACCTTTTTTTAGACAGGGCCTTTCACTGAACCTGGAGCTCACTGATTGGGTAGCCAAGGGCTGCACAGCAAGCCCCAGAAATCCTCCGGTCTCTTCCCTCGCTTGCCCCACACCACCTCCAGTGCTGGGATTCTAAATTGTCTTGCCTATGTGGTGAGCACTTTACCCACTGAGTCTTCTCCCCCTCAGCTCCCCCTCAGCTGCCCCTGTAGTGCTTCCAATGATAATGTCTCCCACAGGACATCTACAGTCCCCAGGTGATGGCACTGTTTGAGGAGACTTAGGCGGTATGAGATTTCTGGATCAAGTATGTCACTGTGGTTTTGTTTTGTCTTGTTTTGTTTTTGAAAAATTAAAGACTATCTCCAGTTTACTCTCTGTTTCATGCCTGTAGTCCAAAATGTGAGCCCTCAACTTCCTGTTTCTGCTGCCATGCCTGCTACCAGCTGCTCCCATTCTACTATCATGGACTCTAACCCCGGAGACTGTATGCCAAAATAAACTCTTTGAGCATGACCATGGTGTTTTATCAAAGCAATTAAAGAAATAACTAATACACCAACTGCAGCTTTAAGATAACTTTGGTAGCACTAGGCCAAATGTCTGCCTAAATACACCACCCAGCAGTCACTTCAGGATCTCTCAAACCTAATGAGCCTAGAAAATTCAGCAACTTAATTCTGTGTCTGTTTTTGTTTTCACAGGGTTAACAGTAAACTAAACAGAAAGGAGGAAATACCAAAAAATACATCTCCTGATGTTTCAAATGTGGTGATAATATTCAGAGGTATAAATCTTATACCTTATAAAACAGTATACTTGAATCTAGGCACTTGAATGAAGTCACTGCAGAGGATATATAACATGAGAAAATAAGCTAAGAAATAAGATTGAAATGTGAATCCTCTTTGTTAATGGTGATCTGAACCAACTTTCTTTAAGTAACTTATAGGTTTCTACAAGCTATTAAGAAATAATTCACAGTGATATCTACAAAATTGAAGCCTTTGGAAGTTTCAGTTCTTAGATGATAGTCAGCCTTGATTTCTACCTTAGAAATGTGCGGATGAAGCCAGTGGTAAAGCTAGCCATCTCACCAAAAAACCAAAATTGCTTTGGCTCTTGGGTGAATCTGGGCAGAGAAATCCAAAACACATTAGTGGTTGATCTTGGTTATTAACTTATCTAGAGCCTCCTAGGAAACAAACCTTTGGACACATTTGTGAAGGAGCTCCAGTTTGGGTTAAGAGGTAGAAAGACTTGCCAAATGTGAGCAGCATCACTCGATGGACAAAGTGAGTTAAGACCCACTGATTCCCCCCCTGACATCCTATTACAGATAGTACAGCAGCTGTCTCATGTTCTTGCCGCCGTGATCTCCTCATCCTCACACTGTGAGCCAAAGTAAACCCCTCCTTCCTTTGTCCGGCATTCTGTCACATAAATAGGAAAAGAATGTAATACAGTGACCACTGACCTTTCCTGACACCAGTCAGAATACACATTTCTTTGATAAGCTTCACTTCTATTTTCCGGAATTATCCACAATTGTTTTGAGGAAAAACAATCTTTAAAATGCTCCGAAAGCACACTAAATGGAAACTTAATTCTAGGTTCAGTACAATAAGTATATGGTTCTAAACACTTTGATGGATGCACATATCAGTTTTCTGTTGCTGTGGCAAAAAAAAAAAAAAAAAAATCTGAGAAAATAAATTTGAGGAAAGAAAGGTTCATTTTAACTCATAATTCCAGTGGTTTTGGTCCATAGACCCAGAATGAAGTACATCAGAGTGGAGTGCACATAGCTGAGCAAAAGCTACTTCCCCCAAGTATGTCTTATCCTTCTTAAAATTATAAATACTATTAGATTAAGGGCCATTCTTGAACTCACTCCCAGTTACTGCATGCTGTACTGTTTAGAAGATGTGTCTCTTTTCTGTTGCTGTGATAAGACACCATGACTGAGGCAACTTTAAAAAAAAAAAGTGTTTAATTTGGACCTCTGGTTTCAGAGAGCTAGCCACCGTGACGGCAGAGTAACAGTAACAACAGGAGAAGCTAACAGCTCACAGCAGAGTCCACTGAGAACCTCTCAAAGCCTGTGAAGCTTCAAAGCCACCCCAGTGACACACCTCCTCCAACAAGGCCATGCCTCCTAATCCTTCCCAAATGGTTCCAACAACTGGGGACCAGGAAGTCAAGTATTTGAGCCTATGAGGGTCATTCTCATTTAAACCACCACAGCAAGAGATAGCAAATGCAAGCAATTGCTCCACTTCCAGGTCAAGCCAATCTTTGTTCCATGGGCATATGTTTCTCTTCTAGACTGAAGAGAGTACTTGACTATCCTGACATAAGAAAATAACCCATCTTCCAGAACTTAACTTCTGATAGCTCTTCACTCAGAAACCTAGGAAGATTCCCTCACATATATTTTTGATACTGCCTCTTCTAATATCTTCTTTACTTGTAGATAAATTAAATACACACACACAACTTTTAAAATAGTTTACTATGAGTTAAACCCTTAGTGAGTAATGTAACCCATGTTATCCTACAAGTATTTATAGATAAACCCAAAAATTTATGACTATTAAGTCAATAAAAAGAAATATCCAAGAAGGGCTGGTGAGGTGGCTGGTCTTCTATCAACTTGACAGAATTATATGAAAGAAGGGAACCTCAAAATTAAGATGATCCCTCTATAGCATTCAACAGTAAGACATTTTCTTCCTTAGGAATTGACAGGGGAAGGCTCAGGCTATTGTGGGTGGTGCCATCCCTGGGCTGGTGGTCCTGGGTTCTATACAAAAGCAGGCTGAGAAAGTCAGGGGAAGCAGATAAATAAGCAGCACTCTTCCATGGCCTTTGCAACAGCTCCTGCCTCAAGTTTCCTGCCCTGGCTTCCTGCAATGATGAACAGCCATATGGAAGTGTAATCCAAATAAACCCTTCCCTCCCCACCTTGCTTTTTGGTCATGGTGTTTCATGCCAGCAATAGAAACCCTAACTAAGACAACTGGGGAGATGGCTCAGAAGGTAAAGTACTTACTACACAATCATGGGGACTTGGTTTCAGATATCAGAACCCACATAAGAAGCCAGGTACTGCAGCATGCCTATAACCCCAGTTATTGGTAGAACGGGCAGAGACAGGTGGATTCAGGGGGCTTTCTAGCCAGCCAGTCTAGCAGAAACAGGGAGCTCCAGGATCAATGAGAAACTCTGAATCAAAAATGAGATGAATATCAATAGAGGAAAGGCAGCCAGTGTTGATGTCTGGCCTCACATGAACAGACATAAAAATGCACATCTTGCATGCAGATGTGCATATAAAGAAATACACTATCTACACATGCACACAAAAATATCTGCCAAATCATGAATCAACATTCACTGTGCCTAATAAGAACCTACTAAAATGGCTTTCCTCATTTTCACCTTCATTTGAGAGGGAGCATATCTATTCAAGAGCCATGATTTCACTGGTCTCGGAAATCCTAGCCAAGAGCCCCAGGGAAGCTTAGAGTGTTACTTCAGATATGGCAAAGCCTTAGCCAATGCAAAGTCTATAGGGACATGTTAGAGCTTGTCATTAAAAGTAATGGTAAATGTGTTTAGATCCCAGAAGGAAAATCTCAAAGTTGGAATCTAGCAAGCTCCCAACATCTGCTTTCTGTAGCATAGAAAGTAATTTATTCTCCACGTAAAATAATCATCTGTTTTCTAAATCAGTGGTTCTTAAATATGAGGTTGCTAACCCAGAAACACCATTATTAGTGAGGCCCTAGTTAGAAATGCAGATTATCTGCCACACCCTCCACCTGCTGAAGCAGGAGCTCCAGGTGCAGAGCCCAGATATCCTGTTAGAACAAGCCCTCCCAGGGATTCTGAGGCATGTAAGGTTTGACAAGCTAGATGTGGTCTGTGAACTAGAGCATTCAAATCCCCCAGGAGCTTATCAAAAATGCACATTTACAGGCCCTAGCTCAGACTTATGGAACCAGAAACTCCACTCCAGCAATCCCTGGGTGATTGGGTATTAACATTTAAAAAGCACACTCAAGGATGAAATTGACAAAATAAATCTGAATAATTAAATTAACATGGCACTCTTTTGTACTTCCCATAGTGTGTGTGTGTGTGTGTGTGTGTGTGTGTGTGTGTATATATATACATGTATCTCTGTGTGTTTGTGAGTACCTGTGGGAATACATGCATATGGAGGTCAAAGGTCAACATCAATCATCTGCTGTCTTCCTCAGTGGCTATCCATCTTTTTGGTTGGTTGGTTTTCATTTTGTTTAGAAGCAGGGTTCTCACTGAACCCAGAGCTCACAGCTCACTCACTGGCTACAGTTGGTGGCCAATGAATTCTCGGTGTCTGCCTATTTCTGCTCCCACAATATTAGAGCTACAGGAACATGCTGGCATGCCTGGCTTTCACATGGGTACTGGGGATCTGGTTCATGTCCTCATGTTTGCTCTCAGGCACTTTACCAACTAAGCTATCCCACACTTTCCTTATTGAATCTTCTCAATAACTCTATAGACCAAATCTGGTGGTAAACTCCATCTTACCAATAACATAGGAGGTAGAAGTTAACCAATGTCAGAAAGCCAGCAAACAGGGTGCCAGAATTGGACGCGGGCAGTTTAAATCTGAAATGCAGACTCTCAGCCACCATCTCCAACAAGTAATTCTGATGTAATTACAGCAATTCCCCCCATATATAATATACCCTCTCCAACAACAATTCATTAATAATAACCAATTAAGCATCTCTCTTAAACTAAAAGTAATGCATGCATGTGTTTTAGCTAAGAAACACATTTATACAGGTCTATTTTATGACAGCTATGACCTGATGAAGCTTAGATGCAAAGTTAATAGGTGTGCCATAACTATTTTCTGAACCAATGAGTAAGTGAATGATTTTATTATAATATGTTCAGTTATACAAGAGCAGAAATAAAAAGCCTGTTTACATACTGGGACCTTGGATGTTTCCTACACATATGAACACTGAGCTAGACCCAGGAAAAGAGAAAAGGTCAGTCAAATAAAGAATGGAAAGATGGTGTTAGGCACCCTGAAGAGGAAGGGCTTCACATAAGGATGCTCACATATTCACTAGAGTATCCAAGAGAAGACTGCAGAACCAAGTGTGTGTAATGGATATCTACGAATAATTAAGAAATCAAGACTAGTCCCAAAAAGCATCAGAATAACATATTTAAACCATTTGGATTTAGGTACTTCCATTAGGTACCATTAGGATTTTCAAGTACTTCCTGGTCAGTACTCTTGTGGGTGGGTTATAGCTGAGCTCTTGCTTCCCTGACACATAAATGGAGTCCTAGGGTCTGACCTGACAACAGTATCTGCCTTTCTAATGGTAAGGAACTCAAAAGAGCCAGAAGAATAGACAACCTTCAGCCAAGAACCTCTCTCAGCTTCAGGACCAGCTCTTAAAGAGTCATAGACCACAGGGGTGGGAAGGCTAAATTCGAATGACATGGGTTGTCTTTCTGACACCTAGGTGATCCATCAAAAAATCTGATATTGAGAATTCCTCATAAAGTGTTTTTCTTCTCTTCTTAGCTTCATGTATGCTGGTGGGAGAAGGAGATTTCCTTGGAATTTTTATGAAGAATTATAAATTCCCCACAAAGACTTCCAAATCCTCTTATCTATATACATAAAAGGGAAACATCCAACTTCTCCTTTCTCTCCCCGTGGCCTATATTTTGCTTCTCAAAAAACAAAATGTAGAATGTAATAAATAAATGAAATGACAGTATTTAAGAAGACAGAGCTAGTCATCTGTTCTGTCTTTTTAAGTCAAGAAGTTATTTCATCAACAAAGAAACCAAACTTCTAAGATTTTGCTTGCATGCATGTGTGTGTGTGTTTATGTGTGTATGTGTGTATGTGTGTGTGTCTGTGTTCGTGTATGTGTGTGTGTTTGTGTATGTGTGTGTATATGTGTGTATGTGTGTGTGTTTGTGTATATGTGTGTATGTGTATGTGTTTATGTGTGTATGTGTGTGTATATGTGTGTGTTTATGTGTGTATGTGTGTCTGTGTTTGTGTATGTATGTGTGTGTGTCTGTGTTTGTGTATGTATGTGTGTGTGTGTCTGTGTTTGTGTATGTATGTGTGTATGTGTGTGTGTTTGTGTGTATGTGTGTATGTGTGTGTGTTTGTGTGTATGTGTGTATGTGTTTATGTGTGTATGTGTATGTGTTTATGTGTGTATGTGTGTGTATGTGTGTGTCTGTGTTTGTGTATGTATGTGTGTGTATATGTGTGTGTTTACGTGTGTATGTGTATGTATGTGTGTGTATGTGTGTGTCTGTGTTTGTGTATGTATGTGTGTGTATATGTGTGTGTTTATGTGTGTATGTGTATGTATGTGTGTGTATGTGTGTGTCTGTGTTTGTGTATGTATGTGTGTGTGTGTGTGCACATACACCTGAATAAGTATGCAAGTGGAGGACAACTTCCAGTGTTATTCCTCAAGTTCTATCCACCTTTTGCTTTGGAGGCAGGGTCTCCCACAAGCTTGAAACTTACCAAGTAGGCTAGGAATCTACTGGCCAGCAAGCCTCAGGGATCCACTGGTCTACCCCTGCCCTGCTAGGATTATAAAATATCACACTCAGATTTTCTTTTAACATGAGTTGCAGGGATCAAATGCAGCCACTCTTGCTTGCTTGGCAAACACTCTTGTCAAGTGAACCATCTCAACCATCCCCCAAAGCTCTTAAGTTCCTTAATAGGGCTCTAGTATTAAAGGTGTTTTCCTTGAAGTATTTTGAAAACATCAAACTGTTCCAAAGAAAACTGATTGTGGGCTTCTTTATCAACAAGATGTTCTAGAATCTCTGGTGGACTGGAAACTGCATCCCTTAGTTGGAAGTACAGAGACCGGTGTTTCTTCTCTGTCTAGATGCCATCTTGAGCTGAGGATCCCCCACAGGATGTGATCCAAATGGCTAGGGTTACTGGACAGTCCAGTGGAGATCAAAGCAGCTCTCCTTCAGAGTCCTCAATCCTTCACTCAGCCTGTCCTTTCAAACAGCAGTTTTCTGTGCCAGGGCAGAGGGGAAGGAGGCCAGGAGTGGGCAGGGTTGGGGGTGGCCACTCACTTCCTGCCAAGAGGACATGAAAGCAACTCAAGAATGTTCAACAGCCTGTTTATCCTTAGATTTTTTTCATTCACATTTAGCATCTCCAATTGCAAAATAATAATATATTGCTTAGATGTTTTGGGAAAGCATTTTTCAAAAGCAAACTCAAGAGTATTAGAACTACCTTAAACAAACCACTAGAAGAATTAAAAACCAATTTTTTGGAAACAAAAACTGAGAAATTTTAAATTCTTTATTAAATCAATTGAAAATAATTTTAGTTAATAAGTTTTTAATATTTTTATTGAAAATGAATTTTTATACAATATATTATTATGATTTCCCTGGTCTCATCTCTTCCAAGATCTTTCCAACCTCCTCATGTAGGGTAAAAGAGCCAGCAAAAGAAACACACCCTGACCCTGAAATTAGAGTCAGTGAAAAAAGCACACTTCAGCCCTGAAACCATAGTCAAAGAAACATACCTTCCCTGACCAGCTCAGCATAGAAACCAACCAATCTCTAAATAGAGTAAACCAACCGACCAATCCTTGAGCATGAAATCAATCAATCCTTGAACCCAAATCTAGCCAACCTCTGAGCTTGTCCAAGCTCTAAACTTAAGATGAAGGAGTTAACTATCAATATGCCTGAGACATAGGCCAAACAGGATGAAATTAATATAAGCATCTGAGTCATTGGGGCCAGGGAGCAGCTGTGGGCAGGTCTGGACTTCTGGCCCAATGGGGCCAGAAACCTCATGTAACAGAGAGTGACACATGCCACCATGGAAAACACAGAACAACACAAAATCCTTTCTGTGGCACAGTGGAGACCTCTATGTGAACCATCACAGTTCAGGTAAATGTTCCTCCTATTTCCCAGATCAGATGTTTTGCAGGTCCTCCAAACCCCAAAGCAAGGCCTGTGTTATATACTCTCAGTTTCACTTTCTTCCATCTCTCCTGGGAGCATTTCTTATTCCATCCTCATCCCTACCCGTATAGCTACACAGATGTTCAAATAATATGTTTTCTCTTAGCCATAAACTATTCATCTCTTTCTTTTCTTTGGAATTCACACACACACACACACACACACACACACACACACACACACACACACACACTTATTAATTCCAATTTAGTCTGTGAAATTTGTCTTTAAGCTCTATACAGTCTAAAACATTCTTTTCTCAAAGATTTTAACATCTTAACAATCAGACTCACCACCCTCCCCTGGTACTCAATTCCAGAAGCCTGCTCCCTATCTCAAAGAATCCTCATCTTATTGTGCTAGTCTCTGCTTCCTCTCTGACTATGGTATCCCCTTCTTTTACTGTTCTTTTTGAAGATTCCATTTTTCTTTCTCGTTCTCATACCTAAAATACTATGCTTCCATCTACCAATGGGCTTATCATCCTGGGTCTTACTCCTTAGAAGATTCTTTGAAAGCAAATGGTCCTTAAACACATTAGTTCTGATTTGAGCTCTAGGTCCAATTTTTATTGTCTGCTAGAGTCCTCTAACTACATATGTCACAAATTCAAGCTTCATCTCAAGCTATTCCTCTCCTGGACACCAGGAGAAAAATCTAGAGATCATCTTTAGTTATCTGCTTCTTCCCAACTCCTGGAATTTGTCCAGTGTCCTGTGTGTTTTGTACATTCCCAGTATCGCAATTGTTCTAAAAAAGCTATGTAATGGTTCTTGCTAGTCTCCTTCCTTCCTGACCTCCAACAAACTGTGTGTGACGCTCCAAAGTAACCACTGAAAACACTGTTTCTGGTGGTGTCACTTCTGCTGATGTTGGGTCTGCGTGCTGACTGTCAGGGATTTAGGTCTTGGATCTTCTCCATATGTCTGTAGCACACCTGCAGAAAGTTAACCTGAGTATGTTTCATAAAAGAGAGAGAATACAATCAGCCATGCAAGTGGGCTAAGGAAATTCCTGTGCAGGGTCCTTACCTGCATCATGCTTGATAACAGTCTGAATCAGCATAGGAGGGAAATTCTCAGATACAGCACAGAGACCATAGTAACAAAGAAAAGTCACTCATACAATCTTCTAAGTAATGTCCTAAAAGGTGTTTGAATTTTTGTATTCATGCACATCATTATTCTTTTTATTACTGCTGTTGTTGGTCTTTAAAAACTAACAGTGAAAATCAGATATGTTGTAACACAAGGCTGTCTGCTAACTTGCTATGAGGTTAAGACTCTTGATGCCCCTCCAAGTTCTTTAATTATAACTACACACCAACTGTCATGTCTGGACATGGGCTGTTATTATTACTGATTAAAAACTTTAGAGTGCAGTAATTGTATTTTATTATTACTGTACCCCCTACAGTCATTAGTCCAAAAATACACACAATGTAGATACTAGCAAATTTTATGACAGATCTCTAAATTCCTCATTCCTAAATTACTATATGTTATATATATTATATATAATGATTATATGTACAGAAGTTCTGCATTTTCTAAATCCTTTTCAAGTATGCTTATATACTAAATGTATAGAAATACATTTTGTACAGCAGATACTAAACACAATAAATATCTTTTATTATGTTTAAGTGTAAAAAATACTATTTTGCACAGCAGATACCAAACATATTTCTACATCTTTCCAAACATACATCCCTATATGCTTAGTATCTGCTGTACAAAATAACATTTCTCACTCACTGCCTAAACATGCCTTCTCTAAGCTCAGCCAAGTTAATTCTCAAGTTCAAAAGAACAGAAAAAATAATTTTCTCGCATAAAATTTTGCACATTTCAAACTGGCCCTTGTGCTTCCCACAATGGGATTTCAAACTTATCTGACTTTCTTCTCTGTCATCTCCTCTGAAGCTTCCTAATCGTCGTCACAGACCCAGCATCAAGTGGGGATGTTAAGCTGACAGCTTGTTACTGCACACTGTAGACCACACTGCCTGCATCTCTGTTCTGTATCTTCTCTCCCTGGGCTCCCACTCCATCTAGGCTTCTCCTAGAAACCCCACTCAGGGAACCAAAGGAGTTCCCATTGACTCTTCATTCTTTTACACCCCACATTTGGTACCAGCCTCAATTCATATCAATTTCCTATCAAAACCCACCTAACATCTGAACCATTCCTGCAATTAGTACCCTAGTCCAGGCCAACTCTGTTTTGCACTTGCACTGTGAGAATAGCTTCCTACACATTGTCTTCCATCTTACCTTTTACACTATAGCCCAAACAAACCCAACTATCAAAAACCTGCTCAGATTCCCCAGTGGATTCCTCTTACTCAGATCAGAAGCCAAGTTCTTATAATAATCTACAAGGATCACCATGATGCCCCCAACCATCACCTACTAGCACTTTCTTTGTTCCTTTTGATGCAGAAACAATGGTCCTCTCATTCTTGAACATGTGTTTCCCCTTGGTTCCTTACTGTTGATGGCCTTCTGACTAGAATATACTTGTTACATACACATTTACATACATGACTCCAGTTTTCTGTTCAAATGCCATCTTATCAGAAGTCCCTCTCTAACTACTCATTATGAACTAACACTATTTCCCCATCTCTATTTCCTTCCTCTTTGATATCTTATATACTAATTTATGTGGTTATCACTTGTCCTTCCTACTAAATTTTAGGTGAATGACAACAGGAATTTATGTGTCTTATGTTTTATTCTCAGAGACTAGAACAGACTCAGTTACAATATATGGTTAAGAAATGCTTGAACCAGATAGCTATGGCCCTACTCATACTTTCATGGAAGCATCAACACAGGCTCACTTGATGAAATATATGGGTTTTATTCATTTATTTTCTCTGTAGTTCATTTCTCAAAGCTAAGAATCTTGAGGAGTATGAATTTGATAGTATTTTGGAGAGATCAGTTTTAGATATTTGCTGTTAAGGACAAAAACAAAAAAGTCCCCAGTCTGGCTCCTAAATTAATGTGCATAAAAATGATAAATTTTTCTATTCTTACTGGATCCATTTGCATATGTCTAAGTGTCTAGTGGTAATACCACATACTCCTCTAACTATAGGGCAGCACACACCCATCCCTTCTGAACTCTCAATACCAAGCAGATGTCAGCTTTTTATATGTATCTAGCACTGTTTTCTACATATCTTTTAAATCATCACACCATGAGGATAAACTGGAGCTCTTAGCCAAGTCTGAGTATTACTCCCTGGAAGAGCAACCTAACATTATCACCTCACAAAATGAAGGGTGAAGTCATCTTCCAAAGGCTATTAGAAGGCCATTGGTTGAACAAGCATCTTTAGATGTGCTTCTGCTTTTTTTTTTCCATTCTGCTCTTCTTTTTATTGTGATTTATATGTACACATGAACCAATGGTTTTCAAACAGTATGTCACTACCCCCTAAACATTATGACATGGCATTCTCATTTGTTAGCAAAATAAAATGAGTTTATATACTGTTACTGTAAGGACCTGGATTCATTCACACATTGATACCTGGGGGCAGGGCCCAGATCTGCAATTGAACTCCACAGCAGCCAATAGATTCAAAAGTTGGATTAGCACCAGAGAACTCAGCCAATCACCAGTGTACCTTACTCCTTTGCCCAATCCTGGAATGCCAAGGTGTGTCACATCTTGCTTATGTATGTTTTGTTTTAAAGACCCCCGCCCGTTGGGACTTGGGGTCCCTTAGCCTTTCCACTGCACCAGAACCAGGCTATCAATCTGGGTTCCTCAGAATCTGTATGTAGCAATAAAATCCTCACGTGTATTACAACGTGTCCAGCCTCCCTTGCAAATATGGAAATTCTTTCATGAGGGCATAACATTACAAGGAAGTATAAATAATTCACCTTGCAACAAATAAGACAGGAGGCCAACAACAAAGAACTATTGTATATTTTTTGAAACATATGAATCCTTCATTTCATGAATCTATTTGATATCAAAGCAAAGAGAATACCTTTATCTTGTCTGCTAACCTAACTTATCTCTGAAAGACAGGCATGCACTACACCCTTAGTGGGATTGCTTCTACCAAGATCATGAGATGACTCATCATAAACGATTATGATGTCATTTTAATTTTCAGGAAGCTAGAGGAGTACATAGAAATGGTTATCTGAGGACACAGAGGAGTCTTCACATACAGATGCAAGGAGAAACCTTAGCCTAAGGATGGGTCCTGCATCCCAGAGGCAATTTTCAAAGATGAGTAGTTAGAGAAACACAGAGCAACCCTAAATCAGATGTCCCTGTTAGAGAAGTACCCAGCCTTGTAAATTCCCCTTAGTTGGTGTTTTGAATCCCTAAGAATGCCCCTACAGAAGACAATGGCATCAGTAGTACCTGGGATCTATCACCAAGGGTCCCTGAGCCCTCCATTCTCAATTATGACAGCACTCTTTCCTCTGAAGGTTCATGTCAGAATCAAAGAATAATGCCAAGGTTTCTTAAAGATGTTTGGCTTCATGGATTTTCTAAAAGAAATACATGTGGGTTTCTCGTCTCTTTCAATCAAATTCATTCAAAATAACAGCACTTGCCAGGACCGGAGGTTGTGGGGAAGGAACAATGAGGGGAGAAGAAGGAACTGCTGAGAACTGTTCCCTGCAGCTGATCTTCCTCCATAACTATTGTTCCTGCAAAACAAAGGACCGCTTCAGAAAACCAGGAGCAAACTGGAGAAGCCAGCAGAAAGAAGTAGTTATAATCATATTTTAGAGATCAAGACACTTGAATTTGCTTGGCCTAGTTAGGTTTCCTGGTTGTTTCATTTATAAAATAGTAATTAATAAACAATATATCTGAAATGGCAGGCACAGATGCTGTTATATAACATATTAGCTGCAGGCATCTGCAGTTTCTTCTATGGTCCACAGTGCTGGAGATAAAGATAAAGGATGCCTTAGCACGGGGAGGCAGTATAGCACAATGGTTAAAAGTGCATGCTTGGGGAGTCCCATGGAGCTGATAGCCTTTGAGAGGTGCTGAATGAGGAAGAGTTTGCTTCAAGCATGTGACCTCTGATTGATCAACCAGACCAAGGCTGGCCCTACACCCAAGAATTTTTGAACAACACAAATTGGATTTGATGGGGGTTTTTTGGTTTTTGTTTTTTAACATGTTAGGTACATAGTGAGGTGGGGGTGAACCTGGGAGGAGATGGAGAAAGTGGGTGAACATGATCAAAATATATTGAATAAATGCTCCAAGAATTAAAAATAAAATGAAGAGCAGGTTTGGCAGGAGAGCAGGGGGAAGCCCTAGCTTTGCTTCTTGCTAGGCAAGTTTTCAAACCTCCCTAAAGATTTGATTTCTAGTAGAGATGGAAACTCATATTGAGAGTTAGTGTTAGAATGAAGAAAGATAATACATAAGAGGTCACAACAGTCTCCGGGGCCGCAGAGAGCACTCGCTGAACATTTGTACTCATAATCAGGATGAAGACTCTTGTCTCTCCCTCAATACTCCAGTTTTCAAGAAAAAAGAGAAAAAGTATTTAGAAGCAGCAGCCATGTGCTTCTGGAATCAGGGGCCTGACTGACTGCTAACCTTGACTTTGTTTAGAAGGCTGCAGCCTGGCTCTTCCCAGCACTCACAACCATCCCTTCTCCCCTCCTAACACATGCCTTTGGGACTGCAGACACCAGTACACCATAGCCAGGCCTGTCCACATGGGAGGGGAGTATTACATGTGAGAGTTCAGGTTGTTGCCCTTCAGGAAGCAAGAATTACAAAACGTTTATACACTGTCCTGGAGCAAAGGTCCCTAGTGATAGTGAGAGATAGCCATGGGGGATAGAGTCCAAAGGCTTCTGGAAGGAAAGAGAAACTTTTAAAAATAGACAAAAATAAGCAGTGTTCCTAGCTTTAGATCATAGCCGTTTCCAAAAAAAACATTTACTTAACTGACTATAGCTTCAAAACATCATGAATAGCTTCTACTGGGGGGGTGGGACATTATTTAGGTCTGTGGGAATGATAATAGCAAGAAGAAATTTTACAATTACAGGTTTCCTGAGACAAAAGAACCCAAAGGACCTCTGTGTATTAAATTGATTTTACAACAGCCTTGGCCTCAGAAGTGAGTGGTGCCTTCACTCACAGTGGCCTATGGGCTACCTGAATGTCCCCATCATGCATAAGAAATCTGATTATATGCAAACTCCAACCAGTGCAGCTAATAACAGCCTCTAAGCTATTTATAAAATGAACATTAAAGAACACAGAATGCACAAATATGAAGGTATTTGCCCGTGTCTAAGGCAGCAGACTTACTAACGGGGCAGTGAGGTCAGCCGGCCTAAAGCCAAGGGAAGCCCTTCATGGAGACGGAAATTATAGTACTGCTATTGTGTTGTAATAAGCCTCTATGAAATGGAGCATTGTGTTTCTGCTGAGTCGTGAATAAAAAATAAGTCAAGCTCTGGCTTCCTTGCAGGTGACAGAAGAAATAGGGTTTGCTTTCTTGAACGAGATTTTCTTGGTCCCACAGTGTATACATTTTCTCATCTTTTTCATTAAAAAAAAAAATCTGGTTTTGTAAGGAAGCTATCTTTGACTGAAAATTGAAAGTGCTTATTCTATGAGGGTGTCTTATTCTACATGTTTTCAGAAGGGCACTCACAGTGTGTAAGCGAACCCAGGTGGAAGGAAGTGAACATTAGAAGCAAGTTCTGAGAGTGACAATGTGTTTCCCTGTGCCATGCCTAGCAGCAAATTAATGCAGAAACCTTGGCCAGATTTAGTGGCCAGAGCCACCAGGTATTCCTGTGTCTTTAAGACTGTTGGGTGGAAAATCAGCTCAGGCACATTAGCTGGCCCCAAAAGGTACAGCCTGGTGCAGAATCACAGAGGCTGTTATTCTGAAAGGTCAGCTGTTATTTGCAAAAAGAGCAAAGGTTACTATCGTTCACCTTTTACACTTTTAGCTTTGTTTTTATTCCTTGGAATTTTATGAAAAGATGCTTTATGCTACAGACTACCTACAGTTATTTTTCTACTCTAATAAAATGCTCTTATGACTCCAATTACCAAATCCAATTCTGTTTCCCCCATTTTAATACTCCAGATACTTCTTTCAGGTTTGAAAACATAAAAAACCTAATTTTCATCCATCAACCTATGTTCTATAATAAATTAATTGAGTCTTAGCCTTTTATCTCTATTGCCTTTTAGTGTTTCGCTGCTTTTAATCTAGAAGTGATTATGTTCACTGGAGCAGAAGGCAAGAAATGACCAGTGACATATAGATAAACAATAGATAGATAGGTAGATAGATGGATGGATGGATGACTGGGTGGGTGGGTGGGTGTGTGAGTGAGTGGGTGGGTGGATGGATAGATAGATATCTTGTATCTTTGAAAAACTATTATCTTGTAACTACCATGTTATCACACTAATGGCCTTGAAACACAAGCTCCTTCAATCTAAACAACACTTTCTGAAATAGAATCAATTATCTCCACCTTATAATGGAGAAAATTAGGACTCAGAGAGTTAAAAGATTTGTCCTGGCTCACAAAGAACCAAGAGTTAAATCAGAACAATTTAACATCTATTACACAATGCTCCTCCCAAACTCCAAGTTTGTTTGCCCTGGGCAAATATTATGCTTATATTTCAAACATTAAGGAAAAAAAGGGAGGCGGGATCTTCCTAGGGGCCAAGCGAATGGAAAATCCTGCAGGTTAATAAAGGACAAACACTCCAAGAGATCCCTGAAGATTGCAGTACAGTTCCTGCCCTCGGAAAGCTAAGAGTTTAGTTGAAAAGACACATAAGAACACAAGTCAAGAGCTGATTGGAGAGACACCTCAGCAGTTAAGAGCATTGGCTGCTCCAAGAGGACCAGGTGTAATTTCCAGCACCCACATGGCAGCTCATACCTGTCTGTAATTCTAGGGGATTCAGCACCCTCACACAGACATATATATATATATATATATATATATATATATATATATATATATATATATAGGCAAAACACCAGTGCACATTAAAAAAAAAAAAAGAAGAAGAAGATGGGGGCTACAATGAAGGTATACCCAAAATATTTTGTTAATAAGGGTTAGGTTTTTTCCCACTGCTCGGCAAACAGTTGATAAAATCAGTCTCACCTACTTATCATTACCGACACATCTATTTTATTCTTCTCATTAAGAACATCTGGTATGTGTTCACCAAAATTAAGGTACTATTCATTACATTGGTTTTGGATATGTAACAACTTCCAAGTCAGTGTACTGAAAAAATTGCTTCTATACTCTCCTGTGTCGTTGGTAGTGAAAACTGGTGCATTTCTTTTGCTTTGCTTTGGTTTTTGAAAGAAAATCACAGTCATGAATCAGACCTCTACAATTTGTCTGATTTATTGATGAGCTCCCGAGGAAAAGAGAGACCTACAGGAATGTTAAATCAAGCCTTGCTCTTACAATACTGAACTAGAAACAATTTAATATCTACTAATTGAGGACTGATTAAATTCCTATGATGCATACACACACACACACACACACACACACACACACACACATATATATATATATAGTGGGCTGCTCTGCATTTATAAGTAATATTAAGTGTCCAAGTCAATTATTTGAAAAGCGGCTGCCAGGTTTTTGGGGGTTACTGGCAGGACAAAAAATTCTACCTACAATATATACTCAATCAATAATATAAAGAAATAAAGTGCCCTGGAATTTTGTTTCCTGGTATAAAGATGTAGCCTCTTTCTTGTCTGATATTCTTAGATATTTCCATTTCTAAGACATACATATTTTCTTGAGGGTTTGAAAGCTACATGAATCTGAGCAGATCATGTTTCAGAGAAGGATTATTCCATGATGGGTGTTAACTGACTACACCAGAACTGTGGTCTTGCTGTATTCCTATCATTACTAAACAATTTTCAGTTTCTAAAATGTAGTATGCAAATCCAGCAAATCCCATACCAAGTACAGAGTTGCAATAAAAATATATGTGACTTGGTAATAAGAAGTAGGAAAAAATTCTCAGTAGTGGAAAGATGGGCGAAAGGAATGGTTTTGTTGTTATTGTTTCTGTTTTAGTTTAAAGTGTGGCTGGGGAGACGGCTCAGCAGTTAACACTAGTGTAGCAGTGTAACTAAGTTCAATGCCAACACTCATGCTAGGTGATTCACAACCACCTATGACTCCAGGCAGGGGCTCTGACACTGTCTTCTGGTTCCTTCAGACATCTGCACACACATGACATACACTCAAACAGATGAACACATGCACACAAATCACAATAAAAACAAATCTTCAAAAAACAGCAAGTGTAGAAGAGATAACTTAAATTTTTTAATGAATTAAGTTGAGGGAGAAATAGCAAAGAAGGAAGGAAGGAAGAAAGGAAGGAAGGAAGGAAGGAAGGAAGGAAGGAAAAAATGCCTGTCTCTTTAATCAAAATAATAGCAATATGGAGAGAGATTTGTAATTCCTAAATTGTCCCTGCTTTCTTTATCAATTTGAGCAATACAAGAATAGTCTATAGGTCTCATACATAATTCTGATGTTAAAGTCCTCACCATTTTCTACAAAACCACATAATTTTCTAGCTGTTCTGGGGCCAACTTAAAAGAAGTTCCCAGACTCTTAAGTAGTTTAATTCAGCTTTTTATGAAAGTTAAATGTTTGAAATTTCTACAAGTTTCTCCAAAAGATTCTCATTTTTAATGCATATTCCAGTATTTTAAAAAAAAACTTGTTAAATACTTAGAAAATGAAGTAGAACAGAAGTAGTCTGGGCACAAAAGAGCACCCAGTGAGGAGAGCCGTGGGCTTACTACTTAGTAGGAACGTGAGCTTGGACAACTCTCTCAGCCTGAACGTGGCTCTCACTGAATTGACCTCTTTTCTGAGTGGAACTCATAACTTCAGAGTGGTCAAGTGTGTGTGTGTAAAAATAAGGAATTTACTTACCCTGTGGTGTCTGTCTTCTGAAAAGGAAAAAGAGAAATAAGCATATTCTCTTCACAGAGAAATTATTATGTGTTTATCAGGTAAGAGTGACTTATAAAGAACATTACTGCCTTTTCTCGCCTATGCTCCTCAGCTGTATCTCCTGCTCTATCTCTTAGAAATATAAGATACTTAAACTATAAAGATTTTAATATGCTTTTTAAAACTTCTGCCTCGAGTTATAATTTACATCTAATAAAGTATGTAGAATACATGATTTCTTAATGATACCTTATTAAACTTAGTGATGTATGTATGTATGGGCAAACATGCCCATGCATGTGTGCACCACTGCATATGCATGGAGGTCCCAGGAGATCTTGTTCTGGTCTCTCCTCCCATCATGTGGGTCCTAGGTCTGGATCACTGAGCCTGGCCACAAGCACCTTTACTCACTGAGTCACCGCTCCAGCCCACACTACCAGACAATCACTTCTCAGGGTTGAATATAGGCTATCTCTGAGACTAGGATACAGACGTGCATCTCAGCACCGCAGAAGATTCCACCTGACCCCGTCAGAGCTAACCGTTCTTCTGACTTCTGTTATTATTGTCAATCTTAAATATATGATATAAAAATAATAATATATATGTACCAAGAAATTTTAAAAGCAATAGTTTGGGGGTTCTTTGACTTTTTTTATAAGAATATGGGCTGCATATACCAACCTGGAAAACTCCCAAGACATATCCTGTATTCCTAATGGAGTCAGAATTAACTACATTCATTACCAGTAGTAATGATAACAGAAAGGGTGAGAGACAGAAAGATGAGCAACATGACAGATAAAGTTCTTTGAGTCTTGCTTAGCCCCTCATCAAGTGTGCTTTCACTTAGCAACAGAGGAGACATCCACACTGGTCAGCCACCAGCACATCATTAGGAGACTATAAAAGAAGCAGATGCACTTCTCTGCTCAGGCTTGGACATCATCACATCCTGGGTCGAGGTCCCTCGTAATCTCTGTGTGACCCCATCTTCCTTTCCCATAGCCAAAGAGCCAAACCAAAAGGCTGGAAGCCCTGCAATGCAGATCTCTACCCTTCAGTTGTTTAAAAGAGCCAGACTCAGCAGCCTCTGCCTGGAAGTCACCATCCAGTGTAGCTGCTCTTGAGATGAGCAAATAGACACGACCTCAGAGGGTGCAGTGATTATATGGAAGGATTAGCCAAAACCAAGCTAACGTAAGCCTTGTCTCAGAAAGTTCTGAGCGGTCCTAACTTGCTCTTACACCTTCTAACCAACTGATTTGTTGATTTTTACATTTAATTAATAAACAACAAAATAGTAAGAAAACGGGTGCCAGAGTAATGCCAAAACGAGTGGACAAACACTACTTCTGCTCTCTCTTGGCAGGTGAATATGAATGAATAGCTTTACATTAATGCTTTCTCCTCTTCAGTTGCCAGTGTGAGCCTTGGGAACTGCCTTCTTAACAGTTCTCACAGCCCAAAATGTTCTTCTGGCACCAGGAGCTCCTTGTCTCTGGTATTTGTGGAGACAGGAAAGAACCAGTGTCTGTCTTATAGCAGCCCTTCCAATCAGCTGGACCTTTTCTCTCTAAGTAAACAGCCCTACAGCTCTTTGGCCTTTCCTTGCCTCCCTTATTTTCTGTGCCCTAATTACATTTTTCTTGTTTTCTGGAGCTCTGCCATTTCTCCACATCCTCCTTTAAAAGGGAGACACAAAGTGGCCACAGATGAGGTCAACTCAGTGCCGGAGAAGCTGACAGGCCACTTCCTGCCCTTTGCCCTCCTTATATCTACTATCTCACTGGTTTAAAAACATAAATAGCACTTATTTAACTAATTCTATCAAATATGCCACATTGGATTAAACTCCATCTTTCTCTGTCTTGCATCTCAGCTATTTGATTTTGTCATTTAAGGGTGTGTGTGCATGTTTGTGTGTGTGTGTGTGTGTGTGTGTGTGTGTGTGTGTGTGTGTGTGTGTGTGTAGCTTTTGAGTCAGGATTACACTAAGTATCTCAGGTTGGCCTCCAGCCCACGAACCTCCAGCCTCCTGACAATGTTGGTTGTGGGCATCTTGCAAACTTGGGAAAAGAAAGAAAGTAGGAAAGGCTGGAGAAGGAGCATCTTGGTAGAGTGCTCACCTGGTACACACAAGGCCTTAGCTTTGGTTGGCCAGTAGTAGAACAGTGACACTTGGATAGGGAATGAAGATAGATGATATAAAGCTGAAATGGAGTTTGGCTATCAGAAGCTTTCAGGCAATCTTTATTCTATAAGGCTTTCAGATCTCCTTAAGAGTCTCATATGGGAAATGTGATACCTTAACAAATTGTGTTGTGCTAAGCACAAGTCTCTGCCATGCCCCTGAAACACAGGCAGTGTGGACAGGGGTCATTCTGTCGGAGAAGAGATTCTGTGCTGAGAGATCTTTGATCATTTGCTTCAACTGTTAGCTTACTTCCAAATAGTTTGTAGTAGATCACCATTATTTGCCATATAAAATTGTTGCTACACTATCATTATTACAAAAATAGAATAGACATGTTCCGTCTTGAAAGCCATCTGCCTTTCATGACCTAGCTATATGTGCCAACTTCTAGAAAGAATAGAAACTCAGTGTAACTATAGCTAGAGGTGGTATGGACGAAGAATGAAGGTGTCTATCACACAACACCATCTAAATCTTTACAACAAAAAAAATCTGAATACTGCACGGGTTTCAATTTTTTTTAAAGCAATTGTGTTTATTAATTTTATTGGCCCAAAACCACTTTAAGAAATTTCATTGTTCAAATAAAAAAACTTCAATTATATAGTAAAATATTAAAGAAAATATAGAAAACTAGTGTAATAGTAAAGTTGAATAAAAACATAAATTGGGGGAAGGTTATTTTTAAATATTAAAAACTTTTTCTGAAGTCAGTTTTTAAAGCCTCTGACCAGAAGTAGAATTCTAAGTTCTCTATTAATATCAGATCTACAAACTCAGTGTTATTAGGACAAGTGACCCAAATGTTAAATGTTTCCTAAAGGATTTAATGAACCTTCTCTCCTGTTAAAATAAAAAATGGCCTACTTTCTAATACCAATTCTTAATAAAGCTAGACTCACACTAAATCAAATAAACTTTAACCTTGTATATCTTAGTGATATTTTTAGAAAATTGACATTTACCAATGCATATTTAAATGTCAACAACTAAAGAATTTTATCGTGCAATTACTCAGATACAGATGTTTATATGAAAAATAGCATTTGCTTAACCTTCTAAATTAAAAAAAAAATAGTTTCAAGATTTCCTAATAGTGCTTCTTAGGTTGTAAGC
Organism: Sigmodon hispidus; assembly: GCA_004025045.1. Lineage (NCBI taxonomy): Eukaryota > Metazoa > Chordata > Mammalia > Rodentia > Cricetidae > Sigmodon > Sigmodon hispidus. The sequence continues at coordinate 26,905 of PVIH01001675.1, forward strand.
CTTTATAATCTGCCTTCTTGCAAAAATAAATCCACTTCAATCACTGCCTGACCAAAGTTTAAACTTAAAAATAGATTCAACAGTTAATCAATAGTTTGATCTGCTGATGCAGAGTGCAGCTAGGCACAGTCAGAGGTCAGCCTACCAAAACAATCAACAATTTATTCTCTATATAATTCAGCCCAAAGAATCCACCTAAGCAATCAGACCTAACCACACAGATCTAATGACGTGGATCTAGAAAGGGCCTCTATAAATGTCGGCTAAGACTGATGCAGAATCAAATGTGTACATTAAACTACTCCATAGAATGATACAATGACCTGTAAATAGTCATGTCTACAGTTATGGTAGTGTCTGCTTTCCTACAACAGGATTTCTTGGACACTGCAGTGTTTGTATTTTAGTCATTTTAAGAAGCAAACATGTAAATCTATAGTCCTAGCCAAAACGAACCTTCTCTGAATTGTTATACAAGAAAATTTTATGAGGGAGAAATATAAAATTGTGCAACCTATATGGAATTACCTTAATTTAAACATGATTTAATTAGGCCAGTTTCTGAGTGGCACTGCATCAGGTTTTCAATTTACAAGAACAAGTGTTAAAAAAAGAAACTCAACAGAAAACATCTCGGCTTTGTTCTTACAAAGCTGCATTGGCCTAAATTATCTTCAAGATCCAAAAGTTAGTTGATCTTTTATAATAGCTTTGAAAAAATAATGTATAGTCAGCTTGAGTCTACAATTAATTCTCTTTATCTAACCATGACTTTGAGATACCAATAAAATCCTGAACAATTTAACATCAGATGAGCTCCAGCTCTCCCATTTTGTATGTAAATGACTCTAAAAATCCTTGAACCAAGGCCAACAAAGCCAAGTAAGAAACATCACTTGTGTCTAATGGACAGTGCAGGGTGGACAGATCTGGTTCTCTTCCCTGCTCTACTAGAATGCAGTAGGCAGTCCTGGGGACATTTTTATGGGGTGCCTGTCTCATCATTACCCCTTCCGTTGTTCACAAGATTCCTTTGAAATAGACACAGGAACTGATAAGCATTCTGAGTTTTGTGACATCAACACCTGACAAAGATTCCATGTGAGCAAAAAGTCTATGTACAAACAATGAGGTCAGGTGGTAGCAACAGTCGCAGGTCAGGTCTCATAATCACCGCGATGGCAGTGTTGAGGCCAGTGCTCTGAGCCATGCTACCTAGGTGTTATGATGTGGCTGGAAAACATTCCCCCACAGGCCCGATGCTTGAGCAGTGGTCCCCAGCAAGTGGCACTGTCCAGAGAGATTGTAGAGTATGAACATGGGGCTTAGCTGTCAAATGTTGGATTGTAGGGGTGGGGTTTATGGGTTACAGCTTAACCCCGATTGTTGGCTTCGCATGTGCAAAGAGACACACACTCATGCTACCAAGGCCACACGAGGGTTTATTTAAGAGAGTTCCTAGGCGGGTACAGAAGCAGAGAAGCAGGACAGGAAGACAGAGCGACCATAACATGACGCCTCTTTTTAAGAGAAGGGGTGTGCATGGATTTACGCAGCCACGCCCAGGGGCGTGCCTCCGTACGAGGTGCATCCCACCGGAGCCTTGTTGGCTCAACCACGTGGAGTGCCAGGAATACTTACACCGATTATGAAGTTTTCTCTGCTTCCAGACTGCGGAGACATTGTAGCTATCACCTCACAACTTTGCTCCCTTGCCTTTCCAGCTATGATGGACTGTGTCCCCTAAAATCCTGAATAAATCCTTTTTGTCTTAGACTGTTTCTGTCAGAGCAATGAGGAACGTAACTAGCCCCCACTGTTTCTTTCGGTCCCAATACAACATCCTAGCCTCGTACAGTTGTTTCTTTACTGCCCTGTGCTCCATCTCCTTGTCTGAAAGAGGGCAGTATTTGTAACACCTGTCTCAATGTATCACTGCAAATATTAATTGATGTAAAAGTACTGACAAGGATAACACCTGGAAAGCACATGGTTAATGTCCGTCATTCCTCACCAGAATATCCCAACGTAACTCAAAATTCTATGGACAGTTTAATTCTGGGTTTCTTCATCAATTTCTAACTGAACATTTTTTCTACCTGGAGCTACTTTATGGTTAAATGTTATAAAAGGCCTCTTTATATCCTACAGATTCGAGTTATTGCTGCACCCACTCCATATCTCTGGAAAGATGCCCAGCACCCCTCAAATTTAGCTTGCAAATCCCTCTAATCTAGCTCTAGGCTGCTCTTCTAATCTTCACAAGCTCTTCTTGACACACACACACACACACACACACACACACACACACCACACACCCGCCCGCTGCATGTCTCTGTCACACTGTCACACCGGCCCTGCTGATATGTGTTTGTAGTTGTTTATTGATGTTATTTTTGCTCTGGCATTCTGAAGAATGGTTGACATCTCACTGTGGCATACAAAGTCTTACATCCAAAAGACTGTGGTCTGCCCAGAGGGACCATTGGCCCAGAAAACCCAGCCCTACCACAGCCGATTCTGAGAAGCTCAGCAGTAGTTGCCAGGTTAGGATAAGGCTGGGAGCACAGATCTCCCACAATGTTTAGTCTCAGACATGCTCAGAATTACATATGTGCATTGAAGCTATTTTAAAATAATAGTCCTATTGAGGAGTCTAGGGAGAATTCTCAAGTATGGGTTCTAAAACAGAAGTCTCTAGAGGATTTCAAAAGCAGCAGTAACTTTGGCTAAATGCTATCCGAACTGTAAGCCTTAACCATGGAGCTTTCCCTGTGGCGGCACCATCCCTGAGAGGAATTTATTTTAATTTATTTATACAATGCAGCAAACTTATCTGTCTTTCTGGTCAACAAAAGCTTCCTGCCCTACTCACAAACTGACTTTAAAATTCACCACTGTGTTAGTCTGTTTTCTTTCTCGGAGGCTCTGGGGTTGTAGGAGATGGAGCAGGGAGTTGAGAATTCTTGGGATTCAGAGACTCCATTTGCTGTGCTGATAACCCCTGAGGCTGAAAGGGAAACTGTGAGTGTTTACTCTAGGAAGTAAGGAGCAGGCCCCCTGATAACCTTCAAAGAGGAACATCTTCCTTCCAAGAGTGTGTCCTTCATTCCATAACAACAGCAAGAGAGTGGGGTGAGCCCAGGGGATAGCTGGGTTGGTAAATCCCTGCCTTGCAAACAGGAGACTTGAGTTTGATCCTCACAAGTCACATATTCGTAAGCCCAAGTCAGGGACGGACAGACCCCAGGGGCTCCCTGGACCAGCTTTGCCTACTTCGCAAGTTCCAGGTCAGCGACAGCCAAAAAAATAAATAAATAAATAAATAAATAAATAAATAAACAAACAAACAAACAAATAAATAAACAAATAAATCAATAAATAAAATGAAAATAAAGTGGACAACTACTGAAAAACACAATACACCTGGCCTCTGGGCTCCCCAAACTCTAGTTCATACACATCTACATAGTATACACACAGAAGGGCAGGGACAGGGAGAACCTTACTTTCTTTTATCAGGAGAAAAAAATTAAACAATAGCTTCCTGTTGTATAAAAAGGATTAATAAACCACTTTTAACAGAGAAATATAGCCCTAAAATTCAGACTTTCAATCTTATTTATTCAGTAGATAGCAGGAACAAATTGGTAGCCTGGCTAAAACAGAGTTCATAAGTCTGTTCTGTTTACTCAGCCTAGTGTTTTTCCCCTTTTAAAATTGGTTATTTAAATGTCTCTATATGGATTCATGCTCTGCAGTTTGTCACAATCTCCACCATATTTCTCAGATTTACATCGTATAGTAATCTCTGCTTGCAGACGCTTGCATTGACAGTTATTACAGAATTTGCCTCTGTGATGGGATCCTGAATGAACTTTACTGGGGCATCTAGCTCATACTCTCATTCAACACACCTCCCACTGTTCCATTTAAAGTAACCCACTACATAGGTTGCTTTGTTCTTTCGCTGTTTGTGTGTTTGTTTTTATTGCCCAATGAGAAGAAGCTGCTTCTGTCACCTCTAACTACCTCAGTCCTCAATTTACCCCCAAGACGCCCTAGGGGCAGATTTAGGTTTGCAGTGATTGGTTTCTGCCTTCATGCTGAAAACCCCGTCTTGGATCTGCACCACAGCCTTCAGCTTTGGAGAACAGTAAGCTGGAATATTAACTGTTCACAATGTCCAGCCCATTTTGCATCTTCAGAGCCTTCTCTCCAGACTACCTGCCTAGTCCAGTTTAGGGAGCTAGTGAAGCGGCCTTTGTTGCACTAGGTTCCACAAGGACATCGTAAGAAAGACACATAGCATTCCATTCCATCTTGGCCGTGATGGAGGACAGAGTCAGCCTTTGACATAAACAGGACTCATCTAGGAAGTAGCTAGCAGGGAATGTTGGCAACATGCAATTAGCCAGCTGGTCATCTCTATTTCAATCCACCCTCAGCTCTAACTGCCAAGTTTTAGAGCATTAAATACTTCAGCATACCGAGCATAGTTCAAAACCAGACTTTTAAAATCTGTTTTCCATGTTACCTCCTCTCTTCCTTAGCCAGTTTCATTTACAAACTAGGGGTCAAGTAAGTTAATACTTCAAATACAAGGGTGCTGGAGTTTTTGCTGGAAGCCAGTTGGTAAGTCTGTGTCAACTTTTCTTGACCTCTTGCTCAAGATGAAAACTTCCTGAGTGTTCGTTATTCTTATGGCTGGAATGCTAAGAGTCATCTCACAGCCAAGTCCAGCTCCTTCAGTAGGACAAATGTTTTTTAGTTATTTTATTTATTTATTTTGGCCTGGGTTGTAAAGATATGCTTGGTTATCAAAACAGAACCAACACATACATGGAAAGAGTGAAAACCATGGCGGGACTGATGAAGTTCTTATCGTTTTTTACACTTTTAAATTCCCAATGCCTTGATGAGAAGGTTGGAAAATAAACACCCATCCCAGCTCCCCAGCTCCTCAGCTCCCCAGCCCCCCAGCCTCCCAGCTCCCCAGTTCCCAGCTCCTCAGCTCCCCAGCTCCTTTTTTAAGGATCAGCCTTCCTTCATGTCCTTACCCTTGACTTACAATGTTTATTTCAATTCAGCTGAACTCAATGATGTAGTTCCAATCAAAGCAAGGTCATTTCAACTCATTAATTTGCTTTTTCACACTATGATATGCAAATCTGAAAAATTTTCATATACTTGGAGTTCTTGAGCAAGTAATGCATAGGAAAGCGCCCAAGCATAGAATGTAGTTTCTTACAGCAGAAACATTTAGCTCCTGTCTGACATTCTTCTCCAGCTCGGCAATAAGCTTCTTCATTTGAGACATCAGAAAAAGTGACTCTTTTGAAGGAGCAGCTTATGCCAATTAGTCAACATTGGTGCATTCCTTTACTGAATTTTCTTACTATTAATTACCCTTTTCAGGTGACACTATTTCTGGGGTAATGTAAGTAAACCATCCCAAATAGGAAACTGACAATAAGCCAAAGTAAGGGTACCACCAATTCAACTTCAACCAATTGGGGTCGCTTACAGGAGCAGAGATGATGCAAAGACAGCTGCATCACCAGGAGCCCATTCCAGCATGGGTGACAGCTCACAAAAGCTGGAAACTGTAAACGTCTGCACACCTCAGTCAGTGTGTCAGCCTTTTCAGGTAGCTTGGCTGGTCTCTGATTCTTGGCAGGTCTTTCTGCCTGTTCTAGTCAGCTCCCTGAAAAAATATTTCTCAAAAGTCCTTACTAGAAAGGTGGGAGCCTAGTAAATCTGCTCTGTTTCAAGAACTTCCTGAGGCTGAGTTGTTTTCTTCCCAAGCTTAAGAAATCCCTACAGATGAATGTTTTGCCTGTCTTAGGACATCCTGTGTTCTAACTACCTTTACTCCAAGATGGAAAATTTATCTAGGAAGAAGCTGCTGTATAATGCATTTCAGACTTGAGATGACTCAGCAGGTCAAGGCACCTGCCCCAAGACTGATGACCTAAGTTCAATCCCTTCAACCCACACGGTGGAAGGAAAGAACCTGTTCCCAAAAGTTGTCCTCTGACTACCACAGTCTGGATACTCTGCACACACACACACACAACACACACACACACACACACACACACACACACACACACATACATACACACACATACATACACACATACATACACACACATACATACACACATACATACACACACACATACATACACACACACATACACACACATACATACATACAGACACACATACATACACACACATATATACACATACATACACACACGTGCACACACACATGCACATACACACACACATACACACACATACACACATGCACATACACATACATACATACACACACGTGCACATAGATTTTATATATAAATTAATCATTTAAAAAATTCTAATTTTAAAGGAAAACAGTAACATGCCTTTATACTCTTCTACCCACAAATATGTTGTATATGAAAGTGGCCTGGTAGAATTAATGTGTTTTGGTTTTATCAGAAATTTAAATGCATGATTAGAACAATTATATATTTGTGCTTTTTACAGATCCTGTCAAAGCCAACATAGTTTGGTTTTGTTGCTGTTGTTGTTGTCACTGTTGTATTTTTTTCTTTTTAAATTTTTGTTTATTGTTAGTTTATGTGCATCCATGTTTTGTCTTCATGTATGCCTGGGTGCGTGTCAGTTCCCCCAGAACTGGAGTTGCAGACAGCTGTGAACCACCATGTAGGTAGTTGGAATTGAACCCAGGTCCTCTGAAAAAGCAGCCAGTGCTCTTAACTGCTGAGCCAGCTCTCCAGCCCTGGTCTTTCTTTTATAGTTCAAAACTTTGGCTTTTCTATTACTGGCTCCACTGGGGTCAGGCGCTGGGCAAACCACCATGCCTGGGTAAGATGAAAGCTGTTTGGAAGCTTTTCCTCAAACTTCTGCTCCGGTAAACCCAGCTCCTGTCTTGGGATTGATTGATTGATTGCTAGTGATGCCCAATTTCTGAAACTCAGTTCATTCCCTTCTTGTATCCACCTGATTGACTCACCTGTGCCTGCCTAATGGGCACATGTTGAACCAGCTTTCTGCATCTGGCCATACAGAGTTTGCCTGTGCTCCAGTGATTGACCTCTCTGCCCTCTGATGACATTATGCTAGTACAAGTACATCAATGCGGGGTTGGGGGGGTAGGGGGTGTTACCACTTTACATGATGTAATACTACATATAGGCTATTGACTGAAGCTAAAGTTTCTATTATGCATTGGACTGAGACCTACTCAAAGCTATGTTCAAGTCCTAATCTGAATCTGTGAATAAAATTAATTTGTAAACAAGATCCTGGGGGATATAATCAAGTTAAGATAAGGTCACACTAGGTTAAGGTGAGCCCTAAAACTGGTGTTCTATACATGGACCCAGGAAAGTGGTCCAATGGACACACTCAAGGGAGAATGCCATGTGAAGACAGAAGTGGGAGACATATGGACAACTGTAAGCCAAAGAATCTCCAGGATTGCCAGCAGCCAGAAGTTGAAAAATACACGGGACTCTTTCCGTCTCCGGCCACCATAGGGAGAGGAGCCGCAGCCATGTCTGCGCCATCTGCAATGGATGGTCGTTCGGAACTGCTCCAGTTTTTTGATCAAGAGGAATAAGCAGACGTACAGCACCAAACCCAATAACCTGAAGGCCCGCAACTCCTTTCGATACAACGGGCTGATTCACCGCAAGACTGTGGGAGTGGAGCCCACGGCCGACGGCAAAGGCGTCGTGGTGGTCATGAAACGCAGATCCGATCAGCAAAAACCAGCCACTAATTATGTAAGGACTACCATCAACAAGAACGCTCGGGCCACCCTCAGCAGCATCAGGCACATGATCCGAAAGAACAAGTACTGCCCCAATCTGCGCATGGCAGCCATCCGAAGGGCCAGTGCCATCCTTCGGAGCCAGAAGCCTGTGGTGGTGAAGAGGAAACGTGCCCGCCCCACCAAGAGCTCTTGAGCCCTACACCCCAGAAGCAATAAAGAGTCTGCTGACTTTTTCAACCAGTCAAAAAAAAAAAAAAAAGAAAAAGAAAGAAAAATACACGGGATATCATCTCTCTCAGGTCCCTCTGCAAAAACTCGACCTCACCAACACCTTAATTTTGAGCTCCTATACTCAAGAGTCATAAGGAAATACATTTTTGCTACATTATCAATTTGTGCTGCTTTGCTATGGCAGCTGGGGAAATTATTACAATTTCTCTCACACTTTTGGAGAATTATTCAGTTCATCTAACAAACATTTATTCAGCACCTACTATCTGCCAGGGACTTTTTCTGGTTGTTATGAAAAGCACCATTAAAAAAAAAAGTCTCTCTCTCTCTTCCAGTCTGGCTGAGATGAGGTCATGTAAGGTCAGGGAGGGAGTCCTGCAGGGTGTTAAGAAGCAATGAGGACATGAGGACACTTACTCCAGGCCAGGGTTCTGGGAAGGCATGCTGGAAGAGATAAAGGCATGGGAGAATGGTGAAGAATGGAAGCGGTACAGGAAATCAGAGGCAGGAGGGAATAACAGCCTTTCCTCCCACACCCAGCTCTAAATACAGCCTCTTCCTGCAGCCTAGGGACTTCCATGAAAAATGAAAGTGTGTAGTTCTTCTGATTCTCCACAGCCTGAAGACTCTTGCCAGCTTGGCTTTGTGAAACAGGTCCATTCTCCTTAGACTCAGTTTGGAGAAAGAATGGAAGCCGCTTTGCGGGGGAAGAGTTCTTTGGGCTTTGTTTTATATTTTACATCTAAATGTCACGTAGCTGTCACGTGACTCACTAACGTTTGTCTTTGAAGTTATCATTGCTTTTGAAACACAGAACACTTTGACTCCGGACTAAAGAAATTGAGGTCCACCTGGGGGTGACATTGTGCACCTGCAATCCCAGCCATGGCAGGAGAATCACAAAATCAAGGCCTATTAGGTCAGCTCAACTAGAAACAGTCTCAAGATTAAAAAAAAAAAAAAAAAAAAAAAAAAAAAAAAAAAAAAAAAAAAAAAAAAAAAAAAAAAAAAAAAAAAAAAAAAAAAAAAAAAAAAAAAAAAAAAAAAAAAAAAAAAAAAAAAAAAAAAAAAAAAAAAAAAAAAAAAAAAAAAAAAAAAAAAAAAAAAAAAAAAAAAAAAAAAAAAAAAAAAAAAAAAAATCATTTAAAGAGTGTGAATGAAGCTCAGTGGCAGATTGCCTGCTCCACATACTCTGTAGTTAGGGAGGAGTAAGACACAAGTTCTCCCAAGAGGGATTATTGGCTCCTTCCAATGACAAACTAATATTGATAAAACAGAAAAATGGTCAAAATGAAAACATGCTGGCAATCTGGAAAACAGAATAACTAAAAGATGATTTTTAAAAACACACCTCTCAACAATAAGAGGTTAACTTTAGCCTCCTTGCCCCTCCTGGCCAACAACTGCTCTGAACCAAAATTAACTTCTAATAGATGTGTCTATGTGACTCCTAGCATGAGCCCCCTACCTGATGCTTACCTTTGCTATAAGAAGGCTTGAAACCTGCCACAGCTACAGAATCCCAACTCTGGCTGAGACCTCAGTTAAACCTAATAAACCTATTGTGCCTGCAGTGAATTATTTTATTTTTTATTTACTTTATTTTTTAAAATAAAATATTCTTCTAACTTAAGAAAAAAAAACCACACACACACAACCTCAGCTGAGAGGTGGTGGCATGCTCCTTTACTCCCAGCACCTAGGAGACAGAGGCAGGTGAACCTCTGAATTCAAGGCCAGCCTGATCTACAGAATGAGTTCCAGGATAGCCAGGACTACACAGAGAAACCCTGTCTCGAAAAACAAGCAAATAAACAAACCTCATTCATATAGTTTCAGCAATCAGAGGCAATCACCATGTTAATACTTTGATGGATTTTCTCATTGGATTGTTTTCCAGGCACAGGTTTTATTGTGCTTATTTCTATGTACTCATAAGCAATGTACCATCCAGACTTTTATACACAGCATTACAGCATAAACATTTTCCTAGGCCTTGAGAAATTCATTATAAACATAATTTTAATGACTCTGAAATATTCAATTGCATGCATGCCCATAGTTTACTTAACCAGGCTTAGAGTTGGCCATTTAAATTAGATCATAACTTTTAAATAGCCTTCAGATAAACATAATGAGTTTTTAAGTGGTGATTTTTAACTAATTTCATCATAGACAATGATCTTATGATACAAGGACCATTTTGATATCAAGAAATTGACTTCAAAACAAACCAAAGGAAATGATACAGACTTGGACTTATAATATAAAATAAACAACAATGTCAGCAGCTTTTCTACCCCCATCCCCCAAAAATTGTTTTCTTCTTTGTCCTGAAGCTTTTTCTTGTCGAGATAATTTGTTTCAACTTCCTGGTAAAGCTGGGTGCGAAGTAGTAATAACTCTGGGGCTGCTCTCCTCGTTAGACAGTGTATTAGCCAAGTTTCCTGTTCTGGCTCAAGACACGCACCTCAATGGTAGCCCAGACTTGTCTCAGGGTTTCTGCTGCTGTGAAGAGACACCATGATCATGGAAAAACATTTAACAGGGGTGGCTTACACTTTCAGAGGTTCAGTTTAGTCCATCATGACATTGGAGAGCATCACAGCATGCAGGCAGACATGGTGCTGGCTACATCTTGATCAGAAGGCAATAGGAAATAGATTAGTGTCACACTGAGGGAAACTTGAGCAAAAGAGACCTAACAGACCACCCCCACAGTAACACTCTTCCTCCAGCAAGGCCACACTTACATCAATAAGGCCATACCTCCTAATAGTGCCACTCTCTATGAATTATGGGGGCCAAGTGAATTCAAACTACCACACTATTGTTGGCATCACACAAATGCATATTCACACACTATGCTTTTGTATCAGTTTCTCTGTTTTTTATTTTTTATTGTTGTAATTGTCTTAGTCGTGGTTAAAAAATAAATAAATAAATAAATAACCACACCTTACACTGAGTTATTTTTAAATGAACAGATACTTACTGCTCACAGTTCTGGAGACAAGGGAGACCAAGATCAAGGCACCGGGAAACGATACCTGGTAGAAGCTGATCTATGCTGCCAAGATGTTGCCCTCTGGCTATGTTCTCACCTAGTGAGCAATAACAACAAAGAACCAAATTCATAGACAAAAGATACAGAAACCTCAAAGCTCTCCTTATAAGAGAACCCCTAATGGTCCTCCCAAAGGCCTGACCACTTAATACCTTTATCACATGGTTTACACTCCAACTTATAAATTGTGGAGGCACACAAATATTCAAACCATAGAAGTAGCCCTTCTACTCCCAACCTCTGATACTCTAGTCATTGTCCAAAACTACACCTGATCCACACTCTTACCTGTGTTTATTGATTGGGGCTTTGGAGAAGCACATGTGCAGAACAGAACGCCCACCCAACTACTTCTTGAAACATCCAGACTAAGTGTCCTTGTGCCTCTGAGGTTGAACACATTGCCCAGCTCACTTTGCCACTGGGAAGACTTACCCATCCCTTAACTGCAACATGCTTCAGTAAACACCTCACCACCACAATGGGCAGTGCTTATAGTAGTGTTACCATCTCCCATTCTGACTGTAATAAGCAAATAAGTGGCATAGTGACCACTTTGAAAGACTCTTGCAGACCATATACCTGGATAGAAGCCCACAGACTCTCAAAATGGATTTTTTGATCATTTGTTTAATAGAAAAACCTAACTTTGTTGGTTGCCTATGACTATTCTAAAACAATAGAAGTGTATGTTCTCATAACTGTGTAAGCTGGTGTCCAGAATCAGTCTTCTTAAGCCAAAGTCAACATGTCTACGGGGCTGGAGCTGCTCCTAAAGCCATTGGGACCAATCCAGCCCTTGTCTCTTCCAACTTTAAGTGGCTACTGGTGTTCCTTGATTCCATAGATCTGCTTCTGAAGTCATTTTGTTTTATCTTCTCTCTGCCTTCCTTTTATAAGAATAAGTATGATGGTGTTTATGACTCACTAGGGTAACCAAACACTTCTCTTTTACAAGGTAGCATGTACAGGGATTAGGACCTGACATGTACAAGTGGCTATTATTCATCCTACTTATTAACCTCAATGAAAACAAGGCATTTGTGATCTTTATCTAGCCCTCCTGAAGTGAACAGTAGTTGTCTCACCAAAGAAATATTCAGGTGTGGAATCACAGAGTACTGCCCCAGACCTTCACAGAAACACTGAGTGATGTGTAATATCTGTGATATTTATCCTCTCTAAAAATCAGACAAGCTCTGTCTACATCATCCCACAACCCAAAGTTTCCAGATAAAAGTTTGTAGCTCCGAATTCCCTTGCCTCAGCGCCACAGGCCTTGCTGTCTGTGCAGTATTTCCTGGCTCTTTCAGCTATACATCAATCCAGGAGGGTAAACTCTGTAGGAATCATCATGCCTGTTTCAGAGCTCAGAAACCCCAGCATTGCCTGTCTTGCTGAGTTTCCACATTATTAATCAATAGCAATGACCAAACATCATTGAGTTCATTAGAGCTGCCTCCCTGCAGAGAGGCAATCTGAAATCAACTACTCTTTAAAGCATACAATTTGAATAGTTTTACTGGTGAAGGTTAGAAATAGCTCCATGAATCCTGTCAAATGACAAAATAGATAGGGCCTAGCCAAGATCAAACAAAGGAGACACACAGGTACAAGGGAATATTGTAGAGAATCTAAAGACAGCTGTGGAGGTCATATGCTGAACAACTTGACTTCCTGTGCTATTGGTTGGGGGTTTTTGTTTGTTTGCTTGTTTTGGTTTGGTTTTGGTTTTTAGTTTAGCTTTGGTTTCTGTTTTTGCTTCTTTTCTTTGAATGCATCGTCTGGTTTGGGGAGGAAAAAAACTACATCCACTTAGAAATTTACATTCTGTTGCAAGCAAATTGACAGGTCACTTTTAAACTGTAGATAATGGTGCTTCCCCCATTCTAGCATTATCTTAAGACTTAAACAAGAGCATATGGAATGGCAAGTGCAGAGACTTAGTGAACATCAATTACCACCCCCTTCCTTAGTTACCCCCCCATCACCACCCCCTTCCTCAGTTACTCCCCCATCTCGTTCTCCCTTGAGAAAACCACCTCACACAGATGAATCTTCTGAGACTCACAGTCCTGATCTTCCAAGCTGCTGAGCTTAGGGAGGCTGAGGAGAGGCTGTCAGCCCTGTTTCCTGGTCTGTTCCTGGACAGTACAATTAAACATACACTGAACATTTGTAATTTACAAGTGTCTTTGCCAGCCTAGGCCAGAGCCAGTGTGAAATCATCTCTGTTCATCTCTCCCTGCAAATGTTCATCTTTACATCCCTATGAGACTTTCTTCATCAGTGATACAGATAAAACCTGAATGGCACACCCAGAGGCTTCCGTCTTAAAGGAGAGGGTTGGATATACTGTGGTCAATTTTTTTTTCTCCAAGCTCGATTTTTTTCTTTAACTATTGCATGCAAAACTGCATCACTCTAGCCTGCATTTCTAGTGCTTGTTCTCATCACTCTTTGTCGTTAACACACACTGGGAACAAATCACAGTATCCCACACTAGAGTTTATTTAGGTAGCTTTCAGGAAGAAGATTTGAAGAAAAGAGAATGAGCAACACGGGTCTTGGGCTATAAGGGCTCAGGTGGGCGCAGGTTTACATAGCCACGCCTGATCATGCATATGGATGAAAGGGGTGCGAACCCCACCCCACCCCCACCCCCGCACGCAGCGTGCTCTGGCGGTGCCACGTTGGAATAGTGCATTTACCAGGTAGCTACTCTTGGCCTCGCCATCCGCTCGCACATGTTCCCAATCATCTGTATTCTCTCTTCAGAGGCATTGACTTCATTCCAGATCCTCCCTCCTGCAGCTCTGTCTCACTTTAGCCTCTAACTGTGAGATGCTCTGACTCGTCTTGTGCTATTCTCTCAAGGGAAGCTGTTCATGTTCTAACTTCGAAAGGAGACCTCGTTCCCCATCATTGATTGCAAACTATTACTTCTCTACCTTAGTGCCAGAGTCTTCAAGTCTCTGAGGAAGTAACCGGGAACTAATTAAGTGGGAGAAATGTAGCTACAGCATCAGATTTCCCTCATATTCTCAGCTCCACCTAGCTCTCTCCAGCTGCCTCATCAAGGACTTTCTATCCCAAATCTCACCCTAGCAACTACAACTGTTCCCTTCTGAGATTTTGAACACCAGTATCCAGGATTCTCCCTCATAGCCAGGTTTACTTAGACATGCTTTTCCTTGACTTCTCTATCTGAAATAACACCAATCTCTGGCCTCACTTCTGCCCCACGTCTACAGACCACTGTGACCCATATCTCTCCTGCACATCTGTTCTAACTGCTCTACACGCAGCACAGAAACTTCCTAGACCATTCCCACAGACTTAGGTCCTCTGCCTTCTTCATGGGCAGCTACCTTCTGGGGGATAGAGGGAGTTAACTATGTTGATTGTTTCTGTTACATGTTTTAGTTATTTGCTGGTTTTTGGGGTTTTTTTTGTTTGTTTGTTTTTCTCCCATGTGTGTCCAAGGATTCCAGCTCAGTTGTCAAGTGTGGTAGCAAATGCTTTTACCACTGAGCCATCCTGCCCCTTGCAGATTCTTGACACTCAGTGTTCATGTTCAACAAACATAGTTTTTGTTTGCAATTACTTTAGCTACCCAGGTCAGCAGCGTCCCCATTCTCCCAAGCAGTTAGTAACCCCAAACACTCAGCAGTCAAACATTTTCCACCCTTCATTCTCAGCATGTGGCTGTTGTCACAGAAATTAATCTGTCTCAATATTTCAACTTCCAGCTTTCTCATATTGGCCATTATCTCCAGCTTCAGAAACTGAATCATCCCACCTCTAGCTCAAGGCAAAGCCTCCCCTGTGTTCCTATCCCACCAGGCTGCTTGTCCCATCACCATCCCCAGCCTTCCCTTCCTAATAGTTCCTTTTCTCGGTTTATAAACATCCTCTACTGCTTTCCATGTTTAAAAGTGTTTTTAGAAGTGGGAATTACCCACTGTATCTCCTGACTTTTTTCTTGCTTCCACTTTGTGGCTTCTTAAAGAGTCATTATGCTCAGTATAATAATGCATGCTTATTATCGAAACTTGGGTCTGAGCCAGCCTAAGCCACATAGGGAGACCCAGACTCAAAAATAAAAAGTTGTTTTCCTCACCCCATTGCCACTCTCTTGCCCTTTGTCCTGCAGCCTTCTAAGGGAGTGAAGAGTTTGCAGAGCCCATGTACCCAGCATCACTGTCCTTAAAATAGCAGCCAGTGCCATCTACACAATGATCCCCAAGCCTCCCAAGGCCAGGGGAGTCCCTTTGTCCAAATTCTGTAGCTACACTGCACCAGCAAGGTACTCAGACCTAGGCATGAAAGGTGGTAAGGACAGCTGTTCACATAAGTGTGGACAGAGCTTTGCTGTGTGAGCTAAAGTAAGTACACACTTGCAAGAAGGTCCCCTCATAACATTAGACTGAGACTCTATCTCAAATAATGGTAATAATAATAATAGTTTTAGTTTTAACCAAATGCATATAACAAAAATTTCTACCTTTACCATATGTAAGTGTATAATCATCCATCTTTCCTAACCACAAAACTGAAAGATGGTATCCATTAAAAAGAACTTCCAATTCCTGTTCCCTCCCATGTTCTCTCCCCATAAATACAGCCACTCAAGATACTTCATTAAGTGGAATAATATAATATTTATTCTTTGTGATTGGCTTACTTCATTTAGCATAAAGTCCTTCAGTCTCATTCATGTTAAAGTATGTGATAGAGTTTTCTTTCTTTCTAAAGCCGAATGATATTCTGTCCTGAGTATATGCCATAATTATCCCTCCGTCTGTTAATGGACCCTTAGCTACTCCCACATTTTGGCTATTGTGACAAATGGTCCTAGGATTGCACATGTCTGTTGCCCTTGGTGGTTTATACCTTTTAAATATTTAGACATATAGCATATAGCCTCCCTTTCTGCTCCTGTTGTAGGCTCTAAAGGTGGGCCTTCCTGAGACACACCCATTCCCATTTACCCATTTACCTTTAGAGCCAGCTCTTTAGATCTAGGGAAACATTCACACAGATATACATTGAGAGTCAGCAGGGAAGAATCCCAGAGTGATTCATGATGTCTGCTATAGGCATACCTGATGCTTTCCATGACCTAATTGAAACTTTTTTATTTCATGTAGGAGAACATTGAAGTCAGGAGCAGTTAAAATTCTCTCTCTCTCTCTCTTTCTCTCTCTCTCTCTCTCTTTAGTGAGGGGCAAACTAGACAAAAGACTTGGGTCCATGACACTGGGTCTGAGCATTGGCTTTTGCAATGCAGAAAGAAACTTGGTCCTGAAAAGGCATAGGGAAAAGACGTCTCAGGCTTCTCACAGAGCTGTGGGCTTATGTTCAGAAAAAGGTTACAAAAGGATGGAATAATTAATCCCAAAGATGTCATGTGAGAAAAATGCAATTGCAGGTTTTCTAACAAAGCCAATAGTGTTCTGAATTAAGAAGAGATTGTTTTTGTCATTAGGCAGCAGGGGCTGTTTTAGCTTAATTTTAATGAGAAAGATGAAAGCCATCTTTTTGGAGACACACACACAAATACTTTAATAGCAAGACTGAGTTCAAGGAATTTAAACAAGGAGACACTATGGAGGCTTTGGAAATGAGGTATCAAGGTGGGAATGAGAAGTCCAGGACTTAATGTTAGTCTTTAATGGTCACAGTACATGATTGACCGGCATGAAGTGAGGATATGACAGGTGACAGTTTGGAATTTGTATCTGTGGCTGACCAGCTGCAAGACAGACTTGATTGTTCTGAAACTCCAGCTTCCTTTGGATTCAGATACAGTAGCATCTACCTTTCCCTGTTGCTATGACAACTAAAATGACAGTAGGGGTAGAAGACGTACATATGGAAAACAGACAGTTGAGTTATTAGAGATATAGAATTTGTAACATTCCTTCACTCAATGACATTTTACTAAACATCTGCTAGGCAGCTGACATAATTGGGCTAGGGAGTCTTCCTCATCAGGGTCACTATTGCTGTGATGAAACTCTATGGCCAAAGCAACTTGGGAGGGAAAGGGTTCATTCGGGTTATGTTTCCACATCGCATTGAAGGAAGTCAGAACAGGAACTCAAACAGGGGTACTGCTTACTGGCTTGCTCTGCCTGCTTTGTATAGAATGAAGGACATCAGCCCAGGGATGGCACCACCTACAATAGGCTGGGCCTCTCCCCATCAATCATTAATTAAGAAAATGCCCTATAGACTTGCCTACTCCCTGACCGTATGAAGGCATTTCCTCAATTGAGGTTCCCTCCCTTCATATAATTCTAGCTTGTGTCAAGTTGACATAAAACTAGCCAAGAGAAGGTCACGTGTCCCCATCAAGAAAGATGAGAAAAACAAAGCACCCACTTCCCTGGCTCATAGCTCCTCTCTGCGCTGTCCAGGGTTGTGGAATCTTAGTTGAAGATTACATTTATTTATGCTGTGGAGTATTTGTTCAATGATGCAGAGAGGTATTACATTCTTTTAAGTTACATTTATTTAACTCTGTAAAACTGTGTAACTTTGCCTGCCTAAGACACCTGATTGGTCTAATAAAGACCTGAACAGTCAATAGCTATGCAAGAAAGGTATATGTGGGGCTGCCAGGCAAAGAGAATAAAGAGGAAGAAAAATCAAGAGAAGAAGGGGAGAAGGGTGCCAGAAGCACAGCCCCAACGCCACATAGCCACACAGCTCCACAACCCCATAGCCACACAGCCCCCAGCCACACAGCCCCCAGCCCCCCAGCCCCCCAGCCCCACAGCTACACAGCCACACATCCCCCAGCCACACAGCCACACAGCCACACAGTAAGCCACAGAGTAAGAAGGAAAGAAAGGAAAAGAGAATAGAGAAAGGTAAAACCCCAGAGGCTGTAGTAATATGTTACATATTTAATAAAACCTGGAATATCAAGAGATCAACACACAGTCAAAAACTAGACAGACATAGATCAGGAAGTTCTTGATCTTTGAGTACAAGGCTAAACAACTGGGCTTCATTGGCACATACCTTAATCCCAGCACAGGGAAAGCCGGAGTGGTGATTTACACCCTTAATCCCGTAACTCCAGAGACAGAGATCTTTCTGAGTTTCTGTGAGCTCAAGGCTGACTACCAAATAAAGTAGCTCCCACCTTTAATCCTAACCTGGATGGGATACAGCTGGTGAGAAGGGTATTTAAGGCAGGCTGAGGGAAACAGCAGCAATTAGAAGCGGCCAGGAGCAAGGCTGAGGAAGCTGGAAGATAGCTGGATGAGATTAGACTGTGATGTTTCCTCTCTCTGATATTTCAGCCTTTCCCTGATATCTGGCTTTGAATCTCTTTCATTACAATCAGAATTCATGCTACAAGAGGCAAAACCTAGTTTAAGAGAAATGAGATAATTTAAGTTAAGAAAAGCTGGCTAAAAACCAAACAAGCTAAGGCTGGGCATTCCTAAGTAAGAATAAGCTTCTGAGTACTTATTTGGGAGCTGGGTGGCAGGCCCCCAAAGAGAGGGGAAAAAAACCTATAATCTGGTCTGTTGCCCTCTAGAAATCTGTTGTCCCTGAATATGTTCAGTGTTCTTTGTGTGTTGGGTGACAGGTAGCCAAGTACCAGGGCAATGCCAACAGCCAGTTTTGTTTATTGTCAGAAGTATTTCCAGTCAATAAGTAGGCACACCTCTGCAGCAGAAATCGGATGAGAGCCAGCTCGGGCTCAACCTTCAACTGTGCCATGTATAATATGAGTCACTTCAGGCGCCCATCTATTATACAGATTTATAATCCTACCTTTGTTTCGTAGAGTTGATATGAGGTCTAAGTTGATATGTCTGAGTGTAGTTGGAACAGGGTTTGCTCAGTGCTTAATGAACATTAGTTATCATTAATAAGAGAGGCATCAATCATTGGCAATGAGGATTCCCCTGTTGCCATTACAAACATGGTCTTGTCCCTTTGAAGCTCTTCCTGTGCTTTTGTTTGTTTTTGCTCTTTTGGGGGCTCACCCCCCAATGCCCAAATAAAATACACACAGAGGCTTATTCTTAATTATAAATTCCCAGCCTTAGCTTGGCTTGTTTCTTGCCAGCTTTTCTTAAATTATCCCATCTACCTTTTACCTCTGAGCATTTACCCTTTTCTATTTCTGTATACCTTTCTTTGTTTCTTACTCTGGGCTTGCTGTGTAGCTGGGTGGCTGGCCCCTGGTGTCCTCCTTCTCCTTTTTCTCTCCCAGATTTCTTCTAGATATTCTCTCTAGCTGTCAGTCCTGCCTATCCTTTCTTCTGCCTCGCTATTGACCATTCAGGTGTTTTAGACAGGCAAAGTAACATAGCTTCACATAGTTAAACAAATGCAACATAAACAAAAGCAACACACCTTAAATTCATATTCTACAACACTGCCCTGAGTGATGCTGCTGAGGACTGTAATATGAAGAGCCTTAAGCACTATAGAAAAACTCTAGCACCCATCCTGGCACCACTGAGCATTGGTCTACCAGCCATCTTAACCCCCTGTTGCACACCCAAGTTGGCCCAATCATTCTCTTTTCAACTCTAGGTTAAATAAAACAGCTATGCATTCAGAATAAACATACTCTTTCCAAATCCTTTAAGCCCACAGTCTTCCTTCTGGCAAACTACCCAGGGTAAAAGATCTCTTTAAGAGAAATCCAATCATACATGTACAATATTTTTGTAACAGAGATTAAAAGCGAAGCTTTAACCGAGGCACAAAGATAAAATCATTGCTGTGTTCCAAAGGAAGTGTGAATCTAAATGCAGCATTTTAAAGACTCAGCTGAAAATGGGTTTTATAAATCTCTGGAACACCTAGCTTACATTAAAGATACAAAAGGGCTGAAAGAGGGGTGGGAAAGAGGGCTGTGGAGAGGGTTTCTCGAGAAGAAATGGTGCCATGGCGAATAACGTTTCTTCCTGCATTTCAGGCCTCGGCAAGAGGACTGGAAGGGATCGGTTTATAATCTTGAGGACAGCTAGCGAAGACAGAGGACAAACCCCTGGGTTCTAACTCGAATTTGAGAAAGTGTGACTGGCAACAGCTGGGAAGAAAGTGCAATCGTGGATCAAGTATGCCTCTCCATAAATCGTCTGCAGAAACCTGAGAGATCACCTGCAGGCCCTGTTGTAAGGGTTTTACACAAGACCAAAGAGGCGGAATGATAACAGAACAAGTTTGTATAGGGTGAATCGCACTGACTGGTCCCGGTGAAAGCCACTGGTCAGCGGAGGGTATCAGCACTTTATGAAACCCGCAGCAACATGGAACCTACAGTCTGGCGCATGCCAGGTAAGGACCTCACTGCTGCACTCCGGACCGCAAACTCATCCCTGCCCAAGAAGCTGGAGGAAAGAGTCAGCAAGAAGCTGGCGCCAACATGCTGCCTGTGTGGGCATGGAAGGGACTCACCTTTAAAATAAAACAAACAAACAAACATTAAAAAGGGGCTTTTCTTCTTCTGAATTGGACATTGTCACTTCTGAACAGTGCTCATGAAACTTCAAGTAATTCTGTAATCACAAAAGTCACAGCAAGGTGGGTCGGTGGGTAAGAGCACCTCCACCAACTCTTGGTTCCTGAGTTCAATACCCAGAAACCGTTTGGTGGAAAGAGAGACTCGCTCCTGACAGCTGTTCTCTGTCCTCAGCATGTATATCCTAGAAGCACATACCATACAGAGATAAGTAAGTGGGGCTCTGTTCTGTTCTATTTTGTTTTAAGATAAGGAAAGTCGTGGAGCTCTCCAAGTTTCCTTTGGAATCTGGGAAATACTTTGGATAAAAATTTGTTAAGTCAAAATTTTGAGGAACAAAACTCTGCTTTCTGGACATTTCCTGTGATCCTAATTTATCAAATATGCCATTTATTTATATTCTTTTCTTATCATAGAGAAAATTGGGGATAATCTAAGTATCAATTATAACAAAATAATTAATTAAAAAGAAGTAGTATATTTCATTTATGTTTTAAAGTATGTATATAAACATTAAACTTTAAGTATAGAATGTCAAATGATATACATAATAGTTATGATTA
The DNA here is from genome assembly GCA_004025045.1 of Sigmodon hispidus. Classification (NCBI taxonomy): domain Eukaryota; kingdom Metazoa; phylum Chordata; class Mammalia; order Rodentia; family Cricetidae; genus Sigmodon; species Sigmodon hispidus. Next base: position 48,066 of record PVIH01001675.1, read on the forward strand.
TCTAAAATGTATGTACTTACATAATGACTATAATCATATGTATATACATACATATGCACACTTAGCAAATGGAAGGAACCATGCTATAAGTTAAAATGATTATCTCTGAAACTGAAGTTGGTTTTGAAGATCCAATTTATTTTTCTCTGTGTGTGCGAGCACAGGGACCCTCAGAGGCCAGAGCAGAGCATGGGATTCCCTGAAGCTAGGATAAAAGGCCATTATGAGCTACCCAGCATGGGTACTGGGAACAAACTCAGGTCCTCTGGCAGAGATTAACCACTGAGCCATTTCTGCAGCTTGAAGCAGGAATTTTTGTTTTCTTGTATATTTTCAGCCTTGTCTTTCTTTCTTTGCCTATATTCTCCAGCTATGCCAATGGGGCTGCCAAAAGCTTTGTTCAACCATTGGAAGCAAAAAAGTCAACTGCTTCCCTAGAGTAGGTATGGAGTCACTGTTCAGTGTTTTTGACACTGTATTCTGAAAACCATTAATTCCAGGGCATACAATGCACAATAGTGCATTCAAAATATTGAATGGCCTTGTAGAAAGGAAATTTCTTGAAATATGTCTAGGACTTACTTTTCACAACTTTTTTTTTTTTTAAACCATACACAATGGTTAAAACAAAACAAAACTAAACAAAACGTTGAGAAGTTTAAGACAACCAAAGTCTGGGAAAAGCCACCCTCAAGTGTCATTCACCAAGGTAGTGGGAGGTTATTTCTAAAGAACTGGGAGGTTTGGGAACATCGGTCCATTCTTTTCAGGGAGTATTCTTGACACAAATCTTATGTCTGCTCATTAATAGAAAACAGGAGAAGCCGAAGCTGCCTACCACTCTCCAAAGACTTCAAAGCCAAGGAAAGCTAACAAGAAGCAAAAGTAGGCCTATGAGTGGGTGCAGTGAACTCAGAGGACGTAGTCTCGGGCTACAGCTTCCAGAGGTCTCCTGGACTGTACTACTTTATACCAGAACTCGCCTGTATCACTCATAAATGTCTCCATGCATCTTGCTGGAAATTGGATCGACTTCAATGAACCCTGTAACTATTACAGCCCTAGAACCAGACCGAGGAAGGCCAGATTGCACAATAGGAAAAGAGATAACAAAAGGACCAGGATGTCTGCTGCAAGATAGTGTCTTCTAGACACGACAAGGAAGCTACACCCATGAAATCTCAAAAATATGGTCCCTAAATAAGACTTGCAAATATCTAGTTGGTAAGAGTGGGGGAACTCTCACTGCCCCCCCTTAGATGAAGAATTTTTGGCAATTAATGACGGCTGAGGAAAGAAAAATAAGTCTTCCCCGGGACAAGCTCCACCCCCATAGGTTATCCAGCTCCAAGTAGTCAGCCTTAAACATCCTTAAACATGTGTACATATAAGCAACACTGACTCAATCAGATTATATACACTCACAGGCACTCGTAGGCATGCACTTGCACACACACACACACACACACACACACACACACACACACACAAATAAGAATAACAAAAGAGGTAATCAGTTTGAGAGAGAGTAAAGAATCGATGAGAGGAGTTAGAAGGAAAGAAAGGTGGAAATGATGTGAATATGTAAGAAATTCTCCAATTTGGGCTGGAGAGATGGCTCAGCAGTTAAGAGCACAGACTGTTCTTCCGGAGGACCTGAGTTCAATTCCCAGCATCCACATGGCAGCTGTCAGCTGTCTGTAACTCCAAGATCTGACACCCTTACACACTTAACAGGCAAAAATACCAATTCACATAAAATAAAAATAAATATTAAAAAAAAGAATTTTACTTTTAAAAAGGAAGATACTATTTACCTGATTCTGTAAGTTCAAACACAGGTACTTGTATCTAAAACTTGTCTCAAATAACTGAATTCCCAACCCTTTTCTGTTAGGATGTCCCTGAGAATCCTCCTTCAGGGCTGGGACTTGTAGCAGTATTCAAAGTCTTCAGAGCCACCAAGGCAGAGACAACAGTACAGTTCTACAGTCCCTATGGTTACAAACAGGTATTTTTCTCCTTGCTAAACAATTTCCCATAGATTACACCCTCAGCCCTGAAGTCCCTCTACAGGGATGTATGGAACTCTTGGAACTTCAACACAGATACCTACTTTACCCTCCAGAATGTCCAACTCCATTCCTCCAGGTTGCAAAAGTACAAAACTTTATATTCCCCAACAAAAGTGGTTAATGTTGGTTGGTTAGTTGGTATAACTTCACCATATAGTGCTTGAAAGGTGATGCCTAGGGGCTGGAGAGATAGCTCAGAGGTTAATAGCACTGGCTGCTCTTCCAAATGAACAGAATTCAATTCCCAACACCCACATGGCAGCTCACAACTGTCTATATTTCCTATTTCAGGGAGATCTGACACCCTTACACAGACATACATGCAGGAAAATACCAATGTGCATAAAATACAAATACAAGGTAATGCCTACTGTTAGTTTTAGCACTCAGAAGACAGAGTTGGGCAAAGATCTGTGGGTTGGATGCCAACCTGGTCTATATAGTGAGTTCCAAGATAGCCAGGGCTACATAGCAAGACCCTATCTCAAAAAAAAAAAAAAAAAAAAAAAAAAAAAACTTGCTTCCTATAAAACCATGATATTTATATCAGTTTTGTTTCTCAGCAAGGAAAGTCCCTAAGTCCCTAGTGACAAGCATTAGCAGATAAATGCTTACATCTAGAGGGAACTGGAGACATTTTAAAGACCGGCTAGAAAACATTTCATAAATGTGTGGGAAGTGTTTCTTTTATAATTCATATTTCACTTAGGGCTGTGTGACTGATAGTGACAAGAAGTTTGTGGTTAAAACATAGTAAATGAGCAATCGGATACTGTGGCCAGAGGAGAAAAAGATGTTATATTAGAAAAAAATGTACAAAAGACATAAATAATATATCAAGGAGGTCACTCAATATGAGCTACTGAGTCACTGGGAGTTATTAAAATCCTTTGTTATTTATGGGCCCACTTTATAAGCAATCATTCTTTCCTCCTTCCAAATGTGCTGTGTGAATGACAGAAAGCTTATGTTCCTTCAATGCTACTCGGGTTAATTCAGAGGTTTGGTAATTTTCCTAATGGAAAAAATGCAAATTTATTCTTTAAAAAAATGTTCATGGACTCCCTGGCAGAGGGCCTGGGACCGTATTTGAGGTGTGATACAACACATTTATTTGATTGCTTTCTTTTTCAACACACACTGGCGCTCTCCAAAATTGGTTTGCCTCCGTTCCAAACTCTTGGCACAGTTCTTTCCCGGTCCTTAAATGGAGTGAAAGCATTTATTATTGCTGTCTTATCCAAGAAAACAGATGAATATACTGATGAAAGCTTGCTAGTGAGAAGATTCAAATTCAGATGAGTTCATCTGGATATCACATGGGAACTGACCTAGATGCAAAGGTGAGAAGCCTGCAAAGTGAATATGCTCAAATTCCATTGTTTAGTGACTAGATTTAAAATACACTGTGAAAGGTAAAGGGGACAGGGTGGGGTGGGTAAACCCAGTTAGGGAAGGACGCTAACAGATGGAAGAACTCGGAATCCTGGGGGAGGCAGTCTTCAGTCTCCCTCTTTCTCTCCCACAACAGCCTTCCCCGCTGATACTGTGTGGTGAGAACCAGGAATAATGGGTATGACTGCAGCAAGCAGAACCGGGAAGAAAGGTACCAAGGCCAATGGCACACATTTACTCCAGCAGGGAAATTTCGGAACTAGTCCTATATAGCCATGGCTTCCTGATTAGCCTGCTGGACAGCTCTGTATGTCATTTCAACATTGAATACTTACATTGCTAATGGAGGGCTCGGTTGGAGATGGTCTAGCCACTAGCCCAGGGGTGGAATGATCAGGACTTGAAGGTTCCACCCCGTTTTGTTGTAAATAAATCTTTCTTATTCTGCCACTTATGTTATTTATTCTATTTCTTTCTTCAGCATGTTTTACAGATTAGTGACTCACTTCTACAGTCACAATCAACACATTTTGTGAATCCCATTTTTCTCACAAGCTATTTCCTCACTCATTATCTAAACGTAACGTTGTAGTAATTTCATATATATCTCATAAGCTGCTGGTTTGCTTTCACTGTGCACTAAAATTTTCCTCTGCTCTTTTGCCTTCTTCCACAGCATAAAGAAACACATTTGCATATTTTTATTATTAGCAGAATCCACAGAGATTCTTCTGAGAAGCTGTGAATCCCCCACATGCTCTTTCAGGCCCTTAGAGTTTACAAATTCTGATTCTTGTCATAAAAATATAAATAATGATTTTAAGGGTATTTTGAGTTAAATGTCTTGGGATCTTGAAACAGGAGGTAGGGAGACTACTATCTTATAATATGTATAAGACATGAATTCTTTCCTTTCTAATTCTAGGTTATTCAACTGATTATATACAAAACTAAACAGTGACCTAGCTTTTTCTTGAAAAATTCACTCTGAGTAAATCAGCCATGGAGTAGAAAATGAACCAAAGAATACGGCCCACTGACACAGGACATAAAGAACCAAAAGGCAATAAGAGAATCTGGCTAAGCTGTGGTTCTGGGTGACCATGCCATTGAAGAAGTCCTTTCTCTGGGGTACCAAAAACAAGATTTCCTTCTCACTGCTTTCCTGTGAGACTAATCAAGGCATCCATTGCTACCAATGCAGATATATAGCCCTTTCCATAGGAAAAGCAAGAAAATTTACAGAAAAGAAGGACTGTGTGACTACCTTCCAAGGGTCTCCTCACCGCCTAGCTTTCTCCAGGATGACCAAAAAGGCAAGTCCATGCAGGGTGTGTATGCAGACACATAAAACTACAATTAAATCTCAACTCTACATGACCTAAGAAGGCATTTCTGAAACAAGCCCTCTTCACTTACAAATTGATATTAATAATACTGATCTGGAAGGGTCACAGATAAAAATTAAAAGAAGTTGTGTAATAAATGACAGAGTATGGTTCTCCTGTCTCAAGCTCTGCTGTAGTCATTATTCTCATCATTATTTTAATCACCATTGTTGTTTAGATATAATTAGCAAGACCAGCATCAGAGTGATAATTATACTGTTTTAGGAAAATAATTTCCAAAATATCTCTCTCCATTTTAATAGCCATAATATCCCAAATACTTTCAGTGAAGTAGAGCCTTCTATTCTAGAGTTGGCAAATGATCTTAGAATGAGATTCTCCCCCTGGGATGTGATACATTAACTTAAATTCATGAACATACTTAAATGGCTATTTCTTTTCTCAGTGGAAGTTTTTAAAATGGCTGGGTTTTAGTGCTTTTCAAACAAACAGAACCAAGATAAATTAGATGATAATTAGGTGAGTAGGTAGGTAGACGGACAGATAAATGATAGATGGATAGATGGACAGATGATAGATTAGATAGATAGATTTATTTATTTAAGAGATTTATTGTAGAAGCTATCTGTAAATCGGAGAACTAGAAAAATCAATGATGAGCCAGGAAGTTGGTGATGTCATTCAGTCCAAAGACCAAGAACAAGAGCTCTGATCCACCCATCCAAGAGCAGGAGAAGGTGAGAATCCCAGGTCAAGGAGAAGAAGGAGAAAGAGGAGGAGGGGAAGAAAATATTCTTCCTCTGCCTGTTTGTTTTATTCATATGCCTGATGAATAGGATCATGGCTGCCTACTTCTTCAATCAATCTACTGACCAATTGTTAATCTTCTCTACAAATACCTTCACAGAGACATACCCAGAAACAAGTGTTTTGCCAGCTATCTGGACATCCCTTAGTCCACTCAAGTTGACAAAGAAAATGAACCATCACTGAAAATAATGGAGTGTGCTGGTTAGTTTTTTTGTCAACTTGATACAAGCTGGAGTTACCTCAAAGGAAGGAACCTCAATCGAGAAAATGCCTCCATAAGATCCAGCTGTAGAGCATTTTCTTAATTAGTGATTGATGGAAGAGAGCCCAGCCCATTTTGGGTGGTGCTATCCCTGGGCTAGTGGTCCTTACTCATGGCTGAGTAAGCCATGAGTAGCAAGCCAGTAAGCAGCACCCCTCCATGGCCTCTGCATCAGCTCCTGCCTCCAGGTTCCTGCTCTGTTTGACTTCCTGCCCTGACTTCCTTTGATGATGAACAGGGATGTGGAAGCATAAGTCAAATAAACCCTTTCCTCTCCAAGTTGCTTTGGTCATGGTGTTTCATCACAGACATAGTGACCCTAACTAAGACAAAGAGAATACCCAGGAAAGAAAGAACCAGAGAGAGAAGGCTGGAAGCTACTGAGCAGGTGCAATCTTTGAAACTAGAGGAGGAGTTTAGATCCTGATTCCATCACTGCCATTGTGTCTCTGTTTAAATCTCTCTGTATCTCAATAGCCTCATGATAAAGTGGAAATGGTTATGGTAGCACTCTATAAGGACTCAGAAATGATCAGTTTACACAGCACACTGACTCAGTTTCCCCTCCTGTGCATTTCCAGTGCTGCCTAGTGATTCTATTTTCTTACCCTGTCTTCTCCCTCCTGGGTACCAGTGACTTTCCTATAGAAAGTAAGCAGAAAGATGCAGAGGATTTTAAGATTTAATTTCCATGTTGGAAAAAAAAAGCCACATGTTGAAGTGTTGAAGCATTTAATAGAGAAGACTTAGGGCTCTGAAAGAATTCTCAGGCTAGAAGTCTACCTTCATTTGTACAGGTTTGGAGTCCTTCAAACTTGGACTTCTCACTGTGGAATTTGCCAAAAGCCAGGCTAGTTGTAAAATGGACTGTAATTTCACTCTGTGTAGTCTAGGACTGCACTGGGTCTTCAAGAATCAGCGTTAAACTGAGGCACTGACTTCCACCAAGCTCCGGAGATCCCAGAGGCCAGCCCTTAGTACCAATGACTGAACTATGAGAAAGTAAAGAATGGACAGGAGCTACCAGGACTCTCCTGCAGGTTAAGTTCTCCGGTTCTATCACTTAAGAACCACAGAGAAATGCTGTCTCAAAAAACAAACAGAGAAAGAATGGCTGACCACATATCCCAGGAAAGAGAGAATAAGTCTCCATAAGCTTGGGGAACTGAGACATTTTCAGTAACTTCTCAACTCAACCTCTCTCTCTCTCTCTCTCTCTCTCTCTCTCTCTCTTTCTCTCTCTCTCTCTCTCTCTCTCTCTCTCTCTCTCTCTCTCTCTCTCTCTCTCTCTGTGTGTGTGGACTAGTGGTATACATTTGGAATGTTTATATAGGCAAGTTTGTGAGTCCATGACTATGGAGGCCAGAATGGGATGTCATATGTCTTACTCTGTCATTTGGGTTTTTATTTCCCTGAGACCGGATGGCTCAGCAAGCAGGAAGCTAGGCTGGTGGCTAATGAGCCCCACCAATCCTCTTGCCTCCATCGATCACAGCACTGAAGTGGCAGATGTGACCAATATGAGTGATAAGAATTCAAAAGCAGGTTCTCATCCTTGCAGAGCGGGCCATGTTACCCAGAGTCATCTCTTCCCTGACCTCCACTAGTAACTGATCCTTCAAAAGAAAAGATCAGATATGTAGTCTGAGAATGCTGGTGGTTAAGGTGAACAATGGGAGAGGTCAGGAGAAGTATCTAACACTAAAGTTCTAATTTTCAAAATAATGAAAAAATATTTTCCCCTAAAAAATAAACTACTACTTGATATGTGTTTCCTGTGTGCCTGGCAGTTTTGAAGGCCTCCCTCGTGTCATTGCCACCAGAACCAGATGGTTGGTAAGTTGTCACCTCCACAGGTGACATGAGAAAACAGAAGATGAAGACGTTAAGGAACTCCCTAGGAGCTGGCAGGGAATCCATGGATTACTCATTAACAGAAACCAGAAACGTTTATTGATCCCTGCATTTGAGACACTGTTGTAAATACCAATCTTACCGCTGACCCAAGGTTGGGGGTACAGGCCTGTAATTCCAGCATTTGGGAGGCAGAGGCAGGAGGATTTTGAGTTGGAATCCAGCCTGGGAAACATGTTGAACTCCTGTCTCAAAAAACAAATGAGAGAGAGAGAGAACCTGTTTTACATGGGACCTCTCTCTATACTGACAGTTTCACAGATAAACTAAGTGGGTATGGGGACTAACTCAAGATCTGGGTCCTAGAAATCTAAAACTGGAGTACAAGAACACTTGGTCATTTCATGCCACAAACCAAATATTCTGAGGTGTCACTGATGTAAACATGAGGCAGTTTTGGTTTTTGGTTTTTGCAGCATCTACTTCAAGGGGCTTTTCTTTTTGTTGTTTATAGCTATGGAGTCATATTCAAACAAACAAACAAAAAGGACTATTTGAAGCCACGGGTCTCCCATTCTGCTTTGCTATCCATTCAGCAAAAAACCCATCTGTTTTGACTGCAGCACACTGCGAATTCATTTGTGTTGCTTCTGCCCAGATGTGAAAGACATTACTAATGAGGTCTGTGCTCGTGACAGCAGGGAACGTGCTCAGCTGTTCCCTAGCAGTTCCGTCAGCCCCTCACTGTGCTTCCTGTAACCCTCCGAAGCCCATCCCAGATGATGGGTCTTGGAAAATAGGTCCAGTTTTCTTGCCACCAAAAAATCAAAGGCAATTCTTTTGTTGTTGTTTGCTTGCTTTATTTTGTCTTTTGAGAAAGAGTTTCTCTGTGTAGCCCTTAGACAGCAGTCATGTCTCAGAAGGATTGGTTCCTCTGTAGTTTCCTCAGAAGTGATGAGTTGATAGTATTTAGGGCTTGGGTTTTGAGGTAGGGGAAATTTGAGGAAGGAAACAGTGAGGCAGCCCAGGGTTTCTTCTTAAGTCATGCACACAATTTACAAGGATTCTGAAATGAGAGAAATGTCATGGCAGGAGTTCAGGCCAGTCAATGCTGTCACAAGGAAGGTCTAATGTGAAATGGCCACAGATGTGTGCACAAGATAAGGTTGTTCCCAAGTGATGGCGTCATTCAGAGAAGTGAACAGGGATGAGGTTTAGGATAGCAAAAGGCTTACTTGGGATTCCCTCCCAAACAGGAGCCAGTGACATATGCCAAAGAGGCTCTGTGGCTTTTCCTTCGTGACTCCAAATCCATGAGGATTCCTGTTCCAATTCCTCAGCCTCCTCACCCAGCTCTGGCAACCAGCAGGACCCAAACACTGGAGACAAAGCTGCTAAACCCCCAGCTCCTCTGCCTATGAGGAGGTCCTTCCTCCCTATGCTTAACAGTTTGGAAGAGGACTAGAGGTTAGCAGGCAGATTCGACATGGGGAATTAATCTGCCGGGAAAACACAGAAGGGAAGGGAGAAGCCGAAACATTTTCTACACACGCATTTCCCCCAGGCCTTCTCCCTTCTCTCCCCTTCGCAGCCCATCTTCTCTGTGCCACCCGTCCTGAGAAAAAGCTTTCTCCTAGTGTGTAGCTCAGTGAGCATACACACTCACTGGGACCAGATGGCGAATCCTAGGTAATATTCAGAGCACACTCAGAACTGTTTGTCTACCTACTGTTTTATGAGAAAAGGTAGCCCTTTTCAGATGGGCTATTGGTGTAGAGAGAAGACCATGGGCCCCTTCTCAGCCACACACAACCCCTTGGCCAGGGGCCCTTGAACTGAGCTCAAAATGCACAGCCATATGGGACAACCCTGGGTGAGATGGTTAAAATCTTCAGATCAATGTAACACACTGCAAATGGGCACGGCTCAGACACTCGGGGTCAAAGAAAGATGGGTAAGGATGCTCTGTGCAGGGGGAGCACTCTGGACTAGTAGAGTTAATGGGAAGGTCACCTTCTGAATGGGGAGGATTAGACGGCAGAGAAGTAAAAGGGAGAGGAAACATCAGGGAACGCACTTCCTCAAGCTGTTCTCTCCCCGCTTGTTCCCGGTCACCGTCCTTTAGATACCTACTCCGATTCCTTGGCTTCCTTCTTTGCTTGTCCTCCCCTCCGATCTTTATCTGCACGAGGAAGCCTGTTCTGACTCTGTCGGTGTGGAGCCTTCTCTGCAGTGAGTCACATCAGTCTCCATAGTTACAAACCTAAAAAAAAATTAGAAGAAGCCATGTGCTTCAGAGACACAGTAAAAACGAGTTTCACTCGAGGCTGCACAAACATCAGATTTCATGAATCTCTGAGGTTATTTTGGCCTTAGCCTTCAGCCAGGCAGCTAATTTTTCATTACTGTCTCTTTGTCTCTCTGTGTGATTTTAAAAGATGTGATTGAAGTATAAGAAACATTAATGCCAGCACACTGGATCCATGGATACATGGAACAGGCTTTCTTTTGGGCCGCCAACCAGCTCCCAAATCATGACACAGACTTATTATTAATTATGAATGCTTGACCTTATCTTATGCTTGTCCTGCTAGCTCTTATAACTTAATTTAACCTGCTTCTCTTCATCTACATTTTTCCTTGGGACTGTTTATCTTTCTTGTATTCTCTATGTCCTACCTTATGTCTGACTAGCTTGCTGCTGCCTAGTTGGCAGCCCCAGGTGTCTCTCTGTCTCTCTGTCTCTCTGTCTCTCTGTCTCTCTGTCTCTCTCTCTCTCTCTCTCTCTCTCTCTCTCTCTCTCTCTCTCTCTCTCTCGGTCACTCTCTTCTACTTATTCCCTCTGCCTGAAATCCCTGCCTATCTGTCTCTTGCCTAGGTATTGGCCATTCAGCTTTTTATTAGACCAATCAGGTGCCTTCAGCCGGCAAGGTGAAACAAATACAACACACCTTTACATAATTAAACAAATGCAACAAGAACAAATGTAACACAACTTTGTCTACTCAAACAAATGCAAGGTAAATAACTGCAACACATGTTTACATAGTTAAAGTAACATTTCATAATATAAACAAATGTAACGTATTTTTATATAGTTAAAGTAATATGCCACAACAGATACATATTTGACACAATGTATGTGAGTCATTTATCTGTTGCTCCTCCAAGTAATTTCCACCCCCCAATAAAGTATATTATCAGAGCCCACCTCTAAGTAGCAAACTGACAAATTAGAAGAGCAGATTGCCACCATATTTGTGTGTGTTTCCTTCCTTGCCTAATAAAAAGTACTAGTTATAGCTGCCAAGAAGGCTATGGAAGTCTTCTTCTGTGAAGGAATCTTTTCTAAGCTATAGAGTATCTAATTGCCCCTGGAAAAGTACGATTAACAGCATCCATGGGGGAGGGACAGCACTGGACTCTCCCTTAGTGTTTTGCTTTGTTTTGACACAGGCTTTTACTTTGTTGACCTCCACTTGTGATCCTCCAACCTCAGTTTCCCCAGTGATGATATAGTATATGCCACTACACTTACTTCCTACTATTGTTTTGTTTTGTTTGGGTGGGGTGGGGGGTGTTTGCTTTGCTTTGGTTTTTCTGTATGTGTGTGTTTATTTACATTAAATTTACCGGATACATTGAATTTACGGGATTCTGCCTTAAGGTTGGCCCCAGGTTCACCTTTCAAAGAGTAAAGTATATCTTCTGTAATTGAAACAAGAGGCCTGTATTCTAGTCCCAGAATCCCCCTTTAACCACAAAAGTTGCTACTTTGAACAAAATGAAGTTAGTTTTTTAGAATTTCAGTTTCCTCATTTAAAGGGAGAGAACAATGTCTTTCTGCTTTCCCTCCCGGTCAAAATAAGAATTAAATGGTGGGAGTAAAGGATCCTTGAGAACTGTATAATGTTTTCCTTTATTCTCATGCAAATCTTCCAAATATCTGAAGACATCTAGTTGTTGGCCCTTGGTTTATGCGAAAGTGGTAGTTCTGGATTTTTTTTTTTAAAAAATCTGGGACAACTGTCCCAATAGGAAGCTTCCCACTTGCCATTTCTCTTTCAAGCTCAGTGCTTGAAAGTGACACCTCAGAAATGATACCACTCAGAGAGGAGAATGATGCTATCTGTGGTCATTCCTTACACACACACACACACACACACACACACACACACACACATGCAACCTGACTGCAGGCTGCTGATGGATCACTTCTATTTTTCTGCTGCCTTGGATTGCACTGGAGCTTTTAGTGACCTTTTCTATACAATAAATTAGGGTCAATTAGTGATTCACCTTGAAAAAAAATAGACATTTTTTTAAGAGCAAATTTTGGTTCAAGGTAAACTTGGGTGGTTAGGAACAGAGATTTTCCATATGCTCCCTCCCCATGACTTTTAAAACTTGTTTTTTTCTGACATGAATTGCTATCAAAGCTGACTCAGCTTTGCTTGAGTTCATTTCATATTAGGTAGGGTACACATCCACAAACAGTTCTATGTCTATGCCAATAAATTCATCTCTGCTGAATATCATCTTTTGCTATCAGCTCACTGTCAAGGAAATGGGGGCTGTTCCATTAGCCTTCAGGCGCCCTGACCCCATGTGTATGGAATGGGCCTTCAGGCAGTAACGTGTCACAGTTTGACTTCTGCAAAGTTTCAAAATGTTCAGTAAACAAAACTACTTGGAGGAAGATCTGTGCTCTACAGAAGGAAATCTCCCTGACCAAGGTCCCATAATTATCATTCCTGTGGTAAGAAAAGCCAGTTTAATAAGATTAAGATGATTGATCTATCAGAGTATTTTTAGCATTAATAGATGTTTCTATTTCAAGATAGCTTACAAACATAATTGTATCCCCAGAGACTAAAAATGTGTATTTTTTTAAATTAAAAATGAATTTTTTTTAATTAAAATACTTGCTCAATAAAACACCACCTACAGATTCACATTCTCCATCATGTCAAACAGGAGTGATGAGCCCCCACCAAAGGAACAGCCAATCATTCCTGACAGAAAAATCAAAAAGGTATTTTCTTCTATCACTTTCTAGATACTAGGCCAGTGGGACATGGTTCTCCATCGGTGCATGCAATTGACAAACCTGTTGCTGAAACTTAGGAGAGAGAGACAGAGACAGAGAGAAAATTTACTTGTTATGTGCAGTTAGAACACTCAGAGACTGTGAGGTGACTCCACAAGTGTGTTACTTGGGATTCTAAGAAAAAACAGAACTGATAGAACACACACATACACACACACATACAAACACATATACACACATACACACACATAAACACATATAAACACACATACACACACATACACACACATACACACACATATACACACATACACACACAGGCATGCACACACACATATACACACACCACACACATACACACACACACACACACACACACACACACACACACACACACGCACGCACACCACACACACATACATATACACACACCACACACACACATACACACACATGCACACACAACAAATAAATAAATATTTTTAAATCCCCAGTAGTTCCATTCCTGGGCATAGAAAATGTAGTAACAAAAGAGCTTTATTTTATTTTTCCCCCATTATACTTAAAACTTTCTCTTTCCAATCTCATTTTTTCTGCCCCAAACAATAATTTGATCAAACTGCAAATCTCCCTGCTGCTTTCCATTTGATAACAGTGCTGTCTGAAGGTGTTGTGTAGGCTTTAATCTTCTTTAGCATCCAACCCTTGCTCCTTAATGCCTTTCCTGCCTACAATCTAGGTCAGCACTCCTGGGCCTAGAAACCTGCAATGAGGAAGGAGAATGAAGTTTTTGTTCCAGCCACACCCGAGTCAGCCTCCTTGTTTCTCCTTAATGGAGAGGCAGAGGAGAATGAGAAACTGAAGAAGAACAAAGAGAATGGGCCTGGTGGCGTTTGCACAGAATCTCAACCCCTGGGATACTGAGGCAGTAGTATTACTACAAGTTCAAGGCTAACCGTGTCTAATGGGTGAGACTGTGTCTCAAAATTTAAAAGAAAGGAAGCAAAAAAGTCTTCATTACTTAACTGATTCTATTTTATTTAGCCGCTGGTATCCTCTGTCCAGAAAGGTATTTATATGTCAGATGACCCTCTTTTGTAGGAAATTTATGATTTTCCTTTAGAAAAACTCAAAATCAGAGCTGGAGAAATGACTCATTAGTCAAGAGGCCTGGCTGCTCTTCCAGAGGACTTGGATTCAGTTCTCAGCCACCACAAAGCAGCTGATAACTATTTGTAACTGCAGTCCTAGGGGATCAAACACTGTTGTCTGGCTTCCAAGAGCACTAGGCATGCATGTGGTGCACAGATATATACATGCAGAAGAAACACCCATACATATTTTTAAGATATTATAGGAAATATACTCAACACTTCAAAACATCAAGAATAGTTTTCTTTTATTTCAGATAGATATGACTCTCCTGTTGACCACTAATTCTCTGTTTAGATAATAAATTCTTAATATAGATAGAATTCTTGTACAATATTCTTTATAGGATACTTTTACTTTTCACCATGTCCACCTGTACTTATTTTATTGCTGTGATAAAATACCAGATGAAAGCCAGTTAGGGAAGGAGGAGTTTATTTTGGCTCACAGTCTGAAGATACATTTCATCATGTTGGGGACAGCATGGTGGCAGAAGCATGAACAGCTGGTCACACAGCATCCACAGCCAAGAGACAAATGTCCCCTCAACGCCCATACATAGTTCTCAGATGGGTGGTGCTGTATAGGGAGGTCTAAGAGATACAATTTTAAAGAGGAAATACATCAGTGGTGGTGGCACACAGCTTTAATCTGAACACCAGGAAGGGAGGGGCAGGTGGATCTCTGTGAGTTCAAGGCCAGCGGGGCCTACAAAGTAAGTTTCAGGACAGCCAGAACTGTTACACAGAGAAACCTTGTCTTAAAAAAAACTAGAGAGACAGAGAAAGACAAAGAGGAAAGAAAGAAGGAAGGAAGAAAGGAAAGAAGAAGAAGAATTATGTAGTCAGAAGTTTCTATCCCCAGAAACTCTCAAATACCCAGCAGCTGCTTCCCAAGTAATTGACTCAGAGACTTAATACTATAGTAACTGCTGAGCTAGTAGCTCAAGCATATTACTATCTAGCTCTTACACTTAAATTAACCCATAATTCTTATCTCTGTTTAGCCATGTGACTTAGTACCTTTGCTCAGTCTAGCATCCTCATCTTGCTTCCTCTCTGTCTGGCTAACATCTGCTTCTCTGCTTTTCCTCTTCCCAGATTCTCCTAGTAGGGTTGACCTGCCTATACTTCCTGCCTGGCTACTGACCAATCATCATTTTATGAAGACAATATGCGTGACAGACCTTTACAGTGTAGAAGAGCAGTAGCCCACAGCACACATGCTTCCCTGACTTTGAGAGTTTATAGCATCACTGTTCTTCTAGTTTGCCCTCTGCTTCCTGATGTGATCTCTCAGCGTTTGGTTCTTGCTGCCTTGCCTGCCATTTGCTGCCAAAATGGACTCTTCTCCCTCTGGAACAAGAGGTCAAAATAAACTCATCCTTAAGTCACTTTTTGGCATGGCCTTTATCATAGCAACAGAAAAGTGATTAATGCAGAGATTAATTCTAGTACTCTCATTCAATCCAGGATCCAAGCCTGAGGGATGATGTAGCCCACATTTAGGATGAGTCTTCTTTCTTCAGCTAAGCCTTCCTGGAAATACCACACTGAGGGGTGGCTCCAGACAGTCTCATGCCTAGGCAAAGAGAAGATGCTGTTCTCTGCTCACAAACCTCTAAGAACAGAGGTCAAATTCACACAAGATCCCAGAAAAATATGTGTATGGATATTTACAGCCACAATCTTCATAATAGTCTTGTGTTAATCAGCCTCCTGGAACTATAGCAAAATGCTTTAGATAATTGGCTTAGATAAAGAGACATTTTTCTTAGCTCATGTGTTTTGAGATTCCAATGCTTGGGACCCCAATGGCTTGGGAACTCTGAACCAGGAAAACGCAGAAAGAAAAAGACAGAGACTAAGGACTTAAAAACATTTCCCCAGTGACCTAAGGGCCTACAACCAGGCTACATCTCCTAGAGGATCCAATACATCCCAACAGTGCCTCTTTAAGAAACAAGCCAGTAAAATCTTTTGGGTCAGCAAGATGGTCCAGAAGGTAAAAACACTTGTGAGCAACCCTGATGAACCGAGTTCAATCCCTAAGACCCATGTGAAAAAGACAAATGCACAGTTCATATCTATAATCCCAGCATTCCTTAAGAATGTGGGAGGCGTAGATAGGAAAATCATGTGGACATTTCCCGACCAGCTACTCTGGAGTACACAACAGAGCAGAAGCAACAAGACAATATCTCAGAAAGACAGAACTGACTCATGAAAGTTGTCTTAACTCCACAGTGTACCACAGCAGGCACATTTCCATATATATATAAAACAATAATAACACATAAAATAAAATTTGAAGAAAAAAATACATAGACTTTTTGGAGATGTTTTTCCAAATGATAGCAAATCCAAAAGTCAAAACAACCCGCAGTCACAACAGCAAATGAATAGATTGACAAAATATGGTGGACTCATGCAATGAATAATTTCAGCTATAGAAAGGAGGTGCTAATAGATAGTACATGAATGTTGAAAATGTCATTCTAACCCTAGAATACCAGACACAAAAGTAACATATGGTATAATTCCATTCAAGTAAAATATCCAGTACAGTCAGATCCGTAGAGACAGAAATCAGACTGGTGCTTGCTAGGAACCAGGAGGAAAGAGAGGGAGTGACTGATAATGACGTGACATTTCATTTAGTGATAATAAGTATGTTCTAAGATAGATCGTTGCACAACCTCGTGAATACACTCAAAATTTTAGACTGCTTTGAAAGTGGAAAGATTAGTCTGTGAATAGTAAAGGGCACACCTTACAAGCACAAAGACCTGAGTTTGATCCCCAGAGTCGACATAAAAACCTGGACATGGTGGCACACACTTGCAATGCCAGAGAGGCAGAGGGGACTAAGACTCACTTTCCAGGCAGTCTATCTAGCCTATTTACAGAGTCTGAGGACAGTTCGAGAACCTGTCTCCAAAAATGGTGATTAGAGACCACGGGATGACGTCTAAGGTTGTCCTTTGTCCTCCACACAGAGGCACATACACACACACACACACACACACACACACACACACACAGACAGCATGATATTAGTGGAATATGAGTTATGTCTCAATAAACCTATAATTTAAAGAAATTCCAAGGGCCCTATTGCTGGAAATTGTTGAAGGACCACAGGTTATAGAAACAGTCTGGGCACCTCTGAGCAAGCCCTGGCCTAGCTCTTCTCAATCAAATGTAGGATGTTTACTCTCTTCTGGCTGTTTGAGAACCTCCATCTGAGTGCACAGGAAATTCCCGTTGGCAACTTTACACTTGATTCTATTTCCAGGCTTTTACTAAGAGTAACCAAGATGTTCCCAATGCTCTCACCACCCTCCACATGCAGCAGTCACCTTTCAAAGCCTCTAGCAGAGGTATAAATCCCTTTCCACAAGGCTTCAGAGACTACCACTGTCTATTCAAAAACCAAGAACACTACAGGACTTTGTGATCTCAGAAATACAGAAGGCATATTCACCAAATAACATCAGGTAGGTCAACCACACTCTGATGGGTGGTCCTAAACCCCGGAGGAGTACATGAGCATCAAAAATTAGATTCTATCTGTTATTTTTCTAAAAAGAGAGAGAAGACAAGTTGGGGAGGGAGATGGGGATTCGGTCTATGGGGAGTCAGGAGAAAGAGTGGAGGTGAATATGAGCAAATGCATTGTACGAAGTTGTCAAATAATTAATAAAACATTACAGCAAATGTAAAAAGAAATTCAAACACAATATTGAATGTATTACACAGAGCCCTGGTAGCTTAATCTCACACAGAGAGGTCACCCATTATTTTTTTTCATCTTGCAGCAATTATTTCCACCTCTAGCAATTACAATCATTGTAGTTATCGGAGGACACGTTTTGTTCACTCACAACTATACTAGTGTATACAGGCAACTCCTTATTCACATTAAGCTTATTTCATTTCAGTTATCAGTTGTATTCTGAGAGGAATCTGGAGCCCAGGGGGCTGAGTTCTTACCTTGCATGCACAAGACTCTGGGTTCAAACCCAGAAGAATCTCAATGATGCTATCATACTTCTATTTTTGATTACTCTTGATAAATAAAAGAAAATAAGGGCTGGAGATGTAGGTTTAGTGGTAGACGGTATGATCAAAGAATGGGCAAGGTCCTAGGTTTGGTCCCCAACGCTACAGTAGAGGAGGCGGGAGGAGAGGAAAAGAAAGGGAAGCAGGGAAGAGAAAACATTATGACTTAGCAGACAGACACCAGTGACTGGCTCTGGACAGTCATCAGAAACAACTGACGTACACAGGTGTGGACAGACAGACAGACAGACAGACACACACACACACACAAACACTGGGTAAGGCTGAAATCCAAACCCTTCCAGAGCTTGCATTTCAAAACATACACTCTATGATCTCACTTTTCCCACTTTGTTGTATCAGACCTAACACAGGAGAAGGAAGAAAGGGGTTTCCCCTTCCTAAAATGTTGCAAGATTTATGTAAACTTTAATAAGTAATTAGTCATTAATAAAATTAGCCATTGGGGTTTTTTTAAAGGACATTTTACAATTTTGGTTTGTAAAAGTGCTTATGGGATTTTTTTTTCCTATTTTTTTGTTTTGTTTTGGTTTGGTTTTGAGCCAAATTCTAATGCTCATATTTCCATTAACCAACAAACAACAAAGCTGCCTTTGATGCCCACTTGTCTCTCCCCTAAAAGAAGATGCTTTCCAACTTTCTCTCAACTTACAGTCCCCCCAGAACTTCACAGAACTGGGTCAAAAGCTAGCTCAACCGGGATTTACCCAAGTCCAGTTCCCTGGGCTGCTCAGTCCAGGACCACCACTGACATCAGCCTTACTTTAGGATTATTTAGCCTCCACTGGCCTTCACTCTTGTTCCAAAAGAACATTTGGGGTATGTGGGGGCTTGGGGTAGGGGTAGGAGGTCAAAAAACATCATACATGTTTAGGAAGAAAGTCTAAATCTAAAAGGAAGCCTTTCCTTTTTCAGATGAAGAGGGGCATGTCTGGAGAGGATAGTAGACAGAGTCGTACACAGTTGGTAAATAGTCAGCACTGGCCGGGCTGGAATTGCTGGGCTGGCACTGGCCCTCCAATGCTGTTCTTACACTGTTCTCATGCATCCTCCCTGGGTGCCATTCTCCCCTAATCTGTAACCTAACAATAATAACAATTCGGCTCCTCCCCTGAAGCCGCCATGAACACTGCGATGACATGTGCAAATGTGCCTTAAAACCCTTGCAAATGTCAGACGCTATTTAAAGTGAAAATTATCCCAATCAAGAAAATAAATGCATACCATAAAACATGGATGAGAAAACAATTCATAAATGAGAAGCACTCTGCAAATGCCTTGCCGCACTTATAATTAAGTTTTCAATTATGTCTAAGTAGCAAACAGAACTGGAGGGGAAATAAGACTGTCTTCTGTGTATAGGGCCAAAAAAAAATCAGCATGTGTCTAATGGAAATTACTCAACTACATAGGGCCTAATGGAACGGGGCTGTGTCACCAGAAGTAGAGCATTTTACTATGCCCCCCTTCCCCTCTTTTCCACCATTGACTCCTTTCATGCACCCTCATCAGTGAGGAAGCTTTGAAGTTATTACCATAATGGAAATAATGGGGTTTCCTTATTCAAGAAGAAAGTGAGTAGCCAGGCTCAATGGAGCTGGAGTCCAAAGAAAGAGGAATTATTTGGAATTATAGTTAAATTGTATTCCGGTTTTAGAAAGTTCTAAGGAGCAAAAACAGGAATAACAGAAACAAAGAGGTTCCTAAAACACTGGGCCTGCATGAAAGCCATGCAGAAAAGCTGAAGTCAAAGACAGAACCACAGGAGGAGAATGTCACTGGACTGAGTTAGCAACACTCGTGACTGGTATGGGGAAGGACAGAAGATAAATTAGGACATAATTTTTCTTTTATTAAGGTTTTAGGTTCGCATAGAAAGTGCTGGTCCCTGTCACAGCATTCTCATACATGTGTGTCATTGTGCTTCGTTCTAATTTGTTCTGGGTGTCTTTCTTCCTCTTCTCGGCAGATCTCAACCTTCCTAATGCTGTGACCCTTTAATACAGTTCCTCATGTTGTGTGACCCCCCAGCCAGGAAATGATTTCATTGTTACTATGTAACTGTCATTTTGCTACTGTTAGGAATAGCGATGTCAATATCTGATATCTGATACATAACTCCCAAAGGGTCAAGACCACTGCTCTGGATAGTCTCTTCTGCTTTCTTGGTCCATGTACCCATTACCCTCTCTACCTCCCACCTCCCTCAAGATCTCTTCCTCCACACTCATGTTCCCTTTCCAATTTCATCACATATACACACATGTGCACATATATCTACATATAATTTCAAGCCTAGGATCCACATAGAAGAGAAAGCAGACAGCATTTGTCATCTGAGTCAGATTTATTTCACTTAACACAATGATTTCCAGTTCTACACATATTCCTAAAAATAGTCTGATTTCACTTTTCCATATGACTGCATAAAGTTCCATTGTGTGTATACATCATGTTCATTATCTGTTAGTTGACAGACCTTTAGGCTGACTTCTCTGGACCATTGTGACTAGTGCAGAAATGTGTGCAAATAAGTATCTCAGGAATATGCTGATGCTGAGTACGTCAGGTGTATAACCAGGTATGGGATGGCTGGAACTACTAAGAAATTTATGTTAACCTGAACATCAAGTGAAGATACTCCCCTCGACACAAACTTTATTTAGTAGCCCCCCTCCTAAGCACAGTTACTTATTACAGCTACCTCCTGACCCACACTTCCGGAAATTCCTAAACTGGTCAGCTAAACTAGATCACTCCATTAGCAGAACTGGAATGTCTGACTCAGCCCTTTTTGCTTGCTTCCTCCCTTCTGTGAGCAGGAAAGAGTAAAGGGAAGCAGAGCAAGTCATCATCCAGATAAGACCAGAAACTAAACACTGTGTCCTAAGGAGAGCAGGCAAGTAGAATAGAAGAGAGAGGTAGGTCGGGCATAGTGTCAGAAAAGTAAAAATAGCAGGTGGGTGGGCAGCGGAGCAGGTGGAAGAACAGAGCAGTACAGAACCCTGGAGTGAGTACTGTAAGAAGCCCAGACAGCTGGAGCCTGAATCCATGGTGAACAACAGATCACCAGGCCAGCTTGGCAATGTGAAGGCAAGACTTCTGCTCCAAAGGAACTGAGGACTTGACGGAAATGAAATGGGGGGGGGGGAGTAGGACACAGGCCCAGGTGCCATTTAGAGACACAGGTGGAAGCAAGAGCCTCACCACTGGGAATACAGAGCAGAATTAGGAGGGGCTAGCCTGCACTAACACCGTGATGGTTTGGACGGCCAAACTCTGTCTGGACTCACTTCTTTTATATCTTCCTAAATTGAAATCTGGAACAAAGCTAAATGGATACAAAAGTTTAATCTTGCTGATTAGACTATGTGTTCCTATAATACTCTACAATCTCTTTATTATATTATTCACTTATTCATTAATTTAACCAAAATATATGGTAAGTACTATGTTACAGAAATCTTGCATATCCCTAAATCCCAGTGCCTACACTGATCCTATGAGGCTGGCACAAGAACAATCACTGTTTTATAAATAAGTCCACTAGGCACGGAGCAGTTAAGTAACCTGTCCAAGGTCACATAGCTGGAAAGTGAAGAGCAAGAACATGAATCCGAACATTCAGACTCAAAGTTCCTATTGGTAAACACTACCCCACACAATGTTTCTGCCTTTGGCATGCTCCATCTATATTTCTGTTTTCTCTAGAGTCTAAGATACTGTTCCTGCTTTCAAAGATTTGCATCATCTCTGAATCCCCAGTGCCTAGTGCAATGCCTCACATGTAGGAAACCTTCCTATAATAAATGCCTAACAAATGGATGAATGTGTGCCTGCCATGATGAATGCACAAATAGCCAGAGCTTCAGGGTCCATGACAGAAGAAGCAACAAGGGAGTGCTGGATTTGGGTACCATGATCTGCATAACAGTACCACCAAAGGCATTCAATACCCACAGCAAGTTGCACCTGTGTGGTGGTTTGAATAAGAACAACTCCCATAGGCTCATACATTTAAATGCTTAGGGAGTGGCACTATTTAAAAGAATAAAAAGATATGGCCTTTTTGGAGTGGGTGTGGCCTTATTAGGGTGGGTGTGGCCTTGTGAGAGTGGGTGTGGCCTTGTTGGAGGGAGTATGTCACTGGGGTTAGGCTCTGAGGTTTTAGAAGCCAACGCTAAGCCCAGAGGCTCTTGCTCTTTCTGCTGCCTATGGAGCCAGTTGTAGAACTCAGCTCCTCCAGCACCGTGTGTAGCTATGTGCTACCATGCTCCCACCATGAAGATAATGAACTAAATCTCTGAAACTGTAAGCAAGTCCAAGTAAATGCTCTTTTATAAGAGTAGTCACGGTCATGGTGTTTCTTCACAGAAATAGAACACCGACTCAGACAGCTCAGTAGAACTGCAAAAGGAGGTGCTAGAGTATGGCTCATACCACGGGCTGTGGGTGAGTAACTTTAAAAAGTAGCTGAGGTCATAGGAGACCGAGACACAGGAAATATTTGCACAGTGAACGTCTACTACTTATTAATGTCCCCATCCCCCACCTCCCCCTTGCTCCATGCCCTTTTATGTCCTGCCTCTCACCTGAGAGAATATATAGACTTAGTCAACCATAATTTGCACATGGAAAGTGGCTGTTCCCTACATCATTGCCAACCATCCTACATAGTTGGCACGTAACCATCTCGGGATAAGAGTCAACTATAATAAGCACAGCATGTATTCAAAACATCTGAAGGACAGAGTGGTAGTAAGCATAGAATTGATCCCCCTCATAGCACAGAGCCAGAAAGGTCACTTCTAGGAAAAGCTTTCATAAATGTTTAAGCATTTAATGGTTCCTTTGTTCCTATTGTTTGCAAATATGGATAAACCTGGGCATTAAGGTGAACAAATGGCACATCCACGGGTTTCTCATCATCTTATAAGTCCCTCTCTAACCAAAAGTTAGGTGACATAATTTGTAATGTCAAGAAAAAAAGGAAAACATGGCTAATATATATTAAACACATACTTGGATCTGATTCCAAGTGCCATGTACACTCCTTTTTGAAACATCACAACAGCCTTATTATATAGAAGCAGAGGACATAATAAACTTGGGTCACAAATTATCCAAGGTCACTTGCCAAATAATTAGTAGAGTTATTCGGGTTCAAAGTCAAGCCTGTTTGTCTCCAGAGCCTGTGCTTGAAACTAGACAGTCTGTTCTTGAGCAGAGCAAATATTAAAATGACTAAAATGCAAAACTGCCTTCCAAAACCAAACCAGCTCATCCCAGACACTCATTCAAAACTCATGCACTGTCTGCATGCTCCAGACTAGGTAAAATCACCCAGAATACTTGTCTTCTCCTTGTATATAAAGATATGAAGGAATATAAAACTCTCAAAGTGATTCTACCAAAGCACACTAGAGTCTCCCAATAGTTTTCTCTAATCAGAAATGTATAAAAATAGAATCCAAGTCATTGTCTAACCAAGGCAACAATGACTTCTACTCCATACCAGTGGTTGGTACAAACTACAATTATTTTCGAACCATGACTTCGTATCTGCTGCTCCAGCACACTTTCTTCAGGTCAAACATATTATAATTAAAGAATGCCTTCACAAGACCAGGGTGACTTTGGCATCCAATCTCTACTATTGGCAAGAACCCAGACTAAGAAGGCACTCTTTGGCTCATAAGGACCAAGCCCATCCAAAGCAAACAATTCTCATCACTGTTTACAGCAGAACAAGCTTCTTTCTTTAAACAGGGCGAATGTGGAAAATCACTCAGCCAGACAGTACTTGTTATTTTAGTTTCTGAAACTCAGAGAGGAGCCCCACCCAGCCAAGAGATCTGGTGCTCCTCCAATGGGAAATGCACAGGTTGGAAAACGCATCAAGCATCCTATCAGGGTCCACAGAGCAGTGACAGTTTCTCTAAAAGTGCATCACTGTCTTCATTCACTACTTAACCCAAATAGCCCATCATGGCCCAACCTGAAAATTCTCTCCTCTTCTCTGGCACCACTCAGAAGGATTGCGTAATTTGTCTGTGTTCCTCTGGACTGGCATTAGCAAGACCAGAGAGACCTTAGTGAGTTGCCACCCTGTCATTAGCTTTCACGGCTGTGGCATTATAGACTCCTAATTAAAAATAAGGATTATCACATTATTACTGAAATGTTTCAGACAACCAATAATGCATGCTAAGTTTCAAACAACAGTGGTGGAGAGATGGTTCAGAGGTTAAGAGCACTAACTGCTCTTGCAGAGAATCTGGGTTCAATTTCCACCATCCACGTGACAGCTCATAATCATCTGTACCTCCAGTTCTAAGGGATCTAACACTCTCTTTTGGCCCCTGTGGGCATCTGCACACATGTGGATTACATTCACACAGACATATTAAAAAAAAAAAAAGGGTTAAGAAAACGGAGTCTTCACAGACCCACATCTGAATTCAGTGAGTCACAGTAAGATATCTGGATGACGTGCCCATTCACTGACAGCTGTATGAAAATGGAGAAGTTAAGTATAAGAGAAAAGACATACGTGTTTGGAAGGAGCTACAAGGATCTTAGCTGTTCTCTACATTCTTCATTTCTAGTTCTCAAGTACCAGGCATTTGACTGGAGCTTAGCAGAATATTAACTGCTTTAAACTATGAAATGACCATGCCAGCTACAATATTAGTGTTACGTGTCTTGCGAATAGCAGGATTTATTTATATGGAAGCTGTTCTAGAGATGGAAACTACCCAAAGAGAGACCGTGCTCATTCAGCTTATCCCCATTCCCAGCCTACTAGAGGGAGAGGTGAGCCTCGGGTACAGAAGCAAGCTCTCAGAGTTTGTTTCTGTTTAAATACAGTTAAGTATTCAAATGCCTCACAGGGGTTAATTGGTGGCCGTCCAAGATCCTGGCAGCTGATGATCTGGCTCTGCCTTTTGTGTTTACAACGGAGCACAAGAAGGCCCATGACAGCATCTGCTTCTCTTTTCCTGAAGTGAAAGGCAGAGAGAAGACGTCAGCTCTGCTGTCAGGCTGGCTAACGTGCTGTCCATGCCTCCAGAAAGCTCTGCTCCCACAGATCAACTTTTCTATCCCTAATCCCAGGAATCCGTGTGCTATGCATGAAATGACAGTGTCTGCCCTATCAGTCCAGGAAGTGAACAGCACCAACACCAGGCACCGGGGCTATCCATTTACTTATTATTTCCAAAACATTAAGAAAACAAATATGGACATTTTTGTGTACTCCTTTTAAAATAAGGATTGCTTGAAATGTGAAAAAAAATGTATTTGATTTGTTATGTCATCTTTTTTTTTTAATTGGGAAGATAAATTTAAAGAGACTCAAATTTTCTTAAAGAGAACTTCCCCCGCTGCCTAGTTCTCATTGTGAAGGAGGATGCTGTGAAGGCTGCTGGGAGAGGAACGTTATCAGCAGTCTGTGAACCCAAGCTACATCCAAATATCATGCAAGATGTGCAAATTAGTGCAATAGTGGCAGGACTGGAATGCCTAGAATTATAAACCTGGTCAAAAGCCTGTGAGTGGCAGCCACGGGCCTGTGAGTTGGAAGGAGGAATCTACTACTATTTCTTTAATAAATGGACATACTGTTAAACTATCTCCTAAATATTTATGTTTATTATAGTCATAGAATAGTGCTTGTCTCCGCCTTGGTGAAGAAGCTTCCCTTTGCAGTGAGTGAAGATTAATAGAGACTCGCAACTATTCAAAGCACTGTAAGTGGTGAGTACTTAGCACTAGAGAGAACTTTTATATCACCATTTGCAAGGCTCAGGAAGGAAGTGGAAAGAATGTATGTAGGAGCTAGAGGGCGGAGATGAATGCCATGGAACTCTGTCTTCCCGACATGATGCGGCCATTACCCTCATGGACACCCAGCAGCTATGGTTACTTGCTCATCAGCATCAGATAGAGCCCACCTACATTCCTGTGTGGATGGGAGAGGGGCTCATGAGGCACCACCTTTCTCTGAGGGAATACTGGTGACTAACTCATTACTGCAGGAGGAAAGGGAGTAATTTTCTTCAGTGGCATGAAACTATCAAAGAACAAGGCATTTTAATTAAAAAGAGAATTTTAGTTTTAGGCTAGGTAGTGGTAGAATAATTTTATAACCAATACCAGATTATTTTTAAAAACAGACTCAATACACTAATCACTATTATTGGGCAGGATTTTATTAAAATATATAATATCCACCTCAATTCATTTTCAATGCTCTTGATTTAGACATGTCTACCCTATCCAGTGCGGCGAACTTCTGTGAATCAGGTGTGTTTGCCTTCTGTTTATTTATAAGCCCCTCCTCCTCTCAGAGAGGACTTGAAGTTGCTGTTACAGTTGGTCACACAAGTCCTTCAACCTCCAAGACTTGGCGAAAACCAGTATTTCTGGTTCCTTACTGCTTGTGGAACCTTACAAGTGCTGATTCATAGCGACTGACCGGAGACCTGTGCAGACTGGCTCCAATAACTCTGAGCAGAACTCCGTGGTGATCACTTACGTCATCAGCCAAGAGTGGAACTAACCGAAGTTTTGAATCCTGTAAAGACTGTGGTTTTTTTTATCAGTGCAGGGCAGACAACCACTTCTGTCACTACCCCCTAAGTATACCAGGCAGCAAATATCTCAAAGGTATCATGTCCTTGGCTCTGATTGTCAACTGTCAACACAACCAACATTATCTCACTCAGCCAGCTCTCGGACATGCCTGGGTTCTGTCACTGCAGGAGCTTTCTTCTCCTCAAGACAACCTTCCAAATGTAGGCTTCCCATTGACATTTCTCCACTGCTTATTAGGAGCCAGGGATTTTCCAGGAAATCCCTGCTAAAGGGCTGGACAGGTGATCAGTGTTATGATAGCCCAGAGACACAATGTTCTTTGGGCTATGAACCTGTTACCCTTCGCCTAACTCCAAACAGTTCTTATGCAAGAGCTTTCAGAGAAGAAAACATCTAGTTTTACAGAAATCAGGGTTCCTGATTCAAGGGGCAATTTTTCCCTTCTAAGTTTGAATTGAATTAATACTATTTGAAGAATGGTCTTCCAGACCTGGTTTTTGTTTATTTTATTTTTGTTTGTTATTTAGTGTTTGCTCACTAAAAGAATATGAAAGATATTTTAATTCATTCTAAACATTTTTATGGTTTCTAATTAGAGGCTAGATGGAACATTCTCCAATCTTCTTGTAAAATCTTACGGTGTAGTGTAAAAATAATTTGTCCAGCAACAGCTCAGCATGAAAATCCACATAAGAACTCTCCGGGTCCCTTCTTTCAAACAGCTTTTCTTCCTGAGATCCACCATTATTCCTGATAAAGGTAGAAAAAATAGGCAGTGATAACCCAACTCTTTACCATTCAGGAATTTACTTTGAGATTTCTTTGCCTCTGCACCTCTTCAGAACTGATTGGCAGCAAGCTCTTCTTCAATAGCAGAATGGTTTCAAGACTTACAGAAAACTTGTTTCAAGAGAGTATTTTATTTTCCTCTTCCTGCATTAGGAAATTCTTCACCAGCACAATTCTACATTCTACACCTAGCACGTTATCTAACTTAAGGCAATACCAGTAACTTCTAAAGAAAAGGCTGGATGAGAGAATTTATGAATGAATGGTATTGTTCACTTCTGTTCTCCCCTTGTAACCCCAATCTCATGGGTACTGTTTCACTTACTGTAAATTGTTAGTCCATGGTGGGGAGGGGCTTGTCAAGTTGAAAGGGAGAAGGTTTTCCAAGTACAAATCAGACCACCCTAATTGTCACAGCCTTAATATTGATTGGCAACATGACCAGGCCTACAGTCACCTAGGATAAAACCTCAGGGCATGTCTGTGAGGGATTATCTAGTTTAAATAAATTTAGGAAGACTCATCTTATCTATTGAAAGTACCCAGCCCAGGAGCTGGGGCCTTGGACTGAATAAATAGAACCCAAGCACTAGGATTCATCTCTCTCTGCTTCCTGGCTGTGAATATAGCAATATAGCCAGCCACCTCATACTCCTGTTGACACAGCATGACCACAGCAACTCTTACAAAGGAGAAACATCCTGTCCTAGCCTTAAACTGCAAGCCAAAGCAACTCCTGTCTTCCCTAAGTGGCTTTTGTCAGGGATTTTGTTCCGACAAGACACATTCCTAACACAAGTGTTAACTCCACACTCAATGTTACTTTCAATGAACATCAGGACTCTCACAGATATCGGGAATTTCTAATTGCTCGGTCTTGAAGAACACACACGATTTGAAAAAAGGGAAAAAGAAACAAAAGAAAATAACTTTTAAGAAGAATGGCAATCTCACTGAGTATAAGAACTACACTTACAGGCAGGCCTCATGCCCAGCAGTGGATGCCAACACAAAAATAACTCAACACAAAATTTAAAAGTCTAGACTTTGGTCTCACATTGTTTTGTTTGGGCGTTATAGTGTATGAAAAAAAAAACATCTTCAACAACATATGCATGCATATATATATATATGTTGAAATACATACATATTTGTGTGTGTATTAAAATGGCAGGTAGAGGATGGTGGCAAGTGTATTAGTTCTAGGGTAAAGACAGAAGGCTTAAAAGTCTGAAGACAGCCTGGGCTACACTAAAGGGCAGTTCTCTATGATGGCAATACACATCAGTCGTCATCTTCCTAAAGAAGATGAAACGAGAGGATTGGGAGTTCAAATCTAGACTAGGCTACTGTCTTACGGTTTCTATTGCTATGAAGAAACACTATGACCACAGCAACTCTTATAAAAAAAAAAAAAAAAAAAAATCTTACTGGGGTGGCTTGTATTTCCAGAGGTTTAGTCCATTATCATTATGGCTCAGTATGGTGGCGTGCAGGCAGACATGGTGCTGGAGAAGTATCCTACATCTTGACTTGCAGGCAACAGGAAGCAGTCTTCCTCACTAGGCATGACTTGAGCATATATGAGACCACAAAAGCTGCCTCTACAGTGACACACTTCCTCCAACAGGCCACACCTACTCCAACAAAGCCATACCTCCTAATAGTGCCAGTCCTCTGGGGACCGTTTTCTTTCAAATCAGCTGCACTGAAGGATCTTGTCTCATTTTTTTTTGTAAAGAGATGTCATAGAAATAACATTTACTAAATATTTTTATTTTACTGACAAAGAAAATATTGCCTGAAAAAGATGATAGAATTTACAATGGAAATGAAAAAATTCATAACTAAATCCCATATTCTTTCTGCCTCCTTATTTCTGTCCTGAAGACCTCTGTTTATCCATGCCATCTGAAATTAAATGGGAGCATCATCGCAAATAGACTTTAAGAGGTAGAAACAGTGAAGGAATAAAAGATGTAGGCATTGCCATCTCTTTATGTCCATAACTCTCAGCTGTTAATCTTAGAGAAGAAAGCAAATGAAGATGCTTGCCATAGTGTCCTGTAGCCTGCACTCCAATCTCATCCTCAACCACTCAAGACAGTACTGATGGAAAGTCCAGGGTCTGAGGAGAAGTCCACAAGACAGGAGAAGCAGTCAGTCCATCACAACACATTAGAAACCGACTGGAGTACTTTTACATGTTCAGCCCTTGGAACCTTCGTGTGTGATATGAGACTGAGTCTAGACATCATCCACTTCTGCTCCCAGTGATTCGCAGTTTCTATTCATAGTATTAGCAAGTGTGAGTAACAAGTGTGAAGACTGGGCACTGCATTATCTCAAGAATAGGTTCACATTATTATGTGTGCCAACGCCTCAGATAGCCTGGCCAAATGGTGTTTGTGAGTTGGTTCCCTGACATTAAGGGACAGAGTCATTGACCTAACATGAAAATGTCTCATCTTCACCTCATTTGTCTTATAAATGTCAGCGAATTTTAAATAATGAATCTGACTTTTACATTCTACTGAAGAAGTCATAACCTTCTAATCACTCAACTGTGCTTTATTCTTTCGTCTTCATCCTCTTGAGCACTCAATTGTAATCCTCAGGAGCTCAACTTTTTTCTGAAACTCTATCTAAATCACTTCACACTGTGTACCTTGAGTTTCTCCACAGTGTTTAGACCGTTCCTTCGGGGCCCTGATACCACTTCCTCTCCTCTCTTCTGCCTAAAAGTCCGTATGTTCTTCTTTTTCTCCTTATGTCATGTAGTAGGATTACAATACCTTGTAAATATTTGCCCATCCTACTAGTTTAATAAAAACACTGATTAGTTAGGGCTACCAGACTAAGAAAGCTCTGGGAACATCTCAGAGGAGAACATAGACGCCAGAGAGACATGCCACAGACACGATGAAGAAACGCAGCAGATGCTGAGGAAAGAAGCTGAAATGCTGCCCTGAGAAAAGGTATCAAGCTGCATGGCTGGTTAGTTTAAGAGCGAGAACTAGCTAGCAATATGCCTGGGCCCTAGGTCAATCAGTGTAAAAATAATACAGGCGTCTGTGTGAGTATTTGGGCCTAAACGGCAGTGGGGCTGAGAGTGGGTCCAAACCTCTGGGCTAGACCGGAAAGTCTGGGCCAGAAACCATATACATCATCACTGGGTGGGTTTTGTTTGGTGTGTGTGTGTGTGTGTGTGTGTGTGTGTAGAGGTCAGGACAACCTCAGGTGTAAGTCCCTTCCTCGAACTTGGTTTGAAACAGGGTCTCTGTTGCTCACAGCTGAGTACTTCAGGCTACCTGGATCCTAGGCATCCAGAAGCTCTCCTATCTCTGTCTCCACCTCCGGTAGGAGCACACTGCGATAACAGTTGGACCACTGCATCCAGTTTTTATATGGATCTTGTGGTTCCTGCCTCAGGCCATTTAGCTCATCATACATTCAGAAAGCACTTTACAGACAACCATCTGCCCAACCCCTCTCATGGTTTCTCTTGGTCCACAGTTTCTACTACTACAGCTCCATATCCAGCCATACCACTGGTCTCAAATTTTCTCCAGAAAGGTTTCCACCTACCTCTAGGAAATCAGACCCATCATATCTAATTTGTTTACCAATGGCACATTCACAGTCAAACTTCTCATTCCTCCTGACTTTAAAATTTCTGTGAATGGGGCCACCATCCTCCCAGAACCCCAAATTCTGAAGACTTGAGCCTAATTCTTTCATTCTGTTTTTCATGGACAGTTTCCTGTCTCAAGCCAACACCTTGTCTGGTGGATGCATCATATACTCACTCCTACAAGCTAGGCTAGTATACACGCAGTTATGTTTCTTGCAAGATCTAAGCTCCTTGAGAAAAACCTGCTCTACTCAATGTGGGCCACCCAGCAGACTCAGCATAGCAGCTAGTGAAGAGCAGAGAATATTGGCCATGCGTGGTTGATACACTCAGAGTGCCGAAACAGATTGAGAGTTTAAAGTCATTTACATAGCAATAACCTGTCTCAAAAACAAAACAGAATAATTTAAAAAGAAAAAATGAGCATTCTTGGACACGTTTTATTTGTATCTCCCACTGTCCTCTGTCATCCACAGTTAAAGACAGTGAGCTGTGATTGTGTTTAATCCAAAGAAAACTACCAGCAGAACATTCTGAGTGATACCATAGCATGCAGAGTCCCTGCTGTATGGGATTTATTATGTGTGTGACCAATATTTTAAGTCATCAGTAACCACATGAAAACAAAATCTATATTTGGAAGAGATAGTGAAATGTTTGGGGAACCAAATTCACGTCTCTCGTTAGAGCTATTGCCTTGGTTTTCCCTCGGTGGTGGAGTTCCGTCTCCAATTCCCTGTAATTTGTTTGTCCTGGGATGACTCCCACGCTTGGTTATGAGAGCCCTGTGTCTCTGAAAACACTGTAACTCAGTGGGCGCACTCACCTCCGAGAGTGACTCAGCACTGTGAGGATGCCCACACTCCTGCCGTGGCAGACTGACTGCCTGGAGTTAACTAAGCACAGATAACTCTTAGGTTTAGGCTTTGCTTGCTTACTTTTGTTTGATAACAAAATCAGTACATATTAAAGGTAGTGTGTTCAGACTTGCTGATTTCCTGGACTGATGCGTGGATTTAATCCACCAATAGGAAGGAAGCAGGTGCGGCGCCCTGGAAGGAAGCTTGCACCAACCTGCACGCTGCCACGGACGACCTTCACAAGGGACCGCAGACAGGCAAATGGGGCATTTTTAAAAGCAGTTCGTGCAACTCCACAGTTTTTATTACTTCCTGGCTAGTGGGCAGTATAAAGCTAGCACATATATACCAACACCAGTCCTCTGTGAAGTCTAATTCATGTCAATCAGATTGCTATAGCTAAGAGTTCATCTTGGCAGCATTAACAATGCATTTACAAGGCTGATTGCTACTTAATGGCTGACAGCATCTCAAGCTGGTGTGAGGAGGACATTGGCATTCCGTTCAACATAGAGCTCTCCCAGCACTGTCAGGCTGCACTCCCTGAAGCAAATCTCGCATGTCTCGCTTTCTGTAGCATGAGATTCATCAGCTGCTCCCACTTCACTCCGCCCCCGCCCCACTCCCTGTCACACTAGGAATTTCAGACAGCGGAACAACTAACTCACTCGGTCCCCTCTTGCTTTTCCTTACTCCGTGTCACATGCCAGTTCACTAATCTCACCCGCAAGTCTCAGTTCAAACCTCAAATCCCCGTGATTCTCCTTCAGGCCAGATATTTGTTTTATCTCCTTCTGTCAAATTGTCTTTACTTCCTACTTTGCATTTGTTTTTTGTTATTTCTGCCTACCTCTGTTTCCTCTATTAACATGTAAATTTCCTCCAGGTCAAACTTTTTTCTTATATACTTACAGCATATGACAAATTTTTGCACTTAGAAGTCTATTAATATAGCTTGGCATCAATGTACATGTTATGAATGGAAATAGAAAGTCTTTGGTGGCTTGGCTGTGCTGTTAGGTCATTTATCTATCTCTAAGCTTCCCTTGGGCTAATGGTCATTACCAGGATTAGTGTGGCTTCTCATGATGTTCTTTCCACTCCATGTTTGCTCTGTACTGATCCTCTTTGCCATCGGTGGTAGCTCTTCCATGCATAATGGCACCACAAGACTTTCTTTTCATAAGCTATGTCAGAATCAAGTATGAGGCATGTGTTTTTTTAATTGCCATAAGAAGAACACAAAAGCAGTAAGTAGCCATTTTGTGTCTGCTAAATAAAGCCAGCTATTCAAAAACAGCCAGCCCAGAGTCAATACTGCCTTTCCAAGTCTTCTCCTATTATCTCCTCCAACATCAAAGGCATCCTCATTGTCTATAGCTCACTCAGGTGCCAAAGAGTGCCTGGCTGAATCATATTAAAACCTTGAGTAAAACTATAACTTGATTGTGGAGAGTTCAATCCCTAAGTTCTCGGAATTTCCTTCTGAATCAAGTCACATTAGCATGAAGTGTCATGAGTAAGTTACAGAGCCGAATTTTCACAAATGAATCATAAGTTACAATTTTTAAGCAGACATCTTGGAATAAAATGCAGTTCCAATGATGTTGGCAGTGTCTGAAGTTATTTTCAAATCATGCTTTTGATTTGTTTTAAAAGTCAGCTTATATGCCATATGTATAAGAAACTTTTAACCAGATTGGAGAGATAGCTCAGTGGTTAAGAGCACTGATTGCTCTACCAGAGGACCCTGGTTCAATTCCCAGCACCCACATGGCAGCTAACAACTGTCTGTGACTCCAAGAGCTGAACCTTTCACACAGACATACATGCAGGCAAAAAATTAATGTACATAAAATAAGAATAAGTTATTTTTAAAAAAGAAGCTTTTAATCAAGCCTTATGCTATTAAGATTTTGTTCTGCTTTAGCCTCAGGTGGGATTATTCAGTCTGATTATCCAGGCTTGTCTCTAAACATCTATTAATGATTTTTTTAAAAAAATCACTTTTATCTTCAAAAACTGAAAATGTCTCCTAACTGAGGATATTTCAGGGAGCATGCCAGTAGCCCTGAAGACTCTTCTATAAATACCTTGAACAAAGGCAGGGCTATTTGAGTATATTATAATCTTACTACACAATGAAGAATACTTAGAGTGGTTGTGGTTAGGCATGCTTACTTTATAGTTGTACTTAACAGGTTTCCAGAAAACTACAAGGGCAAACAGAAAAATGATATATAGATATAGATACATACATAGATATAGTCTTTTTCCAAGTATAGTTGACAAATAAAAATTGCATATATTTAGTGTGAACCATATATTTTTATTCACAGAGAAATGATTACCACAACCAGTTATCTTATTTATTACTCACATATTTACCTTTTTAAAAATGTGAATCATGATTAAAAAAAAAAACCCACTATGAACAAAACAACCTAGGGCAAAAAGAGTTATTTTAGCTTACAAACCCAGACAGCATTGAGCAAAATCAAGGCAGGAATTCAAGGCAGCAGCTCAAAGCATTACCTCCTACAAGGGTCTCTCTCACCTGTGTCAGCAGCTGTTGCTACACTAGCTGGCTTACTAGCTGCCTTATACTAACTAGCTTTCTTTCATAGTTCAGGGTCACCTGTAGTGGGCTGTACCATCTTTTGTCGATTAACAGTTGAGACACTCCCTCACAGACATACCAATAAGCCAGTGAGATGCAGGTGATTTCTTGGCTGGGACTCTCCTCTCAGAGGACTCTGGACTGAGTCAAGTTGACAGTTAGCATTAACCAGGACAGAACATTTAATATCTACTGTATTGGCAAGCTTCAAATACAGAAATATTACTATAGTAATAATATTTCTAGGTCTCCATAGATTATTCATCTTATAATTGAATGTTTTGACAAAGTATATGTATCAACTTTTTAAAATATACATATTTAAGGGCTCCAGATGTTCTACAGAATGCAAATAGCTTTTGGCTTAACTCCTTAGCTGATGGGATGATTGTATATAATAAACGTTCTTTGATTGGTAATAGACAACCACCTAACATGTTCAAGGCACTGCATCATGTCTCCAGCACTAAAAACATAAAGATAACAAGAATTTGTTCTTCCGGGGCTGGAGAGATGGCTCAGCAGTTAAGAGCACCGTCTGCTCTTCCAGAGGACCCGGGTTCAATTCCCAGCACCCACATGGCAGCTAACAACTGTCTGTAGTTCCAGTTCCAGGCAAACACCAAGGCAAATAAATAAATAAATAAAAGTGTTTTAAAAAAAAAAAAAAAA
Source organism: Sigmodon hispidus (assembly GCA_004025045.1). Lineage (NCBI taxonomy): Eukaryota > Metazoa > Chordata > Mammalia > Rodentia > Cricetidae > Sigmodon > Sigmodon hispidus. The sequence continues at coordinate 83,271 of PVIH01001675.1, forward strand.
AAAAAAAAGAATTTGTTCTTCCATTGAAGATTAATCTAAGAGAGCCAAGGCTGAAGCTGAGGTGAAGCTGGATTGAACAAAGCCTTCACACTGCCCGTACAGCTATACCTGTAAGAGGACGGACCATAAATTTCTACCATTTCTTGGGATAACTTAATTTTATTTTAGTACTGAAAGGTTGTTGTCTGTTTTTCTACATGATGATTAAAAGAATAAAGTTTAACAAATTTGAGCTTCCAAAAACAACAACAACAACAACAACAAAAAAAAACCACTTGTGTCTTCTAACCTGTTATACAGGCATTAAGTAGAACCTTAGCTTCATTGGGATGCAGGACAGTCAGGCAGCACAGGCAATGGAGCCACCCTGCACTCAAGATAGCTCATCTGAGTCACACCAGTTTGCCACATTTCACTGTCAAACAGGAGGGGAAAGAGCAAAGCCAGCAGTAAAGAAACAGACTTCTTGTCCGTACTCTGCAGGTATTCTCTGTGATGCTCCTACCCACTGACTTAAGCACCCTGATAATCAAATGGTATGAAAAGAACCTTCCTATAACCATCAGAATAACCTAGGTTATGGAGATGTCAAAGAGAAAATCCTTTAAGTAAAACATTACCATAGGAAACATACAGAATTAGCATAAATACCATATTCCTCCCCCTCCAAAAACAATCCCCTAAGAAACAGCTTCGATGTTATAAAGGTAATGAATATAAAGGCTGTAAGTCTAAACAGTGATGATTATAGTGCTTTTATTTACTGAACACCTACTATATAATACTTAACGATACTGTTCTCACTTGACTGACGGAGAAAAGGAACCTGAGAGGCCTACAGCTAGCACATGGACAAGGTCTGTGTTGTGTGGTTAGAAGCCAAGTAAAAGTTTCCTGTGGCTACTGACTTCTCAGTTCCCATGGTTTAGGTGGCAATGGGGAAGGGGACAGAAGGAAGAAGGTGAGGAAGAGGGGAAGGGGGGAGATTGCAACACAATATCCAGTGCAGAAATTCGATTTGCAGTTTGAATTCTTCCATCGGCAAATGCATAACCCCTCTACACCATATCAGCTGTTTTTTTCTGAGGCCAAAATCTTTTATCAAAGTGATGGAAGTTGATATTAACAACCCAAACTCCAAATATTATTGTACCACCTTCCTGGAGTTTGTATCCAGCAAAACAGTATTTTCTGTATTTCTTGACTGTGAGAAGCCGCACTCACTGCCACCATTCCAAGATGGTGTCGACATCCTGTGCTCTAATGTGTAAATAAGTAGACTGCGCAGGTGCAAGGGGAATTTCCACTCCTTGTGCTCTGCCTCTCCCGTGGCGTCACCTCGCCCGATTGAGCTACAGCCAATCTGAGTCTGACACGTCCTAGGCGGGGTCAGTTTCCTATATAAGGGACGGGTTTTAGCCGTTTGGGGTCTCCACCTTGTAAGCTTATGCTCTCCCTCTAAAGATGCATTAAAGCTTTTCTGCAGAAGGATCCTACATGTGCCGAGTCGTTCTTGCTGGCAAGACGGTAGCGCGGGACACTTGACTAGTAGGTCCCCAGCACTTGGTACAATGCTCACAACCAATCTATGTTGCTGAAAGCTATATCGAATGGGATGTTTTGAAGGGAATATGGGTAAACTTCTGGAAGTAGCCACCTGACAGGACTAAAGAGCAGACAAAACTGCCCCCTACTCAAGTGAACCTCCCCCCCCAGTGACATCCTACCACTTAGGGTCCACTTTGTGGTCATATGTCCCTGCTGAAGATGTAAGCATAGCAGTTGTTCACACCTTGGCGCAGATGGTGTTTTAGGTGTCTGTGATGAGGAGAGAGAGAGTAAAGGGAAGAGAGGATTAGGAAGCATAACTAGATTTCACTCATATGATGGACTCCTGTGCTTCACTCTCAAGGTTTTGATGAGTCTCTTCTTGGGCCAACAGTTCTTTATTAATAAGACTTATCAAAAGCATCTAATAACATCATCAATGTGGCGCTATGAAAATGGCTATTTATACACTTACCTAATGTCTGACTTCTGTGATTTATATTTACAGTCCCAAGTGTGTGGCCCTCACCTGTGTTCTCTAATACAGCATCCATCACTCACTCAGTGTTTGGTCTCTTTGATTTTGGAGAGAAACTTTGTCTGCAGCTCTTTGTGTTACCTAAGTATACAGGCACGGACATAAGAGAATTGTAGATAAATGAGAAACAGCAAAAATATATAAATACATGAATTTTATATATTTATTTTTTTAAAGAGGAACTGGTTTGCTCACAGGCTTCAGTGGTATCAGAAAAAACTGATAAACTTATCCTCATAAATCAAGTTTTATCCCATGACCATAAGTACTTCACAGCTTCCTTATAACAACACATACCTCTTGGTGCTGTTAGGAATGTGAAAAATGATAACACAGGGCAAAGTACTCTGTGAAATATAAAACTCTATTGTTATTTAAAGAAATGGACTTGGGCTAGGAGCATGGCTCAGTCTTTAAAGTATCTAAGTACCTGAGTTCAGATCCCTAGCATACAGGTAAAATCTAAGCACAGCAGTGCACATCTGTAACCTCAGGACAGGTCTAGGAGTGGAGACAAGGATCCTGGAGCTCACTGACCAATCAGATAAGCAAAGTGATGAGATCCAGTTTAATGAGGGAGTATATCTCACAGAACAATGTAGAAGAGAATACAGGACACCTGACATCAACCTCTAGCTTGTACACACAGGTGCATACACCTGCAGGAAAAGCAAGACAAACAGATAGGAAGACCAACTTAATGGGAAATAGCAAACCTGGATTCCAATTCAATCCATCGCTTTTGAGCTGTGTTACATTAGGAAATTACACACTGCAAATCTCAGAATCCTCACTTTTAAGTGGAGCCAATAACACCTTTCAGGTGTGTTTTGAGGCTAAAATAAGTAAATGTTTTGGGAGCTCTGCGATACAAGCACAGTGGGTGTGCGATAAATACCCTGCTCTCTTGAAATGGGACTAACTTCCTCCACTTTCTATTGCTCAACAATGCAAGATAAATAATGATAAGCAAGGAACAGCAAAGTAGTAAATCAATGATAAGACATAAATCATGGTGTTTTCCTGTCTAACAGTGATCTCTCATTATACTGGAAGCATCAGCAGCAAATTACAACAAACAGCAAATCAACAGCCAGGGAAAGAGCAGGAAGTAAGCACGAGAAGGTGAGCCAAGCTGAAAAGCCCCCAGAAAACTGAGGGATAATCTGGAAGAATCAATCCTATGTGCATCCAATAACATTAAGTACAAATTTGCTCAGGCAAACCAAGTATATTCAAAAAGACTTGGAAAATTTTACCAGGAAAAAAATATATACTTGGCTCTCTGAGATCTTGGGTTCATGCCACACAAGCTATTGCACAACTGGGGGAGGCGGGGCAGGACTGTTTCTTACCTCAATCAAAAACATATAACATCACACATTCTGCCTCTAAGCTCTGCTGTATGTTATTTCCCAATTAAGGCTGCAGACTGCCTGCTCAGTAATGACGATTGATGTCTGCTGCACGTCATTAGGAGGAGCAAGGTGAGAGTGAACATTAGCTCCAGCCCACAGGAGAAATGTGGTAATTGCTATTGCTTGCTGCATGGCAAATCACATCTTCCAGGAATTACAGAAGAGGCACTTAAGAGTACAGAATCAGACTGAATAAAATTGGAGTTCTGCTCATCTTGAGAGAGCATCCTATGAGACCTTCAACTCCACCATTTTCAGGGTTTAAATTAATAACTATGTAATTTTTACCATTTCAGTTCAATTGGGGCATTGTAACACTGATAATAATAGTTTGTTTTTGATCTTCTGAAATGAACCCCCTTCATTTATTATTTGTGTGTGTGCATACTCATGCATGTACACCGATGTGCAATGGCACACACACATGTGGATGTCAGCGGACAGACAACTCATAGGAGTCAGTTCTTTCTGTCTACTGTGCAGCTTCCAGAGATTGGTAGTATGAACCTTTATTCACTGAATCATCTTGTCAGCCCTTCCCTTGTGTTAGGTTTACATTTGCATCTTATGAGTTCTCAGGTCTCCGGTCTGTGTTTATTTTTGCCAGCTTGAAACAGGCTTTTATAGTGTTAATGATGATAGTCATCCTTGAAATCCTAAGAAAACATTTATGAGTGAAAAGCAATTTGGTCCACTCTTGTCATAATGTATCTCACTTCTTTCTTCTATATTGAAACATGATTGTTCTCACCAATTAAATGAGAAACAGAGGAAATTCATGAATCTATACCAGATACCCATAGATTTTACAGCATAGCCAAGATTTGCTTTCAGAGAAACTCAAAAGACACACCTTGTACCAAGTTCATTCTTAAAAAGCACACTTTCTAATTTGATAATTTGCATATGCCTTCACCTTCCAACTTATCTACCTAAGAAAAATAAAGCTAAAATGCTCATCAGCTGGATATTATTTAAATGATTTCCAGCATATTAAGACATTATCTAACCACAAGACAGAAAACAAAGGTGGATGGATAGAATAAGGTTGCTTACAGAGAGAGTGAATGGGAACATATGAATGTGTTGTCTGAAATAGAATAGTGCACAAAATGTGAGCTTATTTTTTTTTTAAGAAATAAGTGAAAAATTATCAGTTCATGTGTACTGAAAATTTCTAGAAGGATCTTTGTATATCATTTTCCATATACTTCTATCACTTTTTCTTTTATAATTTTTGTTAACCTAAAGAAATCAGGTGCAACTTAAGTCTCTAATTCCCTGAAGCTTTGCAACTAACCTACTTCTGCACTGGTCAGGAAAGTGACTCTATTTCAGTGGGAATCTCTCAGCACGCTTATTTTCTGCCTAGGGAATATGTTGGCTAAGGACACTGACTTGATAGTGATATGAAGCCTGAAAAGGGTGTCTAGCTCATATTTTGTCTAGGGTTTTCCCAAATTAGAAAGAATCTGACACCTGGGTTTTATAAACAGCTTAGTAATTGTTCAGTTATTTGGGCCTAGGGGAAGGTAATAAACATGCTCTTATACCAAGGAGCCCTGACTGAATCAGAATGGATCTCACTGTATATTTTAAAGAATAATTTGCCCAACTCTGAAAAAAAAGAATGGAGTAGGCCAGAATTTAAGGCTCAATAGAGCAAAAGAAACTGGGCTTTGGGGCGTTATTTTATACCTAAAAAAAAAAAAAATCAAAGGAAATGTTGTGTAAGAGTTTACAGATAACACTTTCTAGAATTAAAAAGCTAAGTCTGAGCCAGAATAGGTGGGGCTCTGGTGTGGCTGCTCAAACTTTGCCCCCTGGTTAAGAACTACCCTTTACCTGAGGCAATTTGAGATACAGTCATAGAACAAGAATGAGAAAGCAGCTTTGAATTTGCCCTTGGGCTGTTTCCTTATGCAAGAACAACACTCCTCAGTCACCTCCCTCAGCCTGCTCTTCCTTTGGAGTGAAATAGTCCTTCATTCTTCATCCCTAAGATGGATCAGAGCAGACTGGGTAGCAGGGTGTGGGGGTGTGCAGGAAAGGGAGGGGTATGTTGTTCAAGTTATACAGTCAGAGGCTTGTAGAATGGAAAGTGAATTCTCTCGATGGTCTTAGCACCCTGGCCAGCTCTTACCACAGTATCACCAATCTCTAAAGTCTCTAAATATTTCCACTAATACAAGAATTGTTATTTCTGAAATGGTTCTAGCAGACAGTGATCCAGTGTTGTACTCGATCAAAGGCTCTTGCATCATCTACTAATCCTGGAAGGAAATGTCTTATGACAAAGGAGCAACTCTCAAATGATGGGGAGTATAGAGCACCCCCAAACCACACTTCCTTTCCTTTCTCTGCCTTCATAAACTGAGGTTATTCTACCAGCAACTTTAACTGAGCTGGAGGGTAGATGGCATGGAGAGTTTCCAGAACTGCAGACGTCAAGGCTACGAGTCAGGTCTGACTTGGTAACTTATCAGGGTTTCCAACCAATGCCAGCACTCTTTTTCTGAGTCAGTTCCATTATTTGGAAAGTAAATAAGAGAAATATTTTCAGTCCCCAAAATATCGTCTCAAATGTAAATACTTAAAAAAAAAAAAAAAAAAAAAAAAAAACTTCTCAAAGAATACAAGAATACCATCAGAAAAGAAACAGACTTTGGTTGTTAGCCTTTTCAAGCAGAACAGGAAGAAAAAATTGTTTTCAAATAGAGGATTAAGAGTTCTTTTATTTACACATGGAGGAAAGTGACTGAATGTTGGCATTGGTATTTACTATAGTTAGAATTACATACACTAGATAAGCCAGACAAAAGCAAACCTAAAGAATTTCCCTTCCCATCAGTACAACAAGAAAAGATGGTATTATAAGTAATATTTTGTCTCCATCAACCCTAACTAGCAAAAAAAAAAAAAAAAAAACTCAAGATGTCTGTGGTAAAAAGATGGTCCCCAAGGTTCTCTTCATTCGCAGGCTTCACTTTTTTCTTTCCATCAAGAGGCAGGGGAGTAGCAGTTCATCAAATTAGTTAATTGCAATGAATCAGTGGTAATAGGACTTTTACCTTGGGCAATTCTTTTATGTCTTATCATGTTAATGAAGTTCCTAGACTTCAACCAAAACCCAGATGGTTTAATTTGTAATGTCAGGGATAGGAAAGAGGTAATTTTTTTTTCTTATGGCAAGCAATTTATCTCAGAAAGCAAGACAGTATACAAAACTTTCAGGTCTTTTCACGTTGTTTTACAGCCTCGATTGTATTGAAATTTATTGACTAATGACGATAGAACCCTATAGGATAGAGTCTCTAATAGGTCTCATGGCGTTTAAGAGAAATAAACAATATTGTCTTTGGTAAGCCTTCCTAGAACAATGTGTGGATTCCCTTTCAGGGAGCAGGGGCAGAATTATTAGCTCAGAGGTTTCCATTCCTCACAGTTTCTACTTTCATATTTGTTACTTTTCTGTTGCTATGATAAACAGTTTGACCAAGGCAATGTATTGAATAATGAGTTTATTTGGGGGTTATGGTTCCAAAAGGTTGGGGTCCACAATGTCAGGGACAGTAGATGGCAGACACAGTGGCTGGGCCTGAAAGCTGAGAACTCACAATTCAAACTGCAAGCAGGAAACAGAGAGTGTGCATTGGAAACGTCCAGTGGCTTTTGACACCTCAGAGCTTGCTCCACTGATATGCTCCCTCCACTGAGGCGGGGCCTTCTAGATCTACCCAGCAGTGTCCCCAGCTGGGGACCAAGTATTCAGATGCCCAAGATATCTCATTCAAACCACAACTTTCAAATTAGAATTTGAATGAAGCCCTGAAAATGCTTCTAATAAAGCTTTAGGGTCCAATTTAACAAATAGGCTTTTCTGAAAATAAGCACTAAAGAATTTGTTTGTTTAATATACTTTCCACATAACTAAATGTAAATTCAAGTCAGAGGGAGCATTACCATGGCCTCAAATTTTAGATTAGAAGTCTAATTATAGCAATAATTTGGGAGGAAGAAGAGAAATTCATTAGCTTCCTAACAATCTAACTTTAAAAATTAGACTGTTATAGTATTTGACTTTGGATTCATAGTATTGTTTCTTGTCTAAGGAATACTATTATCTTGAACATTTTTAAAAATTAAACTGGACCCTTTCACCATAATTCTTTGGGTCTCTACTCAAAGATGGTACCATGGTTTTCTTCCCCTCAACAAATTATTCCTGGGGGGGGGGGCGAGAAGAAAAGTTCTGTTTTTATTTTGTCTTAGCCACGCCCTCTTCTTCAATCCTTCAACTGCACCAATAAGCAATTGTCACACTCATTTAACACATAGGAAAAATGAAGCTCAGGGGTGTTGCATGCTAATCAAGAATCTTTAGATTCTCAACCCCAATTGTTAGAAATAGCAAATTTTGCATGAAGTCAGTACATTCTGAAACATGGTGTCTAAGATCAGTCATTACTAAAGGAAATTATAGAGTCTGAGGTCAGAGAATGTGAACACGCTTCTGCCTGTACAGTCCTCGAGAGTTGATTATTGCAAGGTTTCCAGCATATAACACTGTGTATGAGACTGTAGGCATTTTGTTAATCTCAGATCAGTGAAATATAATTTTAAAAAATATGATTTGCAATTAAATCATGTCTCTTCTTGTTCCCCTAAAATAGTTTTTTTTTTTCTTCCCAATTGTGCTTTTCAGAAAGTCCCCAGAGAGATTAATAACTACATCATGAGAATGGGATCTAATAGTGAGTTTGAGAAATATTATTTATCAAAAACTTCAAAGAGAATTTACAATGCATATTAGCTTTAAGGTTTGAGATCTCCTATGATAGAGAATTTTGTTTAATTTCATATAACTATTTGCCCAAAGAAATCAAGCTCCTTTCCTTTTGCAGAATTGCTTTTACCATCCTTCCATACATCCAAGAATGACAGCTTCAGGAAAAAAAAAAAATCCTTTTAAACTGGGTTTGATGGCATACATATATAAACCTAGGACTTGGGAGGATAGAAGTCTTGACAGTCACAGGTTCAAATCCAGCGAGAGATACATAGTGAGTCCTTCTCTCGAAACAAGACCTTTTAAACTAAAAATCAAAAGGTAAGAGTGGCAGAATAATATCACAAAAAGGAAAACAATATTCTCTTAAAAAGGAGCAATACTTTAAAAAATTAACAGAGAAAAACAACTGACAGCTATTTGCCAGGCTTTTGATGGATCAACCAAAGGGCCAGAGAGTCCAGGCTGATTGACCCAAGTGTGTTTCTGTTCAGAGTTTGTTGGGAGTTCAGAGATTGTTCCAGGCAGATGCTAAGAAGAAACTCAGGAAAGAAAGGCACAAAAGTCTGAAAGATTCTGTATCAGAGAAGACATCAAGTGTCAGAGAGCAAGGTTAGGAAGGAAGTACCATCGCTCCTGGGAGTTGAAACCAAGGGCCACAGGTTTAGTCTAAGGACCTAAGTGAATGGAGTAGAAACTCCAGCCTTGGAGAGAGCTGATAATAAGGGCAAAAAGAAAGAAGTTGGAGATCTGTCTATAAAATTCGTGTACCTGTACTACAATACTGTAGCAGGCTTTCTTGGTCTGCTAGCCAACCAAATCATGACATGGAGCCTTGTTATAATTATAAATGCTCATCCTTAGCTTAGGCTTGTTTCTTGCTAGCTTTTTTTTTTTTTTTAACTTAAACTATCCCAATTTTATTATTCTATGCACCACCCTGAGGCTCTTTTACCTCATCTACATACTGTCTGTCCTGCTTTCCTGCTTCCTCCTTGTCTGTATGTCTGTCTTCCATTTTCTCTCTTCCTGCCAGCCCTACCTATCCCTCCTCTGCATAGCTATTGACTGTTCATCTTTTTATTAGAGTAATCAGATGCCTTAGGCAGGAAAGGTGAAATAGCAGCACATCTTTACATAGTTAAACAAATACAGCATAAATAAATGCAACATATCTTTACATAGTTAAACAAATGTTCCATCCCACAACACAAAACTATATTTTAATATAAATTACATTATCACACACACAGTACAATTTGTAAGGGGCTGCCCCAGATACTAGAGTCAAACTCTGGAATTTTCTACCTTCACTGCACTCCCACTTATAGCATCTAGAGTACTAAGAACTGCTACAGTTTCTAACACACAAGGTGGGTCCTGGGAACTAAGGATCCATGTTAGCTGGGCTAGAGTCCCCTTTGCAGAAAATGAAACCTTGGCCATCTTCAGTCTCTTCCTTAAAAACGAAGAAAGGATGCTTACACTCTAGGTCTGTCGCAAAAAGCTGGCTATACTGTGAACTACTACAGAGAGCACTATTACAAGATGAGATCATTATTTGGTCACATGTTCCTTTCCTGCCTCATATAAGAAGCACTCTTTTTTTAAAAAAATGTATTTATTATGTATACAGTAGACAGACAAGGGTGCCAGATGTCATCATAGATGGTTATGAGCCACCATGTGGTTGCTGGGAATTGAACTCAGGTCCTCTGGAAGAACAGTCAGTGCTTTTAACCTCTGAGCCATCTCTCCAGCTCCCAAAAAGCACTCTTACATGCACTCTGCTTCCATGTTTTTATTCATAGCTCACCATGTCAGCCTCCTCCCTCCTCTTGCTCAGTTGCTATTTGTTTCACATGTCTAATAAAATTGCAATCTGTTGTCCCTTGCTTTCAAGCTAAGCGTGCTAGAGGAAAAAAGACGTGACTGTTCATATTGCCTGTATGTATCTCCACTGCCTTATAGACATATTAAATATCTATGAAATAAACTTTTAACTGTGGTCAGCTACTATGAGTCAAGAAATGTGTAAGAACTCCAAGAAAGTATTAGGATTATCAGTGACATCTAGAGATTCCTTCAGTGGACCCTCAAACTTCCACATTTTCCCTTATCCCTGTACCCCACCCAACCTCCTGTCCCATCCCTGACCTCTTCTACCGAGCCAAAGACTTAACATCTGACTTCCAAAGACAGCTATGACCATTAGAAAGTATTCCCTCTGCTTTGGAATGTTCTGTTGTCTTGCATTTCTATCCACCCATTTCTTCGCTTTTCCCCAGTGTAAAAGCATCCTTCCTCTTACCCAAGGCTAGCTCCTCCCCAACCCCTTTGTTATCCCACCTTATGGACTCTAATTTTCTTTCTCTCCTGGTATCTCCTGCTGGTGGATTTCTCTAGTGACTCGTATTGACAGAGTCTAAAGACTTTCTCTTTTCAGCTCTCTAGATACCCCTATTGCACTTTGTCCCTCCCGAATTCTCTAGGCTCTGACCCCCTCCCTGTCCTGAGTTCTCTTCTCTCTCTAACTCACTCTTCTCCATGCCTTGCCTCCAGTTTGTCTTCAAGCTGTTGTAAAATGGCTTGTTGCATGATCCCACTAAACCTCTGCAGGTGAAATATCTCTGGGGGTCTAGCCTGTTCATATTATTCTGTCTGGAGAACACTTATTAAGTTCTTCCTTCAAGCTCAGGCCACAGGAAGGCTCTAGACTATCGGTTCTCAGCCTGCCAGTTGAGACCGCTTTGGAAAACTACAGTTACAAAGTAGCAGCAAAAATAATTTCCTGGCTGGGGGTCAGCACAGCATGAGGAACTGTATTAAAGGGTCCCAGCATCAGGAAGGTTGGGAAGCAGTGCTCCAGATTTTCTCCTTTGTCTATGGTCACTCCTCAGAATTCCCAAGGGCTCCTGCTTTCTTCCCGGTTCTTCAAAGGGGATCTTTCTCAGGATACTTAGATCTTCTCTTTATCCCAACCTACTTGGCCTCCATGAATGATCTTATCCGCACTCCTGGGCCATCACATACCCTCTTAGAGCTCACTACTTCCAATTCTTGCCTTTAGAACCAGATACCATGCTTAGGACACTTTTATGGTTGCTGTAAAGGGTACCTCAAAAGCCACATATGAACTCATCTCCTTCCTGGCACAACATGTTCCTCTGAACACCTCCGTCCCCAGTGGCCACTCAGCAGACAAAGAATGAATGGGTTAAGAAGCCCAAGTCTTCCCGGCAGGTGCTGTGGACAGAGCAAATGTTCCTCCAAAGTCTCCAAACAGATGTCCATGCTGCAGTTTCATGACCTATTTAAAGCTGCGTTCCAACACCATGCTGTCCCCATGGTTCCTGCAGGAACTATGGATGCAGCAAATGGTCCTAAAGCCCAGACTTACCAGGTCCAAAGGGTTTTCTCCAGCCACTCTCTCTCTTTCATGTAATACAATGACTAACTAATAACACATCATCATTATTATTATGTGATATGCCAAGAATCGTCCTAAGCACTTGTGCTGATTAGGTTTGCTATTTCTCACAGCCTTCTTGTAAGGCCACTGCTTTGATCATTCCTTTACAGATGAGGAAAATGAGACTACCCTTCCTGACTAAAAGCAAAAAAGCAGCAGAAGTCAGAATTCAAACCCAGATGGTCTGGCTTTAAGATTATCATTGCCCTCTCCTCCTCCCCAATATGCCCAGAAAAACACAGGGTCTCACTTTGCAGTCTGTGATGGCCTGCAACTCATTCCTATGTGGCTCAGACAGGGTTTAAACTCTGCAGATGTGCTTCTGCCTTCCAAAACCCCAAACAGAACCACTTGGAGATTCCAGAATGTTCTAGGCTCTCCTTTTTCTCTGGACTTCTCCTGCCCCACCCCTACCCCTAGGTAGTTCCTATTCATCCTTCACATTTTTTTTTTTTTTAAAAACTTTATTTTATTTGCCTTGGTGTTTTCCTGGAACTGGGAACTGGAACTACAGACAGTTGTGAGCTGCCATGTGGGTGCTGGGAATTGAACCCATGTCCTCTGGAAGAGCAGTCGGTGCTCTTAACCTCTCCAGCCCCATCCTTCACATTTTTATACAAAAAACAAATTATTCTTTTGGAAATCATTCTGAGACTTCACCTCCATCCCAAGGCTGTCACTTTCCAGGGAGCTCCGCACCCTACTGTGAGGCGGGCTAACGCCCCCTCCCCCCCCATACACCCACGCACCTCTGAACTGAAGGGCACTTGTAAAGTGTGTCTTGTGCAGTGTGTTGATGCTTCTCACAGCACATGTGGCAAAGGGACAGCAAGGAATGGTGGCCTCTGAATAAATACAAGGTGGTGTGAACATAGCATCTACAGCAGGCTGACTCAAGGCTGACTAGTCCAGGAACTGGCTTAAAGCTTTTTTACATCTCCAGAAGTGACAAAGACTGGGTCCCTAACACAAAAGCCCTGCTGAGTTGGTGAGGAAGCACTTGGGATCCCAGCTGTTGGAACTAAAAGAGGAGAAAGCAGGAAGTCAGAGGAGACTAAAGCTTTAGCCCAAAGGAGACAGGAGGTCTTCTAAAGGGGCTTAGGGTGTAAGAGGACATAAAAACAGACAGGCAAGGATTAAAGAGAGCATTGTTCTGGAAGTTTAAAATCAAGAGGAGAGGACAGGAATTTGATATGAGAGTTTGATCTAAATTTAAACTCGAGAGCTTGAGTTTCTTCACCCCACACTACTAATTTGGGAAATGCAGCCAAGGCAGGGAGCAGTCACAGTGAATTTACAGTGGGCATGCCTGTGTGGTTTGAAGGAGGCTCCAATATGTAGCCATTGGATTCTTGTGGGGCTAGGTGACTTTACCACCCCAGAGAGAGAATGTAGTATTGAAGTCAATAGGAAGATAAGATTTCTGTTTTGCTGGAAGATCCATTAGCAACCCTTTGATATGCTTTCCGGATGAAGAATGAGTTTAAGTTATAATGGGCCCATTCACTAAATCTTTAAATAGATTCCTGACTCTATGACAGACAAATCTGTGATATTCATTTCAGGAGCTAGAAAAAGGTGACTCAGCAGTCAAGGGCACCTGCTGCTCTCCAGAGGACCTGGGTTCAGTTCTCAGCACCCACACAACAGCCTGAAACTCCAGTTCCAGGAATTCTGACTTTCTCTTTGGACCTCCAAGGATGTGCATGAAGCACACATGCTGTGCACAAGTGACCAGGAGCTCAAGGTCATTCTTTATTATACAGCAAGTTTGAGGCCAGTCTGAGTGACATGAGAACCAGCCTCAAAACAAAAATAATTATTTTAAATACTATTCTTTATGTAAAGCTATTAATTTGAAAACAATTATTATCCATTTCAGAGTCATTCATGTGGAGGTTAAAAAAAAAAAACAAAAAAAAAAAAAAAAAAAAAAAACAGTAAAAGATTTGAAATAGATTCTTAAAACAGTTTTCTAAGCAGGCTTGGTATCTTACACCTGTTAATCCCAGCACTGAAGTAGGGAGGTCACTGAAAGTTCAAGGCTGGTCTGGTGTATAGGAAGTTCCAGAGCTACAAAGTAAGGTGTGGTGATATATTGTTTGTAGTCTAATAAAGATTGCCTGAAGATAGAGGACAGAGCCATCCACAGAGTTAACCATAGAGGTCAGGCAGAAGTGGATCTCTGTAAATTCAAGACCAGCCTGGACTACGTGAGATTAATCCAGTCCAAAAGAGAAACAAAGTCAGGCACATACCTTTGATCTCAGCACTTGGGATCCTCTGACTCTGCTCCTGGTACTTGGGAAGCACCCTGCCTTTAATCTCAGCACTAGGAAGGTTGAGACAGGAAGTGATATGACTGGGGGGTGGAGAGGGAGGAAGATAAGGAGGGAGGAGAAAGGAATTCAGTGTCTTCCCTGTGCCTTTCCTTCCATTTCAGCTGTTGAGGACTCAGAGGCATTCAGTCTGAGGATTCCTGGAGGCAGGATCTTCCCCTTTCAGCCTGAGGATTCAGTAGTGGGGAGGGTTTCTCTAGTGGCTTGTTCCTCTGCTTCTCTGATGCTTTGGCATTTACCCTAATATCTGGCTCCAGGATTTTACTATTAGACCAATTAGGATTCACCATTAGTAAAGCCCTATCTATAAATAAATAAATAAATAAATAGTAAACATAAAGTTTTATTTCTCTCCCAACCCCATAGAAGATTTGAACACTTGTTATTGTTAAGTATAGCCTGGGTGTACCAGCCTGTAATTCAGAAGGCTAAGGCAGGAGAATCACAAGTTCAAAGTCACTTGGGCTACACTATAAATTCAAGGTCAGCCTGGGTAAGTAAGTGAGAGCCTGTCTCAGATAGTTAAAAAAGGGGGAGGGGGCTGGAGATAGAGCTCAGAGCTCAGTGATAGGCTACCTATGCACCTATCAAGCTACAACCCAGTTCAGTTCCCAATACCACATTTTTTTACATTCTTAGAATACTATCTGACACATAGAAAGAGCCATAAACAGTAAACATTATGCTGTGCTGATACTGAAACTAAAACTTCAAGAAAACATTTTTAGCCAAGTGTGATTGACACAAATCTGCAATCCTACCACTCAGGAAGTTGAAGCAGGAAAAAAAAAAAAAGAAAGTTCAAAGCTAGTCCATGCTACATAGTGAACTCCAGAGTTACATGGAAGAGAAGAAGGGGGAGGGAGGAAGGGTAAATAGAGAAACAAATATACTTTATTTCCTTAAGAATATACATTTGTGGGGCTGGAGAGATGGCTCAGTGGTTAAGAGCACTGCCTGCTCTTCCAGAGGACCCGGGTTCGATTCCCAGCACCCACATGGCAGCTAACAACTGTCTGTAGTTCCAGTACCAGGCAAACACCAAGGCAAATAAATAAATAAAGTTTAAAAAAAAAAAAAGAATATACATTTGTATTGAAATCTTTAAAAGTGTGTGTACAGCTGTTACAGCTCAATGTGTATAGCTTTCAATCATGTGAAATGTAAAAGTCATAGAAAACAAGAATAAGCAGACAGTTAACAATACTTTAATAGACACTTGAATTTGTTAAGAGGATCATTTTGTTGTTTCATTCTGGGATGGTATCTCAAACCTGTTACATAGACCAAGCTATCCTTGCACTGTGGCCATTAGGTGTGAGTTATTATGTGTAGCTAGAATAAATTGATATCATGCATTTTTACCATAAATTTTAGAATCTGTGTTCAAATCATTCTATTATTAAAAGTAGATTGGGTTTGGAAAGATGGCTCACTGATTAAGAGCATGCTCTTCCAAAGGGCCTGGGTTCAATTCCTAGCACCCACATTGGGGTTCACAACCATCCATAACTCCAGTCTTATAGGACTCAATGCCCTCTTCTGGCTATGAGGGCATCAAGCAGATGGTGCACAGCAATACATGCAGATAAAAACAAACAAACAAACAAACAGTTATTTCATTAAATGACAGTCTGAGCTCACCTGCATTGCTGGAGTACTTCTGGTAACAAATAAACTTTTATTGTCAAACGGCCATTACACATTCTGGAACTACCTATTCTCATGCGGTATTTATGGTGTCCAGTCAGCTTCCTTCCAGATGGTGACTCAGGGATACAGGTTCCATGCATGTGTGACTTCCCGGGGCCTGTTTTCATGTTCCTCCAGCTAGACCAAGGAAGAGAAAGAGCTGGGAGAAAGACTGCAGACCTAGAAAAGCACACCTGCTTTTTAAGTCTTGGCCCAGAAAGGCAAGTGTGGTTCCAGCTCACGTTACACTGGCCAGACGATCACATGGCCACATCCACATGCAAGAAAGAGGCTGTTCAGGCCCTCACAGTCGTCATGTTTGGCAAGTGTTCTAGCCATGTAAGGAAGGACAAACCTTTTTAAACTCCTGCCCACCTCTATCACAGCCCTTGAATATAATGTCTATAAACATGTTTAACCTTAATTTCAAAGTGTTCACAAAACAAATTGTTACTTTCTACAGCACTCAGTGTATTTTAATGGCAAAAAAAACCCCACACAAATTGTTTCAGGATTTTCTTTTCTATATTTTTTATTTTATTTTTGCTGTGTCTTTAATCTCCATAAAGCAATGCTTTAAATCTGATTTTAAATAATTTCAAAATCACAAAATTTTTGCTAGTCTGCTCCTGACACTGGGATATTTTGAATGATAGCCTATTCCTTCTGGGACTAGCCTTATTTACCAACACAGATTACCTCCATCCGCATTTTTATTTTATATTTTGATTAGCTTATCAAATATTAGATGTCCTTATGGTTTTTCACACATCGTTGGTTTTGGTTGACCCCAGTGACCTTCTAGTGTTCTCTCTTTCCACTCTTTACTATACAAATTCTGCCACCCCGTCAACTCCCAGCCCTTAAACAGGCATTTCCCCTTTTCATAGGCCTTTTCTGCTTTTGCTAGGCTCTGCATTCACGCATTCCCTCAGTACACACACAGGCAGCTTAGAAGGCAGGTGGTGGTGGTGCACACCTTCAGTCCCGCCACTGGGGAGGCAGAAGCAGGTGGAGTTCTGTGCTGAAGAGGCAGCCTAGATGGAGGTCAGCCTGGTCTATGGAATGAGACCTTGTCTAAAACAAAGTCCTCTGCTCTGCATGGACACAAAGTCAATTGGGGTTTTTAGAAACAAAGCTACAGGGCTTTAGTTTTGTTGGGGAAATTTCACACCCTTGGCTCTACAAAGCAGATGAGCTCTTTTTATTTTTTTTTCTTTATATGCCTTTACTTTGTTTCATATGTATGAATGTTTTGCTTGCGTGTATGTCTGTGTACTGTGCGTGTCTGGTACCCAAAGAGATCAGAAAAAGGTGTCAGTTCTCCCATAGCTAGAGATACAGACATTTGTGAGCCATCATGTACTTACTGGGTAATGAACCCTGGTTCTCTACAAGAACAACAAATGCTCGTAAGTACAAAACCATCTCTCCAGCCCCTAGTGAGCTCTTTCTAGATGGAGCTCTCTGTAAGAGCTTTCAATGTCAGGAATGTTCAAAGTCCCAGGCAAAACCCAGGCCATCCTCAGGCTCTTCTGTCTCCTAACTTTCCCTCTTTTCTCCAGGATTCACAGGTATCTATTCTAATGAATAGCCCTCCCCATGATTTCTTTAACTTCACTTATAATTTAAACCGTGTGTTCAGGAGCTCCGGTGGCACACTCAGTCAGCATGTGGTACTTTTAATTGTATGTTCAGATAATGTCTTACTTCTCAGACACCTTCCATCTGTTGCATCCTTCCTACTTTTCAGTATCTAAAGTCTTTGTCATCTTTTAGTGAAAATCATTTTCTCTGCTAACATAATATTATACCCATGTTGCTACTATCCTGAGGGCTAAATCACAGGGCTTACAGGTATTGGTTCTCCATGGTCTCTTCACTCTCTTTTTTGCACTTTAGATCCATCATTGTAATAGACATTTTAATTAGCTTTTGAATGGGGGTATAAACTTTGCAGTTTTCCAAGAGGAGCCTCATAAAAACAGTGTTTCCTTTTTTGGTTTATGTAATGGTCGACAGCATCTTTAAAGCTTTCAAACAGTGGGATGAAATTTTAAGAGATATTTGACAGTGGAAGAAGCTTCTCTGCCTTCAAAACTCTCCATGTCTTAAATGCCATCCTGTTCTGGCTACAGGGGATTTAAGATGACTGAAAACCAGCCTTCTGCAGGCTTTCTTTTGTCTGGACGCTTTGTCTCTCACCCCAATCAATAGCATCATTCTCATCTGCTTATTTTTCATGGAGATTTTAGCTTGGTTCCCCCTCCCTCCCTCCCTCCTTTCCTTCCTTTCTTTAGTAGCAGAAATCCCAATGGTTCTATAACTATTGAAGTATTAATTTTATTCATTCAACACGAAATCTGGAAAGAGGCCCTTCAGGACTGGGGCAATGACTGCAATGTATGAGAGCCAGGCTGCTCCTCTCTTTCCACTATCCTTAGCACATTGCCTGTATAGTGCTCATATACTGCACATCGTATAAGTATCATATGATACATATTAATGCAAGTATTAGAGGCTGGAAGGCAAATGGCCTTTGTCAGTTATGGTTTTCTCTGTTGAATAAAGAAAAAAGCAAAATATTCCCCCAAATTCTGCCCCTTATTCTCAACAGATATTCTTTTATCTTTCTTAGGTTAGAATTGGATTACATGGTGGCCTCTGATAACCAGGAAGTGAAAGTGGGAAAATTATTGCATTTGTGTGTGTGTATGTGTGTGTGTGTGTGTGTGTGTGTGTGTGTGTGTGTGTGTGTGTTCGGTTCAGTTACTGTAGACCTGGGATCCATATTTTTCTAGTTCTCTTAGGAAAAAAACAGTGTCAGGAACTCTTTTAGACTCATCCCAGGGCAGCGCTACCCACTCTGACAAACCTCCTACCTAGCACCTATAGAGGTTGTCCATGGTTATCTCATGACTTCATAGCTATTACACTCAGGTGACTCCATAGATGAATGACTTTCCATTGATTTAGCTGAACTCACCTTGAAAGCACATACTTTCTGCCAGGTACAGAGTCGAAGCACTGAGACCCCAAGTCCTCTAAACCAAGCCGGAAAGTTGGGCTCCCATGCCAGCTTTGGGATACAATTCAATTTAACTGAATTTGCTCTTGTGTTCCTTGGCATATACCCAATGCATGGTAAGACTTCCACAAATGTTTTTTCTGAATGAATGAATGGATGGATGGATTGATGGATGGATGAATGAATGAATAAAAATGTCTCCCTGGTAGATGTGGCTTTGGATGAGAATATTATGCAAAGCCAAAAATTCAGAGGGAATAATCTGTAATTCTTTGTCCTGTGTGAGACTGAGAACACAGATTTCTAAATGATAAAAATGCCCACCAATGATTTGTTCTCCTGGTGCTATGCTACTTAGCAAAGACTGGAGGATAAAGTTTTTCTCTTCCTTCTTAGAGCTTTGGGAAGAAATTAAACAGACTTACTCATGTCACATAGAGAGCTAATGACCTTTTCAGTTTGCCTTACATGTGTACAGTTTCAGTGTCTCTGATTCTGTGAGCCATGATCTATAGACATGGATAATTGGCAGCAGATGGCCCCATCTTCTTTAGAATAACTTCAGAATAAGGAAATATGACCTAACTAAGGAACCATAGTAGTTTAAATAGACATTGGTATTTAGCTAAAGGTCATCATCTCTCTGAATAATATCTAAAGGAAAAACATTTTTGTCACACAAATAAAAACATATAGGCTATTTAAAGTACCAAAATTAATAAGCAAAAGAAAAGGCCTTTTACTTAGTAGAAAGTAGAACTTAACCAATGTGCTATGCAATGGCTCTTCAAATGAACATGCTGGAGGATGCATGAAGAGCTTTTGCAGCTTCTCATTTATCACGGTAACTGTCAAGAAGCTTTGCCACAGATACACGTACATATGGCCTACACTACCTTGTTATTCTAATTATAACCTCTACTTAGTACTGCTGCCCCATGCATAGATACAGCCAACATTGGAGCATGGGACAGTCTCCAGACAAAACGGAAGCTCCTCCACGTCCCTTTGTAGGCTCCTGAGTGTTTAGGAAATGAGAAACGGTAGTTATAGAGCAAAGGCTATTGCAGCAGCTGTAACTGCTCACTGGTGGAGCTCATGGTGGGGCTCCACCCTGCTCCTTGAGGAATTATTCTAGGAATAACTAAAAAAAATCAGAGTGTGAGTTAACAAGCAAGCATGTGTGTGATACAAACTGTCTTATGTTCTTCACAATAAAACTGGTTGTAATTTGCTGCTGGTTACATTTTGGAAGGGTTTAGCTTTACTACCAGCAGTCACTATTGAACACCCCTTCCCTACCCCACCCCCGCCCCCCACCCCCGCCCCCAAAAGTCTCACTCTACAGTCCAGGCTAGCCTGGATTTCACTGTGCGGCTCAGGCTGGCCTCAAACTAACGGCAATACTCCTGCCTCAACCTCTTTAGTACTAATATTACAGTTGGCGGCTACTGAAATTTTCCAACTTTATCAACAAACCCAGATCGTAGGTGCTTAAACTAACATTTTACAGATTTGTAAGGAAGATGGATACCAAGTGCTTTGCTGATCAACTCTTTTGCATTAAGTCTTCAGGCAAAACATATTCCCTATGGACTCCCTTGTGAAAACTGTTGGCATTTACACCTTGGTCTTCCTGTTCCCTAATCGGGAACAATAATCCCTGTGCTTCTTTGCTTTGGGAACTAAGTCATGAGGAGAAAGGCAGAGGTTGCCTGCACGATACTTTTCTTCTGGGTTTCAATTTCCAACTTTCTAAACCCACCGAAAGGCCTGTGCTGGACTGGTCAGAGGGGAAAGGGGGCTGGATTTGCCTCCAAGGAGGAGGGCGGGGTGCCCAGGACGCTGGAGCTGCCGTAGAGCCCAGCCCACTCCATCATCCTTTCCCTTCTTACTGCCTGGAGGCGCCTAGACAATTCTAGCTCACTAAAGACTCCTGCCCCTGAGGTGTTGTAAAACTAACGATGGATTAAAGGAGCTTCTATGAGTACAGCAGTGAGCGCTTCCCTGAACCTTCCTGGGCTGAGGGTGGACAGGACAGGCAAGGGAAGAAACCCCAATGGTGACTAAGGTTGGATTTGAGTCCCCCAAGAAAAGGGGAGGCTCAGTCAAAATTAAATTAACTCCCCAAACAAATGAGGCATTTTTTTTTTCCCAAACAGGAGAGTTTGAGGATTAATAAGTACAGGTGTTGAGAATCACAGGAATAAAAGACTCCTTTTCTTGATGAGAAAAAGGTTTCCTTCTCCAACAACTGAAAGTCTTTAAAAAAAAAACAACAACAACAACAAACCATTTTTTTCCCACCCCTGTGGCAAACCATGTATAAGAGCACGTGAAAATGTGACTTTGGAACACATAAGAGCTCTCAGTACACCAATGTACATTTGAATGTATAATCCTTCATCCTTCCTCAGGACTCCTCATTCATTCACATCATCCCCCATCCATTTGTTCCCTGGGTTTACAGACACCATTCATTCCCTGTATATATTTCTTATCACATACTTCTGTAGAATGCTTTTACTCAGCTTTAAAAATATTCAGCTTCTGACTTCTGCTGTAGGTTGTAAATTCCATAAGAGAAAAAGCTTTGACAAGATGTATTCTTTCTGCTGCTCTGGTAAAACCATTATTTGTTCAAGTTCTAAGAGATAGTATAATGACAAGAACAGTGAGTGAACATATGAGCCTTGATCTATCATGATTCAGAACTATTGTCAATACAGTGTCCTTCAAACTAAAGCTCAAATGGATGCTGAGATGTTGCTGTAGACAGAGGCAGAAAAGGAAGAGGGGAAATCTGCCTCAAGCATTTGCTGCTTCGTACAGAGCACAATTTGGTGTTCTCCCAAGTTCTGGCTCACAATGCCTAAGCAATAATACTTGTGTTAGAATTTCTGGGAAAAGAGCATCAATGTTTAGGCACAGAATATTGTTAAGTGTTGAGAGTTGTTTATTTTCTTTTATATAATTTTTTGTTGTTTAGTGCTTTTAGTATCTACTAAAAGAGGCAGGTATGATAGCAAAGGCAGAAAGGGATTACATTTAAGCATAGTTATGGTTTTTTTTCCCTTGAAGAGAGCAAATAAATCAAAGGTTTTCTAACTTATCCTTTGTATGTGTTTGAAATAATTCTTTCCTTTAGCAGAGGAAACAAAAAAAATCTGTGTGTCAGATGTTGTATTTTAATGCAATTAAAATTATTTTCTTCTTTCTTGTTACATTTAGACAGACTCACCCTTAATCTACTTTCAGAAGTCAGTTTTTGTTTGTTTAGAAGTACCATAGAAACACATTATCCAAGCAAAGAATTCATTTCATCGTTTGACCCCCTCACAGAGACAAAAATCAATCTAGACACAATTTCCATTATGTGCGTGGTTAGATACGTCCATCCACATCCATCCTGATTCCTATGGAGAAGGAGCCCTAGCTTGTAGAGTCGATCATCACACATGGTAAGAGTCTTTGTCTCTCTTGTGTGTTTTGTCTTCTTGCAACTTCATAATTCAGGCTTTCTTTCCCCCATCGGTTTTCCCTTCCCATTTTTAATTTATTTCTGTAGAGATTATGAGAAAGCATGGAGCACATGGAGCACAACTTTGTATCATCAAACTGTCCTCCAGGAGTTTGAGGGCTATAACAATATCTCTGCGCTCAATAGCTCTATGGGTGAAGTTTTTGTTTGTATCATTTAATCTCATGTAGCACAGTCTATCTCTAAGCTTAGTACACAGTTCAGGCTGGCTAAATTGAACTCTTGATTTTCCTATCCTTAGCTTCTACGTGCTGAGGATGATATATGTGCACAACACTCATGTGCACTTTGAGTGCAATTTTTTAATATTTATTTATTTATTATGTATACAGTGTACAGAAGAGGGTACCAGATCTCATCGTAGATGGTTGTGAACCACCATGTGTTTGCTGGGAATTGAACTCAGGTCCTCTGGAAGAGTGGTCAGTGCTCTTAACCTTTCAGCCATCTCTCCAGCCCCTTGAGTGCAATTTTTAAAAAGACCTATTATATTCTGATGATCTACATGGTCCCAAACTACAACACATGGACCTATGGGTGAGATGCGAAACATGGACCTTACCTAGTACAACCATTTAGGGAAGGAAGCCCTTCCTGGCTGAGCTGGGAGAGTTTGATGGAGGTGGCTGGCAAGGTGGTACAGGATATAGATGATGAGGGAAGGAAGAAGAGATAGTTCAGAGAAGAAGTAAGGGGAAACAGGAGTAGGACCACAGAAAGAGTTCAAAACTGAGAAAAGATGAGAGGCTTAGGCAAGCGACAGGGGCTGAAAAGGAAGGATGCGAGGCTTTAAACATGTCGGGAGAATTAACTTGAGGCTGTTACAGGCAACAGGTATAAAATGGATGTTAAAAACATCGCTGTTTTCATCCTTGATCTTTTGCTGCAACATATAAAAACATTCATTTTGGGTAGAAAGAGGAATCTGTAGATGTATATACTGAATCCTAAGTCAAGACAAAGCAATGTTACTGTTCCTCAAACACACTGCCTCAAGGACGAGAACAGCTGTGGAAGAGCTCCGCCCTTCCCCCATCTTTGCCTTGCTCTCCACAGTATCTGGAGTCATAACCAATGTCTGCTGGTTAAATTCTCCTATATGCCATACCAAATGAGAACCTGATTCTTTTCTCCTAATTTCGGCACAGAGAGAGAGAGAGAGAGAGAGAGAGAGAGAGAGAGAGAGAGAGAGAGAGAGAGAACATACACACGATATTGTCTGTAGTATCCTTCCTGTGAGCTGAGTGAAAAGGTGCTGTGTTTGGCACTAAACTGAGTTTGTGTCTGGGATAAGAAGAACAGTCTAAAAAGGACTCAGTAGGTTCTAGATGGAAGAAGGAAGGAGCAACTAAATCGTGGAGACCCTCTATAGGGAATGTTTATTTCTTTTGTTGATGTTTTTGATGAATGCAAAAAATAAAAAATAAAAAAGACAAGGCCATTTTGATTTTTGGCTCTTTTGTTTTGTTTTTTTTTTTAAAGTGTCTCTCCATGTAGCCCTGGCTATCCTGGAACTTGATATGTAGATCACACTGGCTTCAGACTCGTAGAGATTCTCTTGCCTCTGCCTCTGAGTGCTGGGACAGAATTGAGGGCATAATTATCCTTTCTATGTACTGTCCCACTATAACAAAATGGCACAGGCTGTGTGGCTTACAGTGAAGAGAAACCTACCAGCTCTCAGTGCTGAAGGCTGGGAAGCTCCATATCAAGGAATTAGCTTAGGTATCGGCTTCTTACTGTGTGGAAGGCTGAAACGCAAGGAAAAGGAGAGTGAACCCACTTTCGCCAGCACAAGCCCTTTCATTGTGTTGTTAAAATATGCATGGACAGTCCTCATGACCTTACCCTTTCCAGTCTCTTTCCCAAGCCTGTTGCTTTAGGGATTAAGTTTCTAAAACATGAATTCTGAGGATGATGTCAAACTGTAATAGTTATTCCAAGTTATTCACCTGGGTCTGATGTAACCACAATGGTCCTTATAAAAGGAAGGCAAGAATGCTAGGCTACTAGCTTTGAAAGTGGAGAACAGAACCATAAACTACTTCTAGAGGCTAGAAAAGACAGCGGATATACTTGTAGAGTCTCCAAAAGGAATTAAGCTCTTACAATATTTAACTTTAGCCTACTAACACTGATGGTGAACTTCTGATCTTAAGAACTGTAAGATCAGGGCTGGAGAGATGGCTCAGCAGTTAAGAACACTGACTGTTCTTCCAGAGGATCTGAGTTCGATTCCCAGCATCCACATGACAGCTAATAACTGTCTGTAATTCCAAGATCTGACACCCTTACACAGTTATACATGCAGGCAAAACACCAATTCACATAAAATTAAAAAAAAAAAAACAACTGTAAGATCAGATTTATATTGCTTACAACCACTGAGTTTATGGTAATTTGATATAACAATAAGTAATACAAGTACTTAATTGTGGATTAGAGTGCTTATTTTTAACAATATCAGAATCACATTGTTTATGATGTTTTGTGAAGTTGCATTTTTTTTCTTTCTTTTTTTCCCAAGGCAGAGTTTCTCTGTGTAGCCCTGACTATCCTATGACTCCCTCTATAAACCAAGCTGGCCTTGAATTCAGAGATTTGCCTGCCTCTGCCTTGCAAGTACTGGAATTAAAGATGTGTGCCACCTCTGCCTAGTGAACGTTGCTGCATTTTCAAGACCATATTTTTTGTTGGTTTGTTTGGGGAAGAATTACTTTGTAAGTAGTTCTGGTAGCAGTAAAGACTGCTGAGGATATCCTGCAAAGAGTTTCAAGGAAAAGAGATGGGCCTGTGAGGGAGCATGTGTACCAGCTCCTGGGCAATCCATGTGTAATGAACTAAAAGTTAGCAGGGGGTGGGGGGGGGTAGACGGAACAGTGTGACACCTTTGAAGAGCCTGACTGATGGTCCCACTTTGGTAGGACCATATTCTGTGGCAGAGATTTGCTTCAAAGCACATGACTGAACAATATCAGCTGTTTATCAATTTATTGTTTGTTTTTCCATGACACATTTTTCAAGTGACTTTTCTCAGGCTGTTTCAGGAATCATAGAAATAAGACCACAAGGCAGCAAAGACCTAGAATAATTCTTTAACTCAGATATGTCTATATATGCCATGAAATATGAGAAATGCAGGTAATTTCATTTCTACAGATTAAGTTCTTTATTTACATCTGTGGCATACTACAGATGCATATTTATTCAATAAAAATCTGAGACACAGATGGATTTGAAGGATTTATGGAAAGATAGCACTGATTTATCATGTTCAGTGCAATGCAATGAATGGATTCTTTACTGTCAAGTAATGTGTTAAACACGCCATTGAGTACATTATGAATTGGCAAAAAATGTTATATATAATGTGAATGTATTTATGTTTTCATGTGTGTGTGTGTGTGTGTGTGTGTGTGTGTGTGTGTGTGTGTGTAGCAGGCTCTCTTTTAGGCCACCAGCCAGCTCCCAAATCATAGCACAGAGACTTCTTATTAGCTAAGAATGCTCGGCCTTATCTTGGCTCTTATTTTAATCTGTTTCTCTTTATCTACATTTTGCCTCCAGCTTTTTACCTTTCTTTCAGTTTCTCTTACTCTCCTGCTGCCTTCGCCTCTGGCTGGCAGATGCCAGGCCTCTGGCCCCAGGTGTGTCTTCGTTCTCCCTTATATTCTCACCTCCTCACCTCTCTCTGTGTCGATTTCTCCTCCTACTTATTCTCTTTGCCCCCCAGGCCCACCTACCCTCTCCTGCCTAGCAATTGGCTGTTCAGCTTTTTATTAGACCAATCAGATGCCTTAGTCAGACAAGGTGAAACAAATGCAACACATCTTTACATAATTAAGCAAATGTAACATAAACAAAATGAATCACACCTTTACATCGTTAACAAAAGCAGCAAAAACAAACGCAACATACCTGTAGACAGTTAATGTAATATTCCTTAGCATAAACAAATGTAACACATCTTTACATAGTTAAATATTCCACAACATGTGTGGTTGTACCTCTTGAGCTTATCACTTATCACTGTGAATATAATCCCTTCAATTCAAGAAATACTTGTGAAGTAACTATAATGAGCTGAAGCCCCAACTCCTAGTAACTTAGATTGTGAGTACATTTGCCGATCAGAGTAAATTAAGTTAAAAAAAATGCAGCTCTTAGGATGTGTTCCAATCCAGTATAACTATGGCCTTTATTCAAAGAAAGTAGGCCACAGACACATAGGGGGATGACCATGTGAAGTCACAGGAAGAATATAGCCATCCCCAGAGAAAGAGAGAAGCTTTGGGAGAAATGTTTTATCCTCCACAACTGCAAGATAATAAATTCCTATTGTTTAAGTCACTCAGTGTGCAATACTTTGTTATGACTTCATATAGCTATCTATTACCTCTTAAGCACAGTGATAATGGAGAGCCATAGGATCTTTGGCAGTATAAAAAGCATATTTCTTAGCCTAAAGGATGATCTAGTTTCTGATTTCCAGCAACTAAAGGCACTGATTCACTTGAATGTTCCACCATTATTTCAAATATAACTTGTCCATAATTGAACTTGTGCCTCTCAGCTTCCCTGCTGGTGAGCAGGCTGTCATAGAAGAGAAAACACTTCCCTGTGGCCTCTCTGTCACCCAGCACAGTGTCCTGACCTTGACAGGCAGTCAACATCTATCTGTGGACTTGGCAGTGATACTGGTCCTTTGCTTGTAACCATTCTGAGAACCCTAGAGCCATCGTGGACTATTACACTTATCCAATCTGTCACCTGTGCCTGTCAGTCTTTACAAATGAAATTCAGTTTTCTGCCTTTTTCATTTTTCAGTACTGGATTAATACAAATGACTTCCAATTTTCCCCTTACTCCAACCTGTTCTTCAAGATCTGCCAAACATCTCATATAAAATCTATGCTCTTTCTATCTTGTAAATATTGCTAAACTTTCGTAGGTACAATATTTCAAGCAAGATGCTGGGGCTAGGGGAATCAGCATGAACTCTTTGTCTCTGCCTTTTGAGAAACTCAGGGTCTTTAAAAAAATCAGATGTGCAAAGAATTGCACTACCACTGTGCAGAGATTTTTGAAAACACAGTACACAGCAATAAGTCTGTCTAGAGGAACTAGAGATCAAGGAGGAAACATGACTGATCTGTTATAAATAAGAGCAGAGTAGAGAAAGGACGGGAAATATTCCAGACAGAGGGAATCATGTTGGAAGGCTCAGAGTAGGGGAAATAGCTGTCAGATTCAAGTATGAGCTATATCACTCTGCTACATTGCTTTCTAAACCTTCTGCTTGGCCTTAGAGCAGCTACAATCTATGACCTTTAATCCTACATCCCTAAATGGACATCTTCAGCTAATAAAAAATGTCCCTGTAATTTACTAAAAATCAACTTACTACAATATATGTGTTACAGCATCCTCTCACACAAAATGCTATTCATTCTGTAGAGGCCGGTCCAGCCCTGATGATACCCTAACTAAAGGGGTACTTGATGGAAGCTTATGTTCTGCCAGGTCTTTCTCTTTGTACACTTTCTAAAGCTGGGCATAACCTTTTAAGTTCAATATCTGGCATTACATACAAGTCATTCACTCTTTCAACTGATGTGAATGACGAATATCACAAAAGCTGCTTAGTTATGTTATGGTTGAAAAGCTAGCTTTAAAATAGCACTCAATATCTGTGCGTAATCAGAGAATTCCTGGACTCTGATTGGCTTACTGCATTTATAGCCTGACTGCCACAGACGTCAGAATATTCGTAAGGGTTCAGGTTGTTACGATAACTGCTATTGTGTAATAGTTCACATTTGTTCCAAATAAATACCTGGAAAGGCCCAGCTCTGTAGGTTTCATTGGTACAGTGCCTCCCAGGACTACTTGTAAATATCAGCTAAAATAATTTTAATATTACAAAGGGTATGTCATACCAGATTTATATACTGTGGGGAATATTCCAATTCTACCTGTATAAAAGAAGCAGAGATACAGTGGCCAGCAAAGGCCATAGATTCTTCAGCTGGTGGTCTGAGAGAGCCGAGCAGTATTCGTTGTGGCATACTGAGGCCTTTGATTTGCCACCGTTCCTACCCCAGCTTTACCTCTCCCTGGCATTCAGATGCAGTGCCAGCTGAATCTTCTGCATTCTTAAGCTCTCCCCATTCCAGTTCATTTCTCTCTGCTAAACCCTATTGCACCTACAGTTTGTATCAGAGTTTTATACTTAAGTTATTTATTCTCTGCTTATTTTTATAGGCTTTTGTTTCATTAAATTTCTTGAATGTGGTGATCCTCTTTCAAACTTAAAATTGACTTTATGTATTTTGTATGTAATTTTAAAGATTTGTCCATAAGTGCTGACTTAATTCTTTTTTGTTTGTTTGTTTTCTGAGACAAAGTCTCAGTATGTACCAACTGGCAGTGAAGTCTTTCTTTTTAAAAAGAAAACATATTTGATTAACTTTGGAAAATTTTTGTATGTGTATAAAATATCTTAATTATACTGACTCCATTTTTCCCCTTAATTGCTCCAAGATCTACCCCACCCTCAACCCCTCTTGACTTCAATTTCTGTCTTTTTTTTTTTAACCCACTAATTCTGATTTGTGTTGCCCATAGACTCGTGCTGTAGGTATAAGGCCATCCAGTGGATACTGGGCGACCTACCAGAGCCACACTTTTCTGAATCTCTCTTTGCAGAAGCCACCAACTGTCAATAGAGCCCAGCAGCAATGTTGGCTGGCTTGATCTTGTGCAGGTCTTATGCCTGCAACCACAGCTGTTGTGGGTTCCTGAGTTCAGAGTCCTGCTGCATCCAGAAGACACAGTTTCAGTTTGGTTCTCTCCAACCCCAGCTCTTACAGTCTTTCCACTCTCCTTTCCACAATGGTCCCCAAGTGTTGGGGTAGCCAGTAAGGTATGAATACTCCATTGACAATTATTCTCTGCCCTTTATCCAGTTGTGAGTTTCTGCATTAACTACCATCCACTGCTCAAAGATGGTTTCTGATGAGGTCTAAAAGCTACACTAGTCTGTAGGTAGAGAGATATGAATTTAGGGGGCAGTTTGTTATTATGTCCAAAGTAATAGTAGTAGGTTCACTCCTGTGGCCCTGAATTCTTATATAGCCAAGGCTGGCCTTCAACTCAGAATCCTTCTATCTCAACTTTCTATCTGCTGGGATTACAGGCAAGTGCCACTAAACAGCTGGCTAGTTAATTTACCTTAATTGCCAATAAGGAATACAGATTCATTGCTAAAATATAAAGTATCATAATCATATCACCGCACAAACACTTTTGTCTTCTTATAACTTCTTCTACATTTTCCCCATATTTTTCATGAATTTATATTGCATCTAATGTTTGGAAATTTTTAATCAAGCATATACTGTGAACATTTTTTCAATATTTTAAATACTCCTCTATAAACCATAATTTTCTTAAACAACTTTCTGTGAGTGAGCATTTAAGAAACCTCTAGGGGCTGGAGAGATGGCTCAGCGGTTAAGAGCACCGTCTGCTCTTCCAGAGGACCCGGGTTCAATTCCCAGCACCCACATGGCAGCTAACAACTGTCTATAGTTCCAGTTCCAGGCAAAACACCAAGGCAAATAAATAAATAAAGTTTAAAAAAAAAAAAAGAAACCTCCAGTTACTTGTCATCACCTACAACCTACAATATTCTAGATATTTTGTTCTTATTCTTTTTAGTGTTTATTGTCATATATGCAGATAAATGGCTCAAGTTCCCACCCACGGATTTTTTTTCATCCTTACTAATGATGAGTGGCATTGTGTCTGAAGGCCAGAGATTGGGTCATATGTTTTTCTAGCCATTATTACAGAGCTGGGGACATAATAGACATAAAGATATTTTTGATAAGTAGATTAACAAATTAAGCACACATTCATTGACCTATTAGTCTCATATCTGATAACCTTTGGTCTGAATATAAAAGTTACACAGAACACCATCTGTTATTGGGGCATAAATTAAGATGTTAACTAATATCAAATATAACATGTACAGAAGTTACTTGAAATAAAAGTTGCCTCCAAAGTCCTAAGAAATCTCTTGGAATAAACAAATTCCTTGTTTTTCTAATAATAGGAAGTACTACATGTCCCTGAGAATAAAGTCCATGAATTTAGGATAAGAAAACGCTCCCGTCCATTACTTGCTTGCTCTGAGAACTGGAATCATGTCTGAGAAGTTGAATCTAGCATTAAATTTCATAGTGTCAGAAATTTTCTGAAAAATTACTGATCTGGAAACTCATTTAAAAGGATATTGTAAGGATTCGTGCCACATGCAAAAAACTAACAGATATATTCAATGATTCTTTTATTATATCTTATTTACCAGTTCTGGAATGAGTTCCTGTCCCATAGAGCAATATGTCATGGAAAGAGAAAGTGACCAGGGTCAAGGCAGAAATTCTAGCCAAGCACCTGTCAGTATCAGATGTTTAACTTGAGTTGAGTCATTTCATGTATCCGGACAACAGTTTTCTAACTGTAAGATAAAAATCTGGGTGTGATCAGCATTTCCTAGATTGTATTCTGGGGAACACATGTCTAATGACCTGTTCCACTAGAGAAAGGGTTTCATACTTGAACACACTTTGGATATGCTGTATCTAATACCTGCATGAAAACTTCACAGGGTACATTACTGCAACCACTAAACAGTTCCCTGATTAAGAAATCCTCTGAACTTTGCTTATCATCTTTTACTTATTTGCTTAAGGGAACCCAAAGCTACTTTGGAAATCATGTCTGCTATATTAGTCAGGGTTCTCTAGAGTAACAAAATTTATAAAATATATAATAAATTGTAGAATATATTGTATAATATATAACACACACACATATATATATAATATAGAGGATTTATTAGAATATCTTACAGGCTGTGGTTCAGCTCATTCAACAATGGCTGCTTATGAACAGAAGGTCCAAGAATCCAGTAGTTGTTCAGTCCACAAAGCTGGGCGTCTCAGCTAGTCTCCAGTAGATGCTAGAATCTGAAAAAGTGGGCTCTAATGCCAGTGAAGAAACAGATTTGGTAGCAAAGAAGAGGGCAAGCAGGCAAAGAGCGATAGCTTCCTTTCTCCATGCTTTTATACAGGCTGCCAGCAGTCAGTGTGGTCCAGATTAAAGGTGGATCTTCCTACCTCCAAAGATTTAGATTAAAGGTTTCATCTAAAATATCTGGATTAAAGTGGGTCTTCCCATTTCAAATGATTTAGTTCAAAGCCTTTATAGATGTCCCCAGCCAATGGGTTTTAGTTAATTCCAGTTGTAGTCAAGAATAGTCCTGTGAAACTACTGTCTTGAAGAACATGCTTTGTGGTGGGCACTGGTGGTGAACACCTCTAATCTCACCACATTCGAGGCAGAGGTAGGTGGATCTCTGTAAGTTTAAGGCAGTGTGATCTACAAAGTGAGTTCCAGGACAGCCAGGGATATACAGAAACACACACACACACACACACACACACACACACACACACACACACACACACACACACGCACGCACTCTACAAGATCTCTAATTGTACCTGGGGCTGCTCCCTCAAAATAAGTTGACCAATAAGTCTCAAGGGTATTCCCATCTCCACCTCCCAAGCACTGAAATTAGGGGTACATGCCACTTGGTCCAGTTGTTTACATGAGTGCTGGCAAAGACAGTCATCTTTGCTCAGTAAGCGCCTTACAAAGTGAACTCCCAGGCTCCTATGGTAAATTTTCCTGTCTAAGTTTTCCGCCAAGCTCCTCTTTCTGCATTCTTATTTCATGGTCGGTCAGCATTATACAGTCAGTCTCCCCAAACAGAAGCCTGTTTGTCTTCTGTAGACGTTTCTGTCTCCTTCAGTCCTCCAATCAATTTTACATGAAAGTCTGTAGATCTTAAGATAACAGGCATCTAAGCGCCCCCTCCCCGTTTTCCCCCTCCCGCGCTCTCTCCCCCTCAGCTCCCCCCGCCCCCGCCCCGTGGTGACCTGTAGCCCATCTCATCTGCATTATCTCACCCCTCTTTATTAAGCTCAAATTCCCTAGTGTAGTACACAAGCTCTTGATTAATGAGGTCCCGGCTACCATTCCCTACCTGTTTGAACCTTCTCTGCATCTGTCAGGAAGAAATGGAATTATTTGGAAGCCGGCCTCTTGGGCATGGTGCTATTAAAGTTCACACACCTGCACAGACATTGTTGCCTTTGTGGAATATGACTGTTCCCTCTTCATCTGGTTAGCTCCTCCCTGACATTAAACATCAGTTTATTTCCGCACTGGGTAGGCTTTCCTGGTCTGGGTATAGACTAATTTTCTTTTTCTTTTTAAAAAAACTTTATTTGCCTTGGTGTTTGCCTGGAACTGGAACTACAGACAGTTGTTAGCTGCCATGTGGGTGCTGGGAATCGAACCTGGGTCCTCTGGAAGAGCAGAGGGTGCTCTTAACCACTGAGCCATCTCTCCAGCCCACTAGACTAATTTTCTAATAGTGACTTCCCTACCTCCTTTAGTCAGCAGCCTGTGACTTCTGAGGGCAGGAGGCATTGAGTCTTTCTTAGCTTTGTGTTCTTACACCTTAGTTGGAGCTCAATAAACTCTAATTAACTGGATGGATTATTTCATGGTTTAATGAAACTGATGAGAACCTGCTTATTTTTCTCAATGGTGGAAAGTGACTGTTTTCTAAGATTAGCCTTAACCAACCTAAAAACTCAGGGAAGAGCTGGCTAAGAGCTATCAAAGAGCACTCATGAGCCTGTTTTGAAAAGGTTTCTGTAAAAATGAGACTCTTCTTTGTAATGTTCACATTCAGTCTAGTAATAACATTTAATAACAATGGGCTATTTATTAGGTTTGGGCATTTAGGTGTTTTTAATCTCAACAAACCTAGTCACAAGAGAACTCAAGAGCCTACAGCCACATTTGTATGATTTCTTTGTTGCTGTTTGTTTTGTTTTGCTTTGTTTTTTGAGACTAGGTTTCACTGTGTAGCCCAGACTGTCATGGAACTCACTTGGTAGACCAGGCTGGTGTATGAATTATTAAAAATTTTGAAGTCTTTGTCATTTATACAAAGGTTCACAGTAGATACTGCAGGAGGTGTAAGACTAAATAAATTGTATGATATTCATCGAGGAAAGAACATAGCATACTGAAATAATTACAGGTAACAAATGAAGAGAGCTCATGGGAATTGGTCATCTCCACCATTTTTAGTTTATGAGATGGTGTTATTTTACACCAGATTATTGAAGTACCTACTAAACTTAAAATACAAATTGCATGTATTTCCAAAGTATAGGTATCTCAAGTGTGAAGCACCCAAATAATTGTATAGTTATAAATTCCAGTTTGGAACTGATTGTGCACCAGGTCAGAAAAGATTGTACAAAAAGACTGAAACCACTTGGAAATACTCAAGAATATCAGGAAATAGAATGGAATTAATCAAACTAGGACTTGGTCCTAGAATAGAGAAATGAACACTCTTTCTTAGAAAGAGAGCCAGAATTTCAGAAATACATGGACTTTTTTCTTTGGTGAAAATTTAAAATATAGACACTGTTAAAGAGCAGACAAGAAGACACGAAAAAAGAATGCTAACTCAGCGCAGCCAACTCCAGATCATAGTTCCATTTCTTTAATGCTAACAAAATATATAGCTAAGCAAAGGTAATTTAATACTACTTTTCTTTTCCTTTGATCAACTTTACATGAAGGTCATAAAGATGTAAATCGAAAGAAATCCAAGTCTGCCTAAGTCAGACCTGCATTAAAATAAGCAGTATCTGAGTAATTTGGAGCTTGGAATCAAAGTCAGTATTTAATACTTGGGGATATAGCTCAGGCTTAAGGAAAGATGCCAACACTGTACCGCGAACAATTTCAATGGGGAGAACGGGAAACTGGGGACGCAGATGAACAGGCTTTGACGTGAAAGGTAAAGACAAGTGGGATGCCTGACTCCTAAAAGCTTCCCATACATTGCCCGAAACTGCAGTTTAGGGTTAAAATGGGCTTTTCTAAAGCAATGCTCCCACATTTTAACAATGGTAGCCTGAGGTAGCCCCGGGGCTGGTTTCTGGTACGTGGGACAGCCAGCAAAGGTATACAGCCCCGGACCAGACGGTCTGCTCGTCGTCCCTCAGTGTCCCCAGACCCTCGGACTGGAGTCACCGGGCCAGCTTCCCAGAAAGGGCCGGGGAGGGCGGGACCGCGGCGGGATTTTCCTCTCGGCTCATTCATTCTCTGATTCACTGGTTCCTGGAGGCTGCTCGCGGGGACGCGCGCAGGAAAGGCGGGGCACGGAGGACGGCCGCGGCTGGGTGCGGCCAGGCGCCTGAAGGGCGGCCGGTGGCGGGGGGCGGGGGCCGGGGAGGGGGCGGCCAGCGGGGCCGCGAGGGGAGCGCGCGTGCGCGCGTGCGGCAGGAGAGGCGCGCGCCGCCGCCTGCGCCGGAAGTGAGCCGGTGGCCGCGGCGGGGGAGCGCGCGGCCGGGCGCGAGTCGGTCCGCCCTTGGGCCGCACGGGCCCTCAGCCCCGCCCCGTATGCCGAGGCCGGACGCTCGAGCTCTGTGATCCCCGCGCCGGGGGCTCTGCGGCCGCCCCGCCCAGTTCCCCGCCGACGCCCGCTCCGTGGCTCGGTCGCTCAGTCACGGAGCGCGCGCCGCGGGAGCTGCGAGAGGAGCGGCGCGCCTGGAGAGGCGGCGGCGGTGACTGGAGGGCGCGAGCAGCTGCTGCCACGCTCGGAGCCCCGAGAGGGTCGAGGGGCTGCCACGGTGAGTGCTCCACCGCCTGGCCCTCGAGCTCGGGGAAAGGAAGGACCCGAGTGCCCGGGAAGCGCTGCCGCCTCCATTTTCCTGGCGCTCGCCTTGGTCCTCCGAGCGAGTGCGGGCGGCTGCAGCCCGGGGCGGGGTCGCTGCGGGACTCGGGGCGTTTGCGCTGAGCCCAGCCTGGCAACCCGCAGTGGGTAGGGGTCGGCGGGGCCTGCATTGCCCCCCGCGCCTCTCGGGGCTGCACCGTGCAGACAATGAGACCGGGGGCCGCCTGGGTAGGTGCGGCGGGGCTTCTGCTCCGCACTGGGTGCTGGTGGCCGGGGACTGTGCGCGGGTGGAAAGGGACTGGCTCCTGCTAGCCGCAGAAACCGGTGGCTGGATGCGGGATTGTTCTAGCTTCCATGCCCTGCCCGCCTTCATAGATGAGTTTAATGCAGAGATTTAGAAAGGCGGGGCGCCTTCTGTGTCTTCTAATTAAGCCGGCAAAGTAATTGCACTAGTGCTTTTTAGCCTCATCTCATTCCCGCCGGAAATCCAAACTGCAATTCGGTGAAGGACGGCAGTAAGGGAGGAGGCTGCCTAATAGTATCGGTAGGATGCCTTCGTTTTCAGACGCCTCAAAGATACTCTTTTCCTATTCAGACATTAGAATGGCCCCACTGTGTGAACTGGAGACTGCTTGATCCTTACTCATGTAGACATTAAGAAGTACCTTAGTGTGAAATCAGAGCTTTAGGAAATGATCTAAGAGTTGTATGTTTCCCCTTGTGTTGCATTTCATACATTCTGTGGGAAGAATAGTTTGGGGTGGATGCTGCAGGCAGCATTTCTCATGGAGAAGTGGAGAGCCGCCTAAGTAGGTAAAATCCTCAGTAAAGGAACTAAAGGGGGCGAGCGGGCTAGGAGTGAGGTGTGATTCGATTATTAAAGGTTGACATTGTGTTTCTAAGAATATTGAAGTCAACAGACAATTGCGGAAACCTACTCTGGTACAGTGGGAGACACAAAACGAACACCCTTACAATATTGAGTGGCAGAAATGGCACGTCGGAACAGAGAGAGAGTAAACCAACATTTCATACACTGGAATAGGCTGACGTCGTGATAGTGGATGAACAAGCCATTAACTCTGCGTAGTTCCCTGCGGGTAATCAGCAATACACCACCTGTTTACCTTTCCAGCCCGTTGTCAAGAAGGTTGAATGAGATAATGTGTGCAAAATTGGTAGCCCCTTACCTGTCTGTGTGATGTTCACTACACGTTGAATTCCCCTTTCCTACTGCGGGGGTAGGTGTCAGATGTCTATCTTGTGAGAGAATGGGTCCGAAGTGAATATTGGTTAACAGTGCATTATAGAGGTATAGTGTAAGGCAGTGAAAAAAAGGTTAATTCTACACTGAGGTCAGTGCGTGGGGGGAATCTATGGAAACTGCCAGTCTATAGGCGGAGCCTTTTAAAAGGCTGGGTAGTATTTCTTTTAAAAATAACGTTTTATTAGCACATATGTTTTCATGCGTGTACATCGTATGTTTCGATTTCAACAGGACCAGTGGGATTTCAGCATTGTAGATTGGGGGAGGAAGACATTGCACGTGTAGGTGATGATTATCCTTTTAGAGCTGGATTCAGGAACCAGACATGGTGACTCATGCCTGTAATCTCTGCACTCAAGAGGCTGAGGCAGGATTGTTGTTTGATCCAGGTCACCTGAGTCACAGAATGAGACTCTGTTTGGAAAACCAACAAACCATCCCCCCCCCAAATAAATCTGAATTCTGTAGGAAGAACATTGGAGAATCGACAAAATAAGGACACCCTTTAAAAAGCCTTTGTTGAGTTTGCTCTTCAAATTGTTATTTTTAATTTTGTGGGGGTGAACTTCTTTCCAGACACCAGTTACAGACAGCTCTGTTGAATTAAGTACAAAAATGTCTCTAAAGCTTTATTAATGATTTTTTTTTTTGCACCAGACTT
Source organism: Sigmodon hispidus (assembly GCA_004025045.1). Lineage (NCBI taxonomy): Eukaryota > Metazoa > Chordata > Mammalia > Rodentia > Cricetidae > Sigmodon > Sigmodon hispidus. Next base: position 120,411 of record PVIH01001675.1, read on the forward strand.
TTTGTGGTATTTGGATTGTTAATCACTTCTGTTTGATTTTAATGAATTCCTATGTGTAGCCATTTCTTTGTGATGAGTATTACCTCTATTTGGTGCTCCACAGAGACTCTTCAGGTCTTACTGTGATTGTTCAGCTAGTGTCTGGCCGACAGTAGTAGAGTGGGAGGCATCTTTTGAGAATGTTTTCACAATTTTTAACACTTTGTTTTCTGGCCAGGTGTTTTTCAATGTTATCGTTGAGGATAATGGGGTTGTTTTTTTGTTTTGCTTTTGCTAGATTTTCGTTCTCCTCAAATAAATAAATGTTCAGTGGATTAGAAACAAGGACAACAGATTCTGAGATGCACATTTGCTTTGGTTTAGAAGTAGTGAATGTCAACATTGGTATTATCCCAAACTATTTCTTTAGGAAAAGTAATATTAATGGAGTAAGATATGTAACCTCAGGCTAACTATTGAGTTCTTAATTTCTTTACCTTTTACATGAAGAGCTTGGAGTAGACTACTAGTTTTCATATGTTATTTCTTACTGACCTTAAGAATTTTGAGAAGCTAAAATTAGTAGCCTGAGGGGCCCAGATAAGAGGATACTGATGAGGATGGTATACCCCACGAAACTGCCTCAAAACAAAAAAATAATTAAATTTTGATGAAGAGCTTTTAAGGGTCTTCAGACATTTGACCTAAAGTTCATTAAACAGTTTGGAGATACAGCTCAGTTCGAGAGAAGTTACTGAGAATGTATAAGGACCTGAGTTGAATACCTGCCCACAAAACCCAAAGTCTAATTTGTAATTCCTGAAATCAGGAGTGGTGGCAGGCTTTGAAGTCAGAGCACATGAGAAGCTAAGGCTGGAGGAATAAGGCCTTGACTCACAAAAATGTTTTAAAATTATAACAAAATGATTACTATATAATATGTACTATTTTCAATACTTCATATTATTGAATTATTTATTCCTCACCCTGCCTCTATGTAGGAGTTCTGTTAATTGAGAAAGCAAGCAGAGATAGCAAGTTAGTTCCCAGAGACTACACAGCTATGAAGTAAACACAGAGAAATTTAAAACCAGGTAGCCAAATTTTTGTGTTCTTATCACCTTCCCTGCTGCCATGTGGCTAACATTTTTTAAAATGTGTGTTAAAGTCTTTATACAACCTTTGATATTTTAAGCAGTAAGTAGTTAACTTTCAGTGGCATTAAATACAGTCATGTTTCCTGGCATTGGTGGGTCATGCCTTTAGTCCCATCACTCTGTGAGTTCCAGGCCAGAGCTAGTTATAGGACAGCCAGGACTATACAGAGAAACCCTGTCTCAAGGAGGGGAAAAAAAAAAATTCATGTTGTTGTATAACTGTTACACTGTCCATTTCCAGAGTTTTTTCACAATCCCAAACTGAAATTCTATCTGTTAAACAGTAACTTCATATCTACCTGCAGCTTCTAGTAGCAACTTTTTAAACTTTGTTTCTATGCCTTTAACTGCTCTAGGTACTTTCTGTCAGTGTAATCATTGTTTTACTATGTTGACCTTTTCTTTTCACCAGAATCTGATACTGTAGCCCAGGATGGACTAGAACTCATTGTATAGTTCAGGCTGATTTAAACTAATCACTTTAGTATGTTTATTTAATTTTTTTAAAACACATTAGAGACCCAAATCACCTACACACCCAAGCTTCCCTTACTATCTCTGTGTTTACTTGCGAGTTTTAAATGAGCAATTGATAGGTAACTTAATAGACTGGAGACATTTTAAAACTTCAGCCTTGTGTACTGTTTATTCATATAAAGTTGTCTCAACAACATATTACTGTGGCTTGTGCACTCTTCAATTAAATAAGCAAAACCAAATATTTCTACTTGGATGCACTCATCCCGTTTAAGTCTTTGCATGTTAAAAACAATGAATGTTTAAGTTCTGATAGTATATCATAAATGCTTTTGTAACTCATTGTTTCTTATTTTGACGTGTGTCTTAAGCACTGTTCTATTGCTGTGAAGAGATACTATGACCAAGGCAGTTCTTACAAACTGGGGGTTTACTTACAGGTTTCAGAGGCTTATTCCATTATTATGGTGAGAAGCATGGTGATGTGGTGCTAGAGAAGTAGCTGAGAGCTATTCCTGATCCACAGACAGCAGGCAGAGAGATGCTAGGCCTGTCATAGCTTTTAAAATCTCAAAGGTGTTCTCCCCACCCCCCATGACACATTTCCTCCAAAAAGGCCACACCTCCTAACCCTTTCAAACAATTTCATTTCTCATGATTAAGCATTCAAAATATGTGAGCCTTTGGGGGTGCGGTTCTTCCTATTCAAACCATCACATTGCATTTCCTGGCTCCCATAAGCTTATAGCCACACTATAATGCAAAAAAAAAAAAAAAAAAAAAAAAATGCATTCAATTCAACATAAAAAGCCCTCATAGTCTATCACAGTCTCAACACTGTTTAAAAGTTCAGTTTCTTCTAAGACTCTTGACAATCTGTAACCCCCTGTAAAACAAAAATCAAAATGAAGATTACGTACTTTGAACATATATACACAGGATATACATTACCATACTGAAAAGGAGCATAGTGTGGAAATACTAGACCAAAGCAAGACCAAAACCAGCAGGCAAGCTCAAAATTCTGTATCTCTGTATCTGATCAAAGGGCTCTTTAGATCTCTAATTCCTTTGTTGACTGCAACATACTTGTCTCTGTTGGGCTGGCTTCACACTCAATTTGCAGCTCTTTTTTAGCAGGTATATAACTGCTCTGGCATCTCTAACATCTTGGGGTCTCCAACACAATTCAAGCTTCACCTTCACAGCTTCACAAAATGACCTTTCTGGGCTTCCATGCAGGCACAACCTTGACACACGCCTGGTCTCAGCAGTTTAGCTAAGGAAGGAGATTTCTACAACCAACCCCTTTCTTGTATCCTTGCCTCTAAAGCCAGAACCAGAAGAGGAAGCTGTCACATTCTGCTGCTGGATGGAGCTGAAACTTGCCCCATCTTTAGTAACATTTGCATCAGCTTTCTGTTACTGATGGTTTCATTCACTGCCTAAGTTTTTCTGTAATTCCTTTTCACACATTGGAAGTTTTGCTGGGTAGGGAGTTGACCTGAAGTCTCCACTCCTTTTATCCTATTTAGCATTAGATTTTTCTTTAACTTTTTATATCCTTGATATTGGACTTAGCTCCATTACACTTACTGGTGTTCCTTTTTTCCCCAAACTACATTTTGTATTTTTCTTTCTCCAGATTGTTCCTTTTCATTATAGATCTGTAATGATTAGTAAGAATGATTACTAATAACCACATGACAGTCAGTCAATACTAAGCTGTCTTGAAATCCCTGCCAATGTCATTAATCCTAATTCAACTTAGCTTTAAGCAGATTTTTAGGACAAGGCAAAAACAGCAACAAGTCTTTGCCGAAATATCACAAGAATGATCTCTAGGCTACTTACTAATATTCTTCTCTGAAATGTCTTGAGCTGGGCCTTCACATTTCAAATCACCCTCAGCACTGTCTTCCATGCTTCTACTAGGATTACCCATTATGCCCCATATAAAGTATCCAGCCATTTTTCTAGTCCAAAGTCCCAAAGTCTTCCATATTCCTTCAACAGACAATGTGGTCAGGCCTAGTACCCCAGTCGCAGTAACACCTTCTGTCTTAGTCACCCTTCTAGTCTTCTGAAGAGAAACCGTGACCAAGGTAACTCTTAAAAAAGCAAGCATTTAATTGCTTGCAGTTTCAGAGGTTTAGTCCATTATTGTCATGGCAGAGAGCATAGTGGCAGGCTGTGGTGCTGGAGAAGTCCCTGAGAGCTATATTCTGATCACAGGCCTGGACTTTGCATGGGCTTTTGAAACCTCAAAGCCCACTGGAATATACTTCCTCCAACAAGGCCACACTTCCTAATCCTTTTAAACAGTTCCATTATCTTGTAACTAAGCATTTAAATGGCCTATGGGCCTATTCTTATTCAAACCACCTCACCTTATACGCTATTGGTAAATATTTTTTTGAGACAACTTTGAAAGAATAGATTACCTCTTTTAGTCATCATTGGATAAGTGTATGCTGAAACTATGAAGTGAACCATTAAAAGCTGTTAGCAAGTCAGACATGATGATACACACTTAATAATTCCAGCACTCTTGGAGGATCACAGTTTGAAGAAAGCATAGACTACATAAATTTCAAAATCATAGGCAAAAACAAAACAAATAGCTGCTAACAAAACCAGGCACCTGCCTCCTTGCAACTTTATCTGGGTGAAATAAAAACAGATTTTTATAAAAATAAGTGCATTACTTAGTGGTTGCAAGATTGTGACTAATGTTCCTAACTCACAACTTGTATTCTTGAGTTGATAATAAATCAGTATCAGTTATTGGAACATAAAATAGTCACTAGTAATAATTTAACCACTTGAGCCAGTATAAGATTTCATCTGGAGAAGCTTATTGTTAAATATCAGAAAACTCAAATTTTGTGATCTTTAAAGCTTCATCCTGTATACTTAGTGCTATTATTTTAAAATAAAATATACTTTAAGAATGAATCCTTAAATTATATTGGCAATTAGCTTTTTAAAAAAAATAATTATTTTTACTGTTAATACAATGCATAGTTTCTCTGCTTTAGACAGAGGTAGGCATAATAGAGAAGTCAGAGATAGTTTTCTTTTCTCAAAAGTAGAGAGAATATCAAAATGAAAAGTCAAGGAGAATCAGTAGACAGTGTAATTGAGGAAGGTGGCTTGCAAAGGCTAAGATGGAAAGAACTGAGGTGCACAAGAAGTGAAGAGATTGAGTTTGGGAAGGAAAACAATTATTTGGTAATTGGTAACAACTACTAAGATTTAGTAGATCCCTCTTAGTTGATGTCTTATCATTACGTAAACCCCCCAGGTCTCTGCAAAAACAAGTGCTCTTCTAGGTAGTTGTAAGTTGTTTGATAGCTGCTAGGAGCTGAGCTTGGGTCCTCTGCAAGAATAGTACATGGAATCATTTCTCTGGTCCCAAGCTTTTATTCTAATTAGTCATTTGGAACATAAGTGTCTAAGACTTTCGCTTAATTTTAGAATTAAGTTTTCTTTTTTTTTTTAAGGCTTGTAACAGTTCTTTATGTATTAAATATAAATTATTTATCAAGATATATTTTCTTTTAATTTGGTGCTTGCCTGCTTTTATTTATCTATTTTTATGACTAGGCTTGTCATATATCCCAGGATGGCTTCAAATTTGTGGCAATACTTTGGCTCAGCCTCCTGAGTGCCAAGATTAACAATGTGTGTCATAATTCTTACCTTGTACCAACTTACCTTTTAAATAGTCTTAATAATGGACTTTATCAAGATTGTTAATTTTTCTTTTTATGACTATAGGTATTTCTATGTCCTATAAATTCCTATTTCAAAGTTCAAAAGATATTTCTATATTTTCTCTTGTATGAGATTTTTTTTTTACACTTTTTTATTTTATTATTTTATTTAATTATTTGCCTTGGTGTTTGCCTGGAACTGGAACTACAGACAGTTGTGAGCTGCCATGTGGGTGCTGGGAATCGAACCCAGGTCCTCTGGAAGAGCAGATGGTGCTCTTAACCGCTGAGCCATCTCTCCAGCCCCGTATGAGATTTTTTTTTAAAGATTTATTTATTTATTATGTATACAGTATACACAAGAGGGTACCAGATGTCATTATAGATGGTTGTGAGCCACCATGTGGTTACTAGGAATTGAACTCAGGTAGGTCCTCCAGAAGAACAGTCAGTGTTAACCTCTGAGCTATCTCTCCAGCCCTGAGATTTTTAACTTTATTTTTTTGCATTTCCACTTTGATATATTTTGAATTAAATTTTTATTATGGTTTGATGTAAAATTGAAGCTCTTCTCCCTCCTTTGTGTCTAATTGTTTCAGCATTTTTCAAAAAACATTTTTCTTCATTATCTACCCTGACTTTCTTGTTTTGAAAATAATTCAATTATATAAATGTGGGTCAATTCATGGACTATCTGTTACTTTGTTTTACTAATTCTCTGGTTTTTGCCAATACTGGTTACTTTAAATATAATTAGTTTGAAATCAGGTAGAGTAAGTCCTTCAGCCTCTTCATGATAGTTTTGGCTATTCAAAGTCATTTTTAATCATAGGAATTTTAGAATCATCTTGTTTGATTTATTTGTTTTTGTGATGCTGGAAGTTGAACCACTGAACTACATTTCTACCTCCATCTTGTCAATTTCTATTTTTAAGAAAGTAGCTTTCTTTTGATGTTAATTGTAGTTGCATCAGCTTTCTAGTTTAGTTTGGACAGAACTTACAAAATACTGCATTTTTAATACATTGATATTGTACACATCTGTCTGTTCAGGTCCCTAATTTCTCAGTAGTGTTCTGTATTTTTCATATGTAACATTTTATTACAGTGTTGTGTACAGTCCTACTCCGACACTTTCTATACTCAAATCCATCCTTTATACATGTTTTCTTTTTACAGTATAAATTAAGATTTGGCATGAAGATTTCCAAGTGATAACTTTATCTGATGCATTGAGGAGGAAGAAACTATTATCTGTTCTGATGTTACAGTGTTAGAAATAGAAACTTAAACTGTCTTCAGAAATGTAAAACTAAAGGTTCCCAGGGCTGGGGAATTAGCTCAGTGGTTGCCTAAATATTTAAAATTAAAAGTTTAAAGCTGTATAAATTCTTTCGGCTTGTGTGGTTTTGGATACTAATTTAAACAGGCTAAGTTAATGTCCTGGTTTCCCCCCTCCCCCCTTTTCTTGACATAAAGCCAGCGTTATCTAGAAAAAGGATCATTGCATGTAGGCAAGTTATTTGGACATTTTCTTGATTAATGATTGATGTGGGAGGACTTAGTCTCCTGGAAGGGGGTGCTACCCCTGGACATGTGATTCTGGGTGTATACGAAAGCAAACCAAAGAAGCTAGGACAGACAAACCAGTAAACAGCATTCCTCTAAGGCTTCTGCTTCAGTTCCTGCCCATAGGTTCCTTCCTTGAGTACTTGCTTGGAAGGTCTTTTCTCCATAAGGTGAAATAAACCCTTTCCTCTCCAAGCTGATTTTGGTCGTCATATTTTTCACAGCAGTAGAATCCTAACTAGGTCAATTAACCTGGCCTAATCTTTTTAAGAATTTTTAAATTATTCACTTATTTGTATGTGGTGTTAGTATCAGGACAACCTTGGGAGTTAGTTCTCTCCTTCCAGCATATGAGTTTGGGGAACTAGCTGAGGTCATTGGGCTTGGTGACAAATGCTTTTATACTGTAAGTCATTTTGCTAGCCCTAAGCTTTTTAGAATCTGAAAAACAATAACCTTATGTGTTTAATTGGAACATACATTTTTACTAGTTTACATTTTATGGTTTGTTTTCTTTTTTTCTCATACTGATAATAACACTGAGTAATGTACAAAAAAATAATACAAAACAATCTTAGTACTCAGAAATGACTACCAGTTAACATTTCTGTTTATTTTCTCATATATGTGTTTGCATTTGCATAGCTCATTGGGAGAACAGTTTAGTTCTACTTCTTGTATTGAAACTGTTTTGCTTTCTTGAGCATATTTATATACTATCTTTTCTACATTTTAGATTTCTTTTTTAAAATAGATATTTTTAAATTCAAGCATAAAACATGATAAAAGTATAAAGCACTGCTTACCACTAGTAATAATCAGTTTATATCCATTTTAGATTTCCTTTTTAAAATAAATATTTTTAAATTCAAGTATAAAACATGATAAAAAGTATAAAGCACTGCTTACCACTAGTAATAATCAGTTTATATTTTTCTTCAAATAATTATATTTAAAGAGATGTATGATGAAAATCCTCTCCCAGATAATTTTATTCCCAGGCATGTTTTAATATACCCACATATTCAAAAACTCGTAGGTTCCTGGGGCTGGAGAGATGGCTCAGTGATTAGTTACACTTGTTCTTAAAGAGGACCCAGGTTTGATTCCCAGCCACCCACATGGTGACTCACAACCATCTGTAACTCCAGTTCTGGGGGATCTGATGTCCTCTTCTAATCTCCACCGACACAGGAATGCATACGTTGCACAGAATACATTCAAGCAAAATATTCATATACATACAATTAGATAAGTTGAATAAACTTAGGTTGCTGTCATTTTTTGATTTTATATACTTATGTTGTTTTAAAATGTGAGTTGGTTGGTCTTAGACAGTGTCTTACTCTGCTCATTCTTATTTAAGCTCAAAATCCTCCCACCTCAGCCTCCAGTGTACCTGGATCAAAGGTATTAATTGTCTGACTTTTTCTTTTTCTTTCTTTTTTTTTTTTTTTTTTTTTTTTGAGATAGAGTCTTACTATGTAGCTCTGATTTAGGAGGGTTAGGATGACATTTAATGTTTCTTTTGGTGCTTATCTCTAAGTTGGATATTTAAAAGTGGTATCTCTGGAGCATGATAGAGAGTGGCTCTTAACCTGTGTGTCACAACACCCTCAGGGATCATATATCAGATATCCTGCATATCAGATATTTACATTATTCATAACAGTAGCAACATTACAGTTAGAAAGTAATGAATAATTTTATGCTTGGGGGTCACCACCACATGAGGAACTTGTGTTAAAGGGCTGCAGCATTAAGAAGATTGAGAACCACTGTTATAGATGATCTCTCAAAGCTTCCCAAATAATGAGATATCTATCTACTAGAATGTTCTTTCATATCCTTCCAACCTCTGCTTTATCATACTTTTGTCAATTGGATAAGTATAATTTTTTTTAGAGTTTTATAGTATTTTTTTACTTAGAAAAATTATAAATGTTTATCAAGAAACAGTTTCAGTCACAAACTAAAACTTTTAAAGTGTGTGTGTGGCAGGGTATTTCTCATACCATGTTGGCTCTAGGGAACCAGTTCAAATGGTGAAAGTTGGCAGTGTTTTTACCCACTGACCATATCAGTGGCCCCCACAGATAAAAACTTCCAGAAGAGTTTTGAATAAAAGCATTGTTTATATTTATTAATGGGATGCAGAGAGGTTTACTGTAAAGAAAAGTTAGCTGTCCTGGCAGTAGGACTGATTAAAGAATTACTTAAGATATATTAACCCCTAGATTGTAACATTTGTATATATAATTGAGATGATTATTTGGCCAACAGAACCCATGCCTGTTTTTATTTTCTGTAAGCTTTTTTTGGGGGAAACATTTAATTCTTGGTAAATAGAAAAATATAGTATTTGGCTGTTCTTTTGCTTATTTTAAAAGATTAAAATTATTTTCTTTTTTTTTTTAAAAAAAAACTTTATTTATTTATTTATTTATTTGCCTGGAACTGGAACTACAGACAGTTGTTAGCTGCCATGTGGGTGCTGGGAATCGAACCTGGGTCCTCTGGAAGAGCAGACGGTGCTCTTAACCGCTGAGCCATCTCTCCAGCCCCTAAAATTATTTTCTTTAGTTTTGACTGGTTGGGTTTTTTTGTTTCAGATAATTATTTGTTAAGTGCTTAGGATATTAAAGTAAAAATTACTTACTTTGAAAATGCTAAATGCATGTTTTTACACCTGCTGCCTCTCCCTCCTAAGCGCTGGGTTTTTTTGTTTGTTTGTTTATTTCTTTTGTTTTGGGTTGTTTTCTTTTGGTGTTTTTGTTGTTGCTTTTGTTTGTTTTGTACAAAACTGCTCATTTGGGGAAGAGGATAATTTATTTTATTATTTTATGTGTATTAGTGTTTTGCCTGTATGCATGTATGTATATTACATACTTGTTTGGTACCCATGGAGGTCAGAAGAGGGTGTCAGATTCCTTAGGACTGGAGTTACAGGTAGGTACTTGTGAGCCAATATATGGATGAGTACAGAGATTTTAACCTGGGTCCTTTGCAGGTCAAGTGCTCTAAACTATTGATCCAACAATCTAGCCCTAAACCCTTCCTTCATTTTCTTACTTGTATATATATTGAAAAAGATTTCAGATTTAAAATATTACAACATACAGGTGTTTTGTTTTACCTTTTACATTTAGGTCTGTTGATCTTATTTTACATTTTGTGAAATGTGTAAGTCTGTGTCTACATTTTTTTTTGCATATAAATTACCACTTGTTCCAGAAAAATTTGTTAAAAATGTTTTTCCTTCTCTGAATTGTTTTTACTCCTTTGTCAAAGATCAGATGTCTATATTTGTGTGAGTCTATTTCTGGGCTCCTTATTCTGTCTCACTGGTCCACTTGACTTCTTTTGTCAATACCCTATTGTCTTGATTATTGTAATATTATATAGAGGTTGGATATAGTATCAGTTGTCTGATTTTGTTCAGTTACTTCAGTGTTGTGTTAACTATTATGGATCTTTTCCTATTTACCCAGGAACATCCAACCTTTTGATATAGGAACATGGTGTTGTCATCTACAAAGTTCACTCGAACTGTGCAATTGATTTACAAAAAAATGTAAAAAGTTCTCACAGTATTTTAAGCAAGTATATATTCTTGTGTTGGACCTCATTCATAGCTGTCCTTCAATACAGTGCAATCCTCTGAGTTGGACACATGGTTGCTGGTATAAATAAAATAACTTGGTAGACTTTTCATGGTGATTTTGTTAACTCCATAGTGAAGCCAAAAAGTAACATTTTGGCAGCAACCATGAAAGGTAGTGTTTATTAGGGTTTTGTTTTAGATATTTACCAATTTGAGTTCCTCCACGTCCTAGCTTACAAAAAGACTTTATCATGAGCGAGCCTTGACTATGCCATCTCTTTACGTTAACTGATATGATAATGTTTCATGGTAGTCCATTGATGTAATGATTACACTAATTGATTTTCAGATGTTGGGTCACTTGGTCACAGTATGTAATTCTTTGGGCTAATTTTTGTTAAAGATATTTTCATAAATAATATTGTTCTGCTTTTTTTCTCATGGGTGGTTTTGGCATTAGGGTTATGCTAGCCTCATTAGAAGAGTTAGAAAGTGTTCTCTCCTTGTAAGTTCTAGAAGAGATTGTAGGGAATTTAAGCAATTTCTCTTCTATATATTTACTAAAATTTGCCAGTGAACTTGTCTGAATGTTGTGTTTTCTGTTTTGGAAGGTTATCAATGTTAGATTGAGTTTCTCTTAGATTTTATTCTATGTGTATGAGTGTTTTGCCTGTATGCCTGTCTGTCTACCACTTACTTGCATGTTGGTGTCCATTGAGGCCAGCAGAGGGGGTCAGATCCCTTGGAACTGGAATTATAAACTGTTAGGAGCCACCATGTAGTTGCCAGGAACTGAACCTGGGTCCTGCAAGAGCAGCTAGTGGTCTTAACTGCTGAGCTCTTATTTTCCAGCCACTTTCCTTAATATCTGTATGTGTAACTTTACATTAAACATGTTTCTTCTAGGCCATAGGGATTTGTTGCTTTGTTTTTAATTGCTAGGAATTGCAATTGCTGGGTGCTTTTCCCTCAAGGCAAATGCTCTATCATTGAGCTACACCCTTAATCTCTCATTGTTTTAATTTTTTTTATTATGCTGTCAATATCTTGTTAATAAGTGTATGTATACCATTGTATTTCATGGTGACTGTTAATACACTGTTGCTTATTTTTTGCCCCTACTTTTATATTGTTCTCCCTTTCTGTTTTTTGTTTGTTTGTTTGTTTCAATAGCATATTTTACATGAGTACATTTTCTCTTCTTTGTGGGTCACTTAAACTTCCATCTCTGTTTTTTATGGTTAGTTGACTTGGAGTTTGCTATATTCATTATAGCTAATATAAACACTTTTTCTTTTCTTTTTGTTTTTTCAAGAGAGCATTTCACTCTGTATCCCTGGCTGTCCTGTAGATGAGGCTGGCCTCAAAAGAACTCAAAGCAATTTGCCTGCCTCTGCCTCCCAAGTGCTGGAATTAAAGGTGTCTACCACCACCCAACCTGTAAACACATTTTCATTTAGCACTGCTTCAGGAATATAATTTGAGCACCTTATAATGGCAAATTATTCTGATTCTTCTCTTTTTGTTCCTTAAATCTTTGTTGTCATTCATTTCACTTACATGTAAGCACTCATAAGCTTGCATGTAACATGTGCATTAGTGTACATAATCAAATACATTGTTGCTACTATTTTGAACAAGTGGTTATCTGTTCAGTCAGCTAAGAATAAGAAAAGTTGATTCTGAGGTTGGTGTCTGTGATGCCAGCTCTTAGGAGCGTTAGGAAAACCGTCAGTTTTAGGGCAGTCCAGTTGTGTATTAAGAAGTCTCTTACAATATTAAAGAAACAAAAGTGGAGGTTTTAGTTTATACCTTTGCTTATCTAACTGAATAACTATATCATTCTGTTAACATTTCTCATTAGGCAGATCTTTTGATAGTTATTAAATTATTGTTTGTCTTGGAAATATTTTGGTTTTTCTTTATTTTTTTTCATTTGCATTATTTATTTGTACCAGGACTGATGGCATAGAGAGAAAAATCTTAAAATTACATAAACCCAACATTTATCTAATTTTATCTAAAGTTATATTTAAAAATGACAACAGATAATTTAGGATGTAACAAAAACTTTGGAGAAATGATTTTACTGAATACTATAAATGACTTTTAAGAGTACTGAAGCTCACTATTAAAAAAATTTCATTTACATAAAGAAATAGATGTAATGCATTCAACTTCTCTTACTCTAGAAACTGCATAGAAATTATCTGTAGACTATTGCTTTAGCTAGAAACTCTTGAGAACTAAGCTTCTTGCACAAAAGCTCATTACAGTCCTCCTTCTTAGCATGAATGCATCACCATGGTAAGGGGAGATGAAAGTATCTGGTAGAGCCCCAGAGAATCACTTTTTTAAAAACATGGGGGTCTCTGTAGCCCAGTCTCTTGTCAGAGGCACAGCAATCATCCTGCCTCAGTTTCCCAAGTGTTGGAATTGCAAGCCTGTGTTTCTGTGCCCAGCTTTCCTTTACTATTAAAGGATAGCTTTTCATGGTACAGAAGTCCTATGTTCATCACTATTTCTTCTCAAAATATTAAATATTTCACTTTAATCTTTCATGAATGGATTCTAAGATGTTAGGTGGATGTCTTTCTAGTTTCATTTTTAGTTTCTTCTTTACGTTCACAGAGTATTTAAAGTATTTGAGTTGGGATCCCAACTCAGTAGTGTAAAAACAAACCTAACTGTTAAAGTAAGAGTTGGGTGTTGTGATGCATATCTTTAATTCCAACACTTGAAGGTAGAGACAAGTGGGTCACATAAGTTTGGCTAACCTGGTGTACATTGCAAATGTATAATAGACTTGCCCCCAAAATTGTTCCCTCTTAATAAAATAAAGTTCATGTGTCAGCAGATATATATATATATATATATATATATATATATATATATAATACAGAAGTGGAATAAAGGATACTCACTGGCTTATCAGCAGTATGCCTGTTTAGTATTCAGAATCATGAGGAGAAGGGGAATAATGAAAGAATCTACTATAATGTGTGTGTGTGTGTGTGTGTGTGTGTGTGTGTGTGTGTGTGTGTAAAATGGCTATGAGACCAGTCATGCATGTTACACTATTCTAACATCTTAGAATCCATCCAGTCAAAATTAAAATAAAATATTTGTTGAGGGAAGAAAAGGGGTACTTTAGCCATGATTAAAAAACAAAACAAAAATAGGCTGTTAAACTTAACATACTGCATGGCTAATTTTATTTTTATATAGGTGGCAAGGTGAGAACTGACATTTTAAGTTTTTGATTCTCTTTTTACTCAGTGTAGTATCTGGTCAAAGTATATAACAGCTAGGCATTGCAGCTTCTAAATTTTGCTCACATTTCATTGAAAGGTTATTGGCAAAGATGAGAAGCCTGTAAGATTCTTACAGTGTTCTTTTTAAGATTCTCTTTGAATTTGTTTCTTTATGATAGTAGAACAGAGATGATGCTACTATTTTCCTTCTTTTCAATTAGAAGTACTGTAATCTCTGCTCCTACCCAACTTTCCAAAATGAATATGTGAACATGCACATATAAGGTTTGGGAACAGGAGAGGCACTAAGAGTGCAAAACTGCAGAACAGATATAGCAGCAGTATCCTGAACCTTTAATTTTATTTGGTGATAGTCAGCTCTAACCATTTTTCTGTTCTAATTTATATTATGAGGCAGAATATAAAATTGATTAATATAGTTGTATAAAAATTTAGGTATGAAGCAAGCCCACTCTAGAATATTATTTATTCTGTCATGGGTAGTAGTTACCGTTTGTGTTTTCTAGATTCAGATTTTGTTGTACTGTATACCCACGACCATTTGTTCTAGTCACACAGTGACTCTGAAAAGAAAAGTAAAAATAAGAGGAAAAATACTGAGAACATTATATTTATTACCTTGGACAGGTTCCAGATTCCTGCTGAGACTTTATGCCTCACTGTGGATAGGGGTTTGGTCTCTGGGGGAAAGTGAGAAAGCTAGCTTCTCAAGCCTCTCCCTCCCCTTAACCAATGTGCCTAAAGGGTGAAGAGCAATTGATGCTTCTCTTCTGGAATTAAGATCAGAGAAGACTGACCAACTGATAGGAAGTTAGAGTGAAGTTAGTATTTAAATACCATTTCTTCACTGAAGAACAACCTAAGGTGTGTAGGGGGTGTCCTCTGGCATCAATTTATCTGTTTCTCAACCCCTCTCTGCAGGGTAAGAAAACCAGTGCTAATGATTTAGCCAGAGTTCTGTCTAGTTAATGGTAAAATTAGACTACAATAAGAATTGGAGTTTTTCAGATCCCTTGTTTATTTAGTTCTAGGTGGCTCAAACTAAGGATTCTCATAGACTTGTTTCCCTAAGCTGATCTTTTCAGTGGCATGATGATCTTTTACTCATTCAGATTTGGGGCATGCAAATAGATTTACTTATTTAAAATTTAACAAGAATTTGTTTTAAAACATTAGGAGAGAGACAGATACACACAGCAACATATAAAGACTAAAAGTCTTTAAACAAAAAGGTAATGTTTCTATGTATTATTTGAATACTCAACACACTTAAAAACTTTTATTTTATTTTAGGATTAGGTATCACTTTGTAACACTGGCATTCACTGTGTGGAACACGCTGACCTGAACTCTCAAGTGCTGCATGCCACCACACCCAGGTTCCATGTAGTTCAGACTTGTCTCATATTTGCTATGTAACTGAGGAGGACCCTGAACATTGCCAGGTAGGAGTAGAGCTTTTGAAAGAACTCATTGGAACAGAGACAACAGTTAAAAGGACAACTACATGACAAATGTGATTTCTTTAAAAAAAAAAATTATTAATGAGTGTTTGCATGTATTCCCCCTCCCACACACACACAGTTGTGCTATTGCACATTTGGAGGTCAGAAAACAACTTGGAGTTGGATTTCTCCTTTTACATTGTGAATTCTGAGCATCAAACTTGGCTTTGAGGCAAGCACTATAACACCTGTCTTGTGAGGTTTCTTAATATTTTGTATTTGAATGTATTCTTTTTAAAATCAGTTTGAATTCAGGCTTTGTCCTTACTAATATGTGTTTGTTATGGTTAGCATAGCTGCTAAATCATCTCTTAAAATACCTTTAGGGAAACATCCAGTTCAAGTTTCATATAGTAGAATTCTTCTAGTTTCTTAATTATTTTGCTATTACTGGAGAAATAAATTTTAAAATGTGTTGGCTCTTTTGAGTATTTACTTATAACCAGATAAATTGGTCTTTTTTTTTTTTTTTTTTTTAGAAGTGTACCTTTAGCTTTGAGTCATCGTATTAACATCATCTTAATTTTTAACATTGGGAATATTTGGCAAAAAGGAAGTATTAAAATTTAGATCAGTAAGAAATATGAATCTCTGGTAATTGTTCTAGAATGATAAATGGAAACTATTATGTTCTTTCTTTCTTTCTGGAACTTGTAACCTACATGGGTGATGAGGCAAGCACACAAATAACCTGACATTGTTCAAGGCTGATTAGCTAGCCTCAGCAAGTACAAAGTTCATGGTCCTTGACAAGAAAGTAGTGACTAATTTTTATTTATTTTGCATAGCATTTTAACACACTTTTGTTTTTTAAAAGAGCTGAACCTTGCAAGATGTGTGATGGGTATAGAAATGAACAAAAAAGAGAATAGGCTCAGAAAGCTTCCTGCAGGTTTTTATATTGTAGTGAAATAACCTCAGGTTAAAATTGAATCAAGCATCCCATATAAACACCTTTAAGAGGTATATAACAGCTTAGAGTAGTGAAACCTCAGAACTCTGGAGGCATATCTTAGCTTAAACTTTTTTCTAAGTTTATTTTGGAATTTGATAGTGCTAGGCTGTGTGGCATTGTGAATACAATTAAGATTCACTGAATTGTACAAGTTAAAAAGTTAGAGGCTACATATTATTTATGCTTTTTAAAAACATAAATGAAAGTCTCCTGACAAATCTATTTCGATAGATTGGTTGCATGGGAAGCAATATTGAATTCATTTTCTTTTTTTTTTTTTTTAAACTTTATTTATTTATTTATTTGCCTTGGTGTTTGCCTGGAACTGGAACTACAGACAGTCGTTAGCTGCCATGTGGGTGCTGGGAATCGAACCCGGGTCCTCTGGAAGAGCAGACGGTGCTCTTAACCGCTGAGCCATCCCTCCAGCCCCTGAATTCATTTTCTATCAGGAGTTATAAAATGCCTTTTTAGACATTTAGACATTTAGATGAAATGAACATCACAAAGCTTTGCCAGGTAGGGAATATCTGATCAACTATAGAGTTGTCTCTGAACATGGGCAAGAGATCAGGACATAGTAATGTTAATGAGTGATAGGAAGTTCCAGTATAGTCTTTTATTCATTTTCTTAAAAGTATTTATTTATTTATTATGTATACAGTGTACAGAAGAGGACACCAGATGTCATTATAGATGGTTGTGAGCCACCATGTGGTTGCTGGGAATCAAACTCAGGACCTCTGGAAGAACAGTCAGTGCTCTCAACCTCTGAGCTATCCCTCCAGCCCCGTCTTTTATTTATTTTGTTCTCATGGTAACAAGAGTTTTAAAAATTAAAACATCTAGTTTGTTTTTTATGTTTAAGTGTGTGTGTGTGTGTGTGTGTGTGCGCGCGCGCGCGCGCCTGTATTGTGCAGAGCCAAGTGAAGGTGCTTTTAGAAGCCAGAGGCTTTTTGGCTTTTGGAAGCTTGAGTTAGAGGCAGTCCTGGACCACCTGACTGACTTGGGAGCTGTGAATAAACAGTAGTATATACTCTAAACCACTAAGCCATCTCTCTAATCCCCATTTAAATAAACAAACAAACAAATAAAACAAAAACCCTAAAGCCTTTGTGTTTGGCAAGTAGTGCCATTTGATTTGGAATTAACTTCTGATGTCTTCCTGATGTAGTTGTGACATTAACCAGCTTCCACCAAATTAGCTGGCCTCAGGTAGAAGTGAAAGTGGATTGAGATATAGCTTCCCTCTGTAGTCCATGCTGGCCTCAAATTCATTGCAGTCCTTTAGCTTCAGCCTCCTTAAGCTGCTATACCTGACTAATTGTTTAGAGTTTGCTGCTTATTTGGTTTTGATGTAAAGTTTAGAAGTAAGTCTTTGACTGTCTCTGAATTATTTGAGGAGTAATTATTTTTTTCAATATGTTAAACTTGTTTGCATTAAGTAAAACTAAATTTTTATCATGGTCAGAACATATCTAAAAGCGTAATTGAATAAGTCAGGAAATACTTTAGGAAAAATAATATATGTATATGTAATAATTTTAAAACCATATTTAAAGACTTATATAATTATTTTTTAGTCTTTAGACTAAGTTGTATATTTAGTTTAGTAAGAAATGTTTAATAGTCTATGTTTTACTACTTTAAGATTATTTTGAATTTCTATATATTGACTTTGTTTCTCAACTAAATTAAACTTCCTACGGCAAAGACCCCCCTTTCCTCCCTCCTTCCAACCCTTTCTCTCTCTTTTTTTTCTTCTTTTGGTTCTTTAGCTTATTATAATATAATTTCAAAATTATATAAAGGTGATGACATCTTTCCACAGATCTACCTACTGTGTTTACATTTTGCCTATTTATCATTTTTTATTCCTCACCTGCCCACCTGAGTATTCCCCTGTCATACATACTACATACACACACTTTTCTCCTTCAGTCTTATGGTAGACAATGTGCTCCTTTACACAAAATTCTTTAACACTTTTTTCACTTTATATTTCTTGTACCTGCTGTGGTTTTACATAAAAACACGTGTTTACAGTGTGTATTGCACACTGAGTGTATTTCCCCAAGATCTCCTGCTCCTTCTCTTCTTAGTCTTCAATCCCTACATTCCCTCAACAGTTTACCTTCTACTTCCATATCATATATATGCTTATATATGCAATTTTATATATAAATTAAAGTCTAGAATCACATGAGAAAACAAATGATATTTGTCTTTCTGAGAGATTAATTTGCTTAACATGATTATTTCCAGTTATATTTTGCAAATCACATAATTTCATTATTCTTTACAATCAAAAATTCCGTTGTATTTATATGTCACATTTTCTTTATCAATTCCTCTCTTGTTAGACTCCTTGTTTGGTTCCATACTTACCTATTCTGAATAGTGCTGTAATAAACACTAATGTGAAAGTATCTCTCTGACGATGATTTGAAGTTCTTTGGGTAAATACCTAGGCATGCAATGGCAGTTGTGTTTTGCAAAGCTGGAGGCACTCCTTGAACACGAAAGTCTTCACATATTATCTACTAAAATTTGCTTTACGATCACTTACAATATTATAGCAGTTTAGGACATGTTTCAACAAACCATTTTTGTGAGAAAGCTGATGAAAAATAATGGAAAATAAGTATCTAACTCTTTCAAATGGTGTCTAGTTTTGCATCTCCTCATCCTCAGCCTCCTTTTCTTCCATGAGTTTATGCTGCACTTCAAGAATACGAAGCCACTTAGAATTTATAACATATCTTACTTTCTCACACCTTCGGCTCTTAATATAGTAATTCCTCTGCCTAAAACATCCTTATCTGTCCCTTGTATGTTGTCTTCCTGTCTCACTGAAGTATCATCCCTTTCCTCTTGCCTTCTCAAACTGAGTTAACTATATTTACTCATGCATAGCCTTATGTATAACACTTTTTATTTTATCATTGCTGGTTTATTTACCCTCCTACTAAGTATATATAACTTGAGATTAAACGCCATTGTGTCCATGTTTTTTTCGTGTCTGCCACTTAGACCACATACCATAAATATGAAATGAAGTAGAAGCTTCTTGTGCAATTTTGGCACATTAGACTCAGGAGAATATTGTATGGGTAGCCCCAATCTACTGTTTTCTGGCACTTGGGTGTGTGTGTGTGTGTGTGTGTGTGTGTGTGTGTGTGTGTGTGTGTGTGTGTTGGTTTGGTTTTTTGGTTGTTTGTTTTGTTTGGTCAGGTCATTATTTTATTGAAACTTTTTTCTTTTTTTAACTAGCTGTGCATTCTACTGCATCATTAGTGATGTCATCTATGATATGAGGGTGCAGCTCACAGGCTGTGTGTGCAGTGCAGAAGATCTCTATAAACTGGGCCACATCTGTCAGGAAGTGCTAGCAGTCCCATCAGAAGTGATATTTGCACTGTGCTTAATGTTTTTCTGCTGTTTTCGATCTCCATGGGTCCTTGAGGGCTTTGATGACCAGGACAGGAGCTACAATCTCAGTACAGGCCTGTCTATTTGGGTGGTCAGTTTTACTATAATCCTAAAAGCTTTTCAGTCACTGGTTGCCTTGGCAATGTCATCATCAACTTTTTTGAGAGACCCACTGGACTGAACTTGGGGGCAACACAGGTGTGGCTCTGACCTTACCTGTGTGTCTCAGGTACAGTACTTTGATCTCACTAGGATCAAACTGGAGGCTGGTATCAGATAAACTGTTGCACCATAGCCACCTCTAAGCCAAAACCTGAAAACTTTCTGAGATTTTTTAATTAAAGGAACAAAAAAAACCTCTGTAATGAGTAAGGTACCCTGACTTTGTATCATGAATCTTTTCTCATGATTTGTGTAAGTTGTAAAACCTCCTAGATCTAAGTTTCCTTAGATATAATTATCTCTACCTAGTATTTAGAATACCTTTTCTGTTGTCTTTGCAGTCTTTATGCAGCCATTTTGTCCTCTGAATAAAACACAATTCTGTCCCTTTCTCCCTTTCACTACCTTGTTAAGGATGCAGTTGCTTCAAGGGAGTTATGGAGAGATGGCTTCCCAGGGCCTATAAGACAAGATCTTGCTTTAGTCCTCTTAAGTTTTTCTCTGCTCGCTTGTATTTGAGTCAACTCTAAGGCTTTTCTTTCTCTTTCTCTCCCCTTGCTCACTCTCACCTCACTGCTATGTAGTTTGCTCCCAGAATATGCTTAAATAGATTCCTAAGTCCTTCTGGATAATCACAATTCTCTCCTCTCTCAAAGAAAAAAATTGAGCAATAAATTAGACTCTTCTAATAATAGGAGAAATGGGCATGAATAATTAGTTTCGAGAAAGATTTAGCAGGAATAATATTGTTTTATACTAAGGTATACCTAATGGTTAGTTAACGTTAGGTGCAGTTGAATTTACTATATATACTACAATCTTTGATCCTTACTAATTGAGCACAATTATTTACTGCCTGGCATAACAATAGTAGGTAGTAGTCTTCTTTGTTTCTTTCTTTTTTTAAGCCTTGATGGGGCTGGCAAGATGATTCAGCAGGTAAGAGTACTTGTTACTAAGCTGGACAAGCTGAGTTTGATCTCTGGGACTCACATGTTGGGAAGAGAGAAACAGCTCTCACAAATTATTCTCTGACTTTACACTCCTCATGCCAGTAGAATTGGGATCCACTAAGAAATGGATTTTAGCTGACCTTGTATCACTGTTTTTTTCTTAGCATAATGTCTAGAGTATGAGAGCTACCCAATACATGTTATTGAACAAGTGGATACTTACCTATAGGCATGGTGGCCAGTAAAAGCAACTCTGTAATTATAGTCAGTTCAAAACCACTAACATAATAAATAAGTCATACAAATTTTTACACTGTTATTTATTATTATTAAGTTTGGGGAAAGTTACTTAATTTTTCAATTGAATAAAGTCTTAAATAATTGGTATAATGTTAAATCTGGGAATGTAGTTCATTTGTTATAGTACTTACCTAGCATGCAGGAAGTTCTTGGTGCCATCCCCAGCACCCCATAAATTCTAATGTGCAAACCTGTAAATCCCAAAACTCAGGAAGTGGAGGCAAGAAGATTGGAAGTTAACAAATTATATTTTTTATGTGTATGTACCTGAGCATATGCTTGTGGACTGTGTATATGCAGTACAAGTGGAAAACAGAAGAGGGCATCAGATTCCTTGGAACTGGAGTAATAAACAGCTGTGAGCAGCTGGATATGGAATCTGGGTCTTAACTCCTGAGCCACCTATTCAGCTTCAAATAAGCAGTTGTTTATGAGCCACCTACCTGGTTCTGAAGGTCTAGTACTCAGTGTTTATTTTAGTCCTTTATTATTTGTGTAATAATATTTATTCTATGGGCTTTGGTCTTAAGTTCTTAGGGACCTTTTGAAAAGTGTGTGTGTGTGTGTGTGTGTGTGTGTGTGTGTGTGTGTGTGTTTAAATACTCATTTATTAAACAGATACTTAATCACACAACATTGATTGACTTAAGTGCCAGCCACTCAAGTATGTAGATTCAGAAGGAAGTGAACCCTTACTTTTAGAGATCTTTCCTTCCAGTGGGGAAGAGAATGGATAAATGTGACTGCAATCAAAAGTATTATGAAGATACCACAGAATCAGTGAACTGGCTTGAGCTTATAGGGGTTCACAGAGATGAACTAACAACCAGGGAGCCTGCATGGTACTGACCTAGGCCTTCTGCAGATATGTTAACAGTTGTATAGCTTCGTCTTCTTGTGAGACTCCTAACAGTGAGAATGGACTGTCTCTGATTCTTGTGCCTTATCTTCATAGTGAATTGCCTTGTCCAGTCTTCATCTTGATATGCCGTGTTTGGTTGATATCCATAGGAGGCTTGCCTTTCTCTGAATAGAAAATGGAGGAAGAGTGGATGAGGGGCAGAAGGAAGGTAATGGGGAAGAACTGGGAAGAGTGGATGGAGAAGAAAGAGTGATCGGTTGTAATAAATAAGGAAAGAGTAAGAAGGATGCAGGAGCAGACTGGTAGTGCTCACCTTTAATTCTAGCACTTAGAAAGCAGAGGCAGTGGATCTCTGTGAGTTCAAGGCCAGCCTGGTCTACATAGAATTCTAGGACAGCTAGTACTACATACAGAAACTCTGCCCTCCCTCTCAAGAAAAGAAAAACCACCATACAGAGGACAGAATGTAACAAGGTAGAATGCTATTTTGATGGGATGCTCACTTAGGCAGAGACCTGAATGAAGCAAGGTCTGCTTCATAACCTGCACATAACTGGAGGAAAGAGTTCGAGGTAGGAGAGTGGACATGGAAAGGCAGGAGGTTGGAGCAAGTCTGTATGTTTCAGCAAGCACAAGACAGTTGAGTCCACAAAATGGAGGAGTGAAGAAGCAGGGGAAATGGTGAGGGGAGGTCCCTGAAGGCTAGGCGTTTGCAGAGCTTTGTTTACCTGCCAGTGACTTTAGACTTTATTATATCTTCAGTAACTCTATATGCTGGTAGATGAGTTGAGGTACAGTCTGTTCATTGTTACAGAACATAGTTGTCCTCATGTGATAGAGAAATTTAAGTGAAATCTTAACATATTCTAACCTAACATTGGTGGAGTTCTGTTGAAGTCTTTGAAACTACATTTGGTGTATTACAGATCCAATCAGCAGAAAGATCAACATCACAGTTACACACTCTGCTAGTTGAAAGGAATACTATGTATATTTCGAAAGTGGTTGTTTGTGAATCTAGTCATATTTGATAGTTTTCTTTTCTGTAGGAAACAGTCCTCCCAGGCTCATCTGTTCCTTGAAGAACTGAGGCTTCCTTCCTCACTCTGCTTGTCAACATTGTCTTCATTGATTCTTTCTATGTTCTTATGTCATAATCTAATTTTGAAGGCTTGATTTCAGAGAGTCACATCATATATCAGACCTTGCACTGAATAATTTTTAAGTTAAAATTGTAACTGCCCATTCAACACAAATGCCTGTATTTCAGATGGAGCAATTATCAGATGAAGAAATTGACCATGGTGCTGAAGAAGACAGTGACAAAGAAGATCAGGACCTGGATAAAATGTTTGGAGCCTGGCTTGGGGAACTGGACAAACTTACTCAGGTTAGAAGTATTACTTGGAAAGTCGTTTGAAGATTAAAGCTATTACTACATGTTTACAGTTTAATGTACGGACAAGAGATATGGATGCAAGCTATATTTTAAAATATTGTTAAAAGAAGAACATTAATAGGTAGAGAATAGAAACTTTACAGTACATGATAGTATCTTCTGTTGTTATTTGTACATGCTTATGTGGACATGTGTGTGTGATGAGTGTTCATCTGTGTGAACATGTACATATAGGCAGATACCAGAGGATATCCTCAGGGTTTCTTCCTTGGAAGGCCACCTGTTAGTCCCTAGAGCCATGCCCTCTGAACTCTGATGTCAGACCCCCTTTAAAGCAAGGTTCCATGTGTATCTGCCTCTTTATCTCTGCCTTTCTCTCTACCTTTGTCCTATCTCAGGAGCTCTCTTTTTCTTCTTGCTTTCTCTGCCATCATGACCATAACCTCTTTGTTAATCATAACCTTATTCATCTGACAATAAAGCTCCTTTCTACATAGAAACAGCTAGTAAGTGTCTCCTGCTGTCCGCTGCTGCCCTTCTGCCACATTCCTGAGTTCCCACATGCATCCATAGAAACCTGCCTGCAGATAACTGGGTTTATGTGAATCATGCTGATAATATGCACAAAATCCTAACAACAACAACAGAGGAGAAAGAAAATGAATTTAATTATATAAAGTTAAAGTTTAAAAAATAAAGTTAGAGCAGACTTTTACAATTAGTTTCTGTATAATATATCAAGTAAGCTTCACGTTTTATAATAGAATTTAGGTGCTGAGTGTGATGGTGCATGCCTTTAACTCCAGTACTTTGGAGGCAGAGGCAGGATGATCTCTGCATCTGAGGTCAGCCTGGTCTACAAAGCAAGTCCAAGGACAGCTAGGGCTATACAGAGAAATTGCTTCAAAAACAAAAAGAACTTTATGTATCCTATTTATAGAATTATAAAGTTACATTAGAATGGTATCTTTATTATTTACATATCTCAAGATTTTGCTAACTCATATAAATAGTGCTCATCTTGTTTTCTTTTGCTGTTGTTTTTGTTCTTTAGATAGACTCTCCTATAGCTCGGGCTGGCCTAAAACTCGCTGTATGTAGCAGAAGATGACCTTGAATGAAGATGACCTCTAGAGTACTTTGACTATAATTATATGCTACCTGCATTATGTGATCCTAAGAATGAGACCTGGTGTCTGTGTTGCTAGGGAAGCACACTATCAATTAAGCTACACTCCCAGTCTCCATTCTGCTGTTAAATATTGACTTTTATTTTATGTATATGAGTATTTTGAGTGAATGTATATAAGTGTACCATGTATGCATGCAGTATCTGTGGAGGCTAGAAGAGAGAGTTGGATCACCTAGAACAGAAGTTACAGACAGTTATAAGCTGCCACTTGAGTGCTGAGAACTAAATCTGTGTCCTCTTCAAGAAGAGCTAGTGTTCTTAACCACTAAGCCATTTCTCCAGTGCTTCATCCCGTTTTTTGGAGCTATCAAATAAATGTGATCCACAACCTACTCAGTGCTTTATTTCAAAAATTGAAAAACAGCTAAGAAACTACCCTTTAACCTCAAACTTAATTCTTCAGAAGCAACTTTAATTATTCCTTTCAATAGGGAAAAACATTTTATATAAAATAACATGACTGTAACTGGAGACCTATGAAAAGTCAACCTCTTTCCAGTTCAAATCAATGAACATGTATTTCAGTTACCTGTCCATGGTGCTGAGGCAACAAACAGAATACAGAGAAACACTTATTAGGTCAAGAAAATTGGTAATTTTTAACCCTTGGAGAGGTTGTTAAGAACTTAAAAAAACCTACAGATCCTCTCCCAGAAAAATGGACAACTTACAAATTTTAAACAACTATTTTAGAAAAATTACCAACTTAAATCTTAAGTTTGAATATCTATTAACACTGAATACATGCACAGGTAGCCCTATAGTGAACTAAGTTATGAAATAAACCTGAATCTTAGCAAGTCAACTATTTCTTAAAATATCTATTAAAAAATGTAATATGCATTGGTTTTAATGTTTCTCTCTAATAACAGATTTCTATGATGAAAAGTTAGGCAACTTAAAACATGTGTAACAATATAGTACCAAGTGGGAAGAAATGCAATCTGAGTGGAGTTCCTACTTCACCCATGGCAGCATGACCCATTCCTACCTGCTTTTCTCTTTTGGGACCCCTACTCAAATATACAACCACCTGGTCGCAGACACCCTACCCAACGTACCAGCTGGAGCTTGGATCATTTCCTTTAAACACTATCACTTCTATTTCTCTTTCTTCCCTGTTTTAATTTCCTGTTCTGTGAGGGGGAAAAAGTCATGACAAAGACAACTTATAAGAGAGTTTGTTTGGGTTTAGGATTCCAGAGGGATAAGAGTTGGTCCATCATGGCAGAGAAGTTCATTGGTAAGAGCAGGAAGTTGAGAGATCACAACTTTTACCACAAACAAAGAGAGTAAACTTAAAAAAGAAAAGTGTTTTAGGGTTTTACTGTGGGCTAATGCACACTGTAGATTTGTCACTGGTATTGGTTTAATAAAATGCTGATTGGCCAATAGTCAGGCAGGAAGTATAGGCAGGGCCACTTAGACTAGGAGAATTCTGGGAAGAGGAAAGGCAGAGATGCAGTAACCAGCCAGACACACAGGAAGCAAGATGAGAATGCTGGGGACTAAGAAAAGGTACTAAGCCACATGCCTAAATCTAGATAAGAATTCTGGGTTAATTTAAGTGTAACAGCTAGTTAGTAATAAGCTTGAGCCTCTGAGTCAGTTATTTGGGAAGCAGATGCTGGGTATTTGAGAGTTTCTGGCAGAACAGAAACTCTGACTACAGGGTTTCTTCTACTGCTATGAAGAGACATTATGACCACAGCAACTCTTATAAGAAAAACATTTAAATTTTTTTAATATTTATTTTTATTTTATGTGAGTTGGTGTTTTGCCTACATGTATAACTGGGTAAGGGTGTCAGATCTTGGAATTACAGACAGTTGTTAGCTGCCATGTGGATGCTAGGAATTGAACTCAGGTCCTCCAGAAGAACAGTCAGTGCTCTTAACCACTGAGCCATCTCTCTCGCCCAAGAGAAACATTTAATTGGGGTGGCTCACTTACAGTTTCAGAGGTTCTGTCCATTATTATCATGGTGGGGAGCATGCAAAGTGCAGGAGAGTAGCCAAGAGCCCTACATCTTACAGGTAACGGAAAGTTGACAGACAGTTCAACTTCAGGCAGTATCCTGGGCATAGAAGACCTCAAAACCCTTTCACACAGTGACTTCCTCCAGCAAAGCCATCTCCACTCCATCAAAGACATACCCCCTAATAGTGAGATTATAGGGACCAATTACATTAAAACTACCACAAGGTGTGAGACTTCAAACTCAAGCTATGTCCCAGTGTCCTATTTCTTCCAGCAAGGCTGCACCACTCACCCGCCCAGTAACCTTTTCAACAGAGCTACTGACTAGGGACCAAGTATTTAAACCCCTAATCCTATAGGGAATATTTATTATTCAAAATATCACACCAGCTTAGAACTGAAATATTTAGTCATCATCTTTATGACAAAATTGCTTTCTGTAAAAAAAAAAAAAATTAAGAATTAGGAACTGGGGAAATGGCTCAGTTAAGTGCTTGTAGCTTATGCACAAGGACCTGAGTTTAGATCCCCAGCACCCCTGTAAAAGATGGGCAGGTATGTCTGGGTGGTGTGAGCCTGCCATCTTGGCAACGGGGAGGCAGAGAGATGAAGATAGATCCCTGAGGCTTACTGATCAGTCAGTCTTGTCAACTGGTGAGCTTCAGGTTCAGCAAGAGACTCAGCTTCAAAGAACAAGTTGGAGCACCAGAGAGATAACTTAAAAGGTTAAGGCCCTTGCTCCACGCCTTACAACCTAAGTTCAATATCTGAGACCCACATGGTAGAAAGTGAGAACCAATTCTCTCAAGTTCTCCTCTGATCTCCACAAATTCTATAGTATGCATGCCTCACCCTTCCACATATAATATGAATATGCAATAAAAAAGATAGAGAAAGAGACCAGATATGATGGCTTATATTGGTTGTCAATTTGACTGGGCACAACTGTGAAAGTTTTTCTTGATTGGATTATTTGAAGTGGTAAGATATGCCTATATCTGGGCCACACCTTCTGGTGGCAGCCAACTTAAAGGAAATGGAAAAAGAAAACTTTTGGTTTTTGCCTGCTTGCACACCTTCTCACTGGCAAGTTCATCTCTCCTGTTGCTGAGACATTCCTTGGCTGGTATTAGAATCTACTTTTTTAGGATTTCAACATAGACTGATCAGTCCATGAGGTGGAAGCCTCAGCAGCTCCAATCTGGTGCTGGAGACCTGGGGGGATTCTTTGAGACCTACTGGTCCTCAAGCTATGTTTGAAATTCTAAAGGGAGGATAATGGCTTAGCAAGTCAAATGCTTGCCATGAAAACCTGGCCTCTGAATTCAATGCCAGGAATCCACATAAAGGTAGGAGACTCCACAAAGCTATACCCTAACCTCTACGTGCAAACTGTTCCATGCATGCACTCACCTCTTCCTTCACACATATAACAAATAGTAAATATTTAAAAATTATGGCCTATTATCCAAAACAAATAGACAAATGTACACTGTGATGTCCCAGGCTTCAGTAGACATAACAAGACTGGCAGCTCAAGGTCATCCTTAAAGTTACATATCAA
The DNA here is from genome assembly GCA_004025045.1 of Sigmodon hispidus. Lineage (NCBI taxonomy): Eukaryota > Metazoa > Chordata > Mammalia > Rodentia > Cricetidae > Sigmodon > Sigmodon hispidus. Next base: position 148,495 of record PVIH01001675.1, read on the forward strand.
GTCCAAGACGAACCCGAGCTACATGAGATGCTACCTCAAAAAAACCAACCAACCACTCACCACACTGCCAGCAACAAGAAATTCACAATCCAATAAGACAAAGCAAAAATTAAAACAAAGCATATTAAAAACTTTTAGAACCCTTTTAAATGTATTCAAAATCCATATTTTGAATATAACCATACGTAAAGGGCTAGAGAGATGGCTTAGTTGGCAAAGCTGTTGAAAGCATGAGGATATGCATTTGACTTCCAAACCCAAATCCAAATGGGCACTTGTAATCCTAGCTCTAGGTAGGCAGATAATAGGAAGATTCCCCAGGTCTAGCCTAATTGGTAAGCATTATGCCAGTAAAAGACCTATCTTATCTGGTGACTTCCTCTTAGGGAGCCCATCCCCATTCTTTCCTACTTCTGAGTACCTTTGTCTCCCATCTAGTCCTGATGTTTAAACCTATATTAAACATATTGTTAATAAAAAATCTCCAGCTTTTTTGCCTCACTAAAAGGGGGCTACTTGGAGGGAAAGAAGAAGAGGAGAGAGAGAGTAAGGACTCTATGTTTCAAAGAAGTGGTGGTGTTAGGATTTTGTGCATATATTGGCATGATTCACATATACCCAGTTATCTGGCTGCAAGTTTCTATGGATGCGCGTGGGCACTCAGGAATGCGGCAGAAGGGCAGCAATGGATAGTAGGAGACTTTTAACGGCTGTTTCTATGTAGAAAAGAGCTTTATTGTCAGATGAATATGGTTGTGATTAACAGAGAGTTGTGGTTAGGATGACATCTGAGAAAGCAAGAGGGAAAAGAGAGCTCCTGAGATAAGACAAAGGTAGAGAGAGGCAGATGCACGTGGGGGTCTGATGTCAGACCGTAGAGGAGGGCGTGGCTCTTAGGCACTAACAGTTGTTATAATTTTCTCTTTAGATACCTTTTCTTTATTATAGGAAAGCTGCAGGTGAAGATTATCATTGTAAGAAGATATAAGGGCTAGACGTATAACCTAGTGGTAGATTTGAGTGTCTGCTATACACAAGGCCTTAGGTTCCCTCTCTAGCACCACAAAAAGGAGTGAGGGAGTGAATGAAGTTCAACATTGTGCTTTGCCTTTAGATATGGATGAAGCTGTGTTAGATCAAAAACAATCCTTTGAAGAAAGAGATGCCAAAACTCTCCTCATGGTTCTTTACCATGTCCATATTCATATACTTAGATTATTTCACAGTGAACTTATGTAGCATGACATCATTGACTAAACAGTGTATTTGAAAAGATATTTACCCTGAAGTGTGGCAGTTCTGAGTTTCCGGTATCTTAAAAGCAAGTATATATTTAGAAATGAGAGATAGCTAATGAAAGCCATTATGTTTTCCTTAGGGCTATCATTTAGAAGAAATTTTAGCATTGTTAATATGTCCTGGATAATTTTATGTCAACTTGACACATGATAAAGTCTTCTGAGAGGAGGAAACCTCAGTTAAAACAGATGTCTCCATAATATGAGACTGCAGACAACCTTGTAGGACATTTTTTTTTCTACTTAGTGATTGATGGAGAGGAGCCAGCCCGTTGAGGGTGGTGCCATCCCAGGGCTGGTGATCCCTGGATTCTCTAAGAAAGCAGGCTGAGCAAGTCAGTAAGCCCCCTCCGTGGCCTCTGCACCAGCTTCTGACTTCAGGTTCCTGCCCTGTCCTGTTTATATTTCTTTTCTGACTTCTTCAATGATGAACAGTAGTAATGTGGCAGTGTAAGCCAAATAAACCCTTTCCTCTTCAACTTGACTTTTGGCCATGGTGTTTTATTGCAGCAATAGGAACCCTAACTTAAGACAGTATGGCAGTTCACTCATTTTTTTGTATAATGGAAACCCACATTAGTAATACTTGTTAAGCTTTCTTCTTGCTCTTCTTTTTTTTTTTTTTTTAAGAGTTTGGATTCTGACAAACCCAAAGAACCAGTGAAAAGATCTCCTCTTCGCCAGGAAACAAATATGGCCAACTTTTCTTACCGTTTTTCCATATACAACTTGAATGGTAAGATTTGATTAAGTAAAGTCTAAAATAATATACTGAGTTCTATAAAACAGGAAAAATTGAAATGCAATTCTAAATATAAAACAGTATAAAAATTATATACATGACTGAGTTTTGTTTCTCTTTTTAAAAATTGTGTGTGTGTGTGTGTGTGTGTGTGTGTGTATAGGTATGCACATGAATGCAGGTTCCTACAGAAGCCAGAAGTGTCAGTTCCTCATAGAGCTGGAGTTATAGGCGGTTGTGAATCATCTAATGTCGGTGGTAGGGATTAGACTTAGGTCATCTGGAAGAAGAGTACATGTTCTTAGCCACTGAACCATTTTTCCATTCTGAGTTCTGTTTCCCTTTATTTGTGCATATTAATTCAAAATAATCAAAAGAATTTTAGAAGAAAAAGTAACCTGAACATACAGTTTTCTTGTCATGTATTTAACACTTGATACTTTGTATGCTAATGAGAAAACTCACAGTAATCTGATTGCATTGTTTTCTGACTGGATTAAAGTCCAAAGGAAATTATTTTTAGTAATTTTAAATCAGCCCATGTGATCTTTATTTAATGTACCTAGCCACTTCTTAGTGTTTGGAATGAATGTTTTGGTTTTTAAAGATTTTTTTCTTTTTATGTTCTTTTCTCTTTTGGAAATGGGTACTATACCTGCTCAGACTCTGACCATATTAATAGCTGTCTTAGTTAGGGTTTGTATTACTGTGCTAAAACACCATGGCCAAAAACAAGTTGGGAAGCAAAGGGTTTATTGGGCTTACATTTCCACATCATAGTCCATTACTGAAGGAACTCAAACAGGTCTGGAACCTGGAGACAGCAGCTGATGAAGGCCACAGAGGATGCTGCTTACTGGCTTGTTCCCCATGGCTTTCTCAGCCTGCTTTCTTACAGAACCCAGGACCACCAGCCCAGGGATGGCTCCACCTACAATGAGCTAGACCCTCCCTATCAAATCACTAATTAAGAAAATAGCTAAAGCCAGCTCTTTTAGAGGCATTTTCTCAGTTGAGTTTCCCTCTTTTCAGATAACTCATTTGTGTCAAGTTGACGTAAAACTAGCCAGCAAAACAGTGCAAAGTTACATGGAAAATTTGGTTAAAACCATGGAATAGTACAAGGTGTTTTTAGCATTTTTTCTTTGAACGTGCAACCTTATTTTTCCTACCAGATATCTTAAAAGATGAACTGTTTGCTTCTAAAAATTCTCTTAGAATTTAAAACAGAGCCTACTAACTACTTTATTTGATTAGTTTTCAGCTTACTGAAATGTATTCTTTTGCTTTTTTTTCCTACTGCCTGTGGCTAATTTATAGTAGAATGTATAGATTTTGATTATGTTCTGGAAACTTCTGTCTTATTTGTAGAAGCTCTGAATCAGGGAGAGACTGTGGATCTGGATGCCCTAATGGCTGATCTCTGCTCCATAGAGCAGGAACTCAACAGTATTGGCTCAGGAAATAGTAAGCGTCAAGTCACAGAACCAAAAGTCACTCAGAAGCTACCTGCTAGCCGACATACATCAAAACATGGCACCCTGAGAGGATTGTCTTCATCCTCTAATAGAACAACTAAACCTTCCCATGCTAACTATTCCCTGGATGACATCACTGCACAGTTAGAACAGGCTTCCTTGAGCATGGATGAGGCTGCTCAGCAGTCTGTAGTAGAAGATTCTAAGCCTTTAGTGACAAATCAGCACAGAAGGACTGCGTCAGCTGGCACCGTCAGTGATTCTGAAGTACGCTCCATTAGTAACTCCTCTCGATCGAGCATCACTTCTGCAGCCTCTAGCATGGATTCTTTGGATATTGACAAAGTGATGCGCCCTCAAGAACTGGATTTGACAGCACATCAGGGGCAGCCAATTACTGAGGTAAATAGATGAAAATTTTTCCTCTGTTATTTCGGCCTCAAAATACAGAGAAATATGATTGCTTTCTTTCTTTCTTTCTTTTTTTTCCTAAGTCTTATTTTAAATTGACTTTCTTCTTTAGCATTTAAGTTTATCAAAAGTTCTTCTCACCTGATTAAGGTCACAGAAGAAGTATATCACCAGTCAGGGTAGTGTCGCGGAGATGAGTTAGAAGAGGGCTGGAGTCTTCTTTTTTTCTTTTAGACTTGTTAGAATCCTTCAATTAATGCCAGTTATTTCATGTGATTAAAAAATTGACTTACCATTTGCAAAGCCATGGATACTTAATAAGCTGCTAATTGTTTTTAACATGATTAATGTGAGACCATAAGGCCAAGTAAGTCCTCATTGTAATCATTGAAGGTTCTACTGTTTGCAGTTTGCTCCATTCTGTTACTAAAGGGTTAGCTAGTGGGGTGCAGTAGGAAGAAAAGCTGGACTTCAAGAACTTACATCTTTGTCATTTGGTACCCATGAAACTCAGGTGGGTTATTCAGTTTCTGCAGACATTGGTTTCTCATAAAAAAACTTTAATTCTTGTTACCTGGTCTGCCTTCCTCTCTTTCTCTTAAGGTGATTCAGAGACCCAGAGGTAATGTGGGTATAATGTAAGATGACGTTTTCCTAAGTGTTTTGGGGTAAGGGTAGGGGATGGGTTTCTAATAACAGAGTTAACAAAAGAAAGAGATTTCTCTCTTAATTTCTTTGTATCTAGAGTATAGCAGTTTTGTTATATGATAGCAATAAGAGAAAACAAATGGAACAAAACAAAATCAGCCTTTGCAATGAGCTTGTGTTTAGATGCTGTATTACAAAGCAGAAGAATGTATGCATTATTGACACTAGTGTGGAATATTGTCAAACATCATTGAAACAGTTACAGAGAAACTTAAAATTTACTATCTGGCATCATTAGACCCTCTCCTGCCCAACTGATTTAATTCTTCAGATTAATTTAAATTAATCAATAACTCTTGCTATTTACCAAATGCTTAGCTTTGTTTTAGGTACTGTGAAACCCAAAAGAAACATTAATTATCATGGCTTAGAAACAAATGAGTTATTGCAAAGAAAGTAAACAAATCATATAAACCCTCATATGTAGAATAGATCTTGTCTATCTATAAAGAATTTGAAAAACAGTTTCTACTTTACGAAGAACCCATTGTCTACTTCAAGACCTAAGAATTTTATTTAGCGCCAGCTTCTCATCATTTCATTTCATGCCTGTCAGATTTACCTGCTGAGATTGAAGTAAACAATGTTTTTATCTTTGTCTTGTATGTTATTACTTCCTTTCTGTCCTATTATTTTGAATTAGATCAAACTTTGTGAGAACAGATCTGAGCTAGTTATTAAGGTTACTCTGTGTGGCTGTGGATATCTCTTTCTATCTGTAAAATACCACTCACTGAAATTCAAGCAATGTAAGAGGATTAAAATGAAAAGACCCCATCTTTCAGGACATCAAACAATATCTAGTGAAATTCATGGGCAAAAATAATAATATTTGGTGGTATAGTATTTGATATATTTATGACATGAAGTTTGGTAGGTAAATAAGGGAATGGTCTAAAGTCTTATTTGGCATCCTCTCTTACTTTGTCCAGAGTGATTTTTTTTTTTTTTTTAAAATGGGTTAATAACTTGCTTCATTATCCTTTTGTCTTGATATATTTTATTTCTGGTTCAAATTGAACAAACTAAGATGAGGTCATTAGATCCAAAAGCCATTTATCAAATAGCCTTAAAATAAAAAACCATTTTAAAAATTATAATTAGCTTTTCACACATGAAATTAAATAGTTTTTTGGACTTATGAAGTATTTCCTGCCACACACATGTCTACATCCTCCCAGAAATAAGCATATTCTAATCTTTGACCTGGTTCTTATAACATTTATCTCCATATTACCAAATGCACACTTATTTCACTGTATCTTGTTTTTCTGCTGTGTATATTCTGTGCTGACTTTGGAAAGTGAGACGATAGCTTGTCTTTGGACAGCACCTTTTACTTCTCTACTCTTGTTCCATCCTTTCTAGTTCTCCTTTCTCCCCCTGTCTCACATTCAGTTATTGACGTTTATTTTCTTTTTTGTGTGGTCTTAGAGATTAATCCAGGGCCCTTACATGTGCTAGGCAAATACTTACATACTCTACTGAACTAAATCCCTAGCCCTCTCCTAATTGCTATACACTTAAAGTTTTCGGCAAGACTGTATATTCTTTACTTTCTTTTAAGGGATATCAATTTGCTTTTAACAACAAGCAAAAACACTTTATTTTCTCTATGTTCATCATCATTTCAGCTCTGATTTACCACAGTTGGTTCAATCTTGGTTAGCTTGAACAGAGTTAATGTTCTATTCATTTCTTCCTTCTTAAAATTCTTTTTCCTCCTAGTCTCTTATTTAGGGTTGTTTATGTCTTTTCCCTCAGACCACTATAAGCTTCTGCAAAAAAGATTCTGCCATGTCTGACATGAGGACATGTGCCCAGCAGCGGTATTTCAGCAGCCTATTAGGGACAAAAAAGGATTTGAATGTGGGCTTGTTTCTCAGTGGGATCTTCATCTGATTCTTTAGATTTCTCAACACAAATACAACTGACACTTTGGGCTATGTGGATTTTGGTGCCATCAGCTCCCTTTCAATTGTAGACATGTTTACATATCCAGGAAAGATAAAAATCACTTCCATGTGAGTATTTTATTTCTAGGTAGAAAATTAATAGCAAGTCAAACTCTCTTCAGGAAAAATGACCTTGGGTTTTGCTTTTCCTGACATCTCTTTCTTGGAAACACTGAATTAAGATTAATTATAGGTATTATAGGTGGCTAGTATAGGAGGGTAACAGTTCTTCAGCCTGACTGTAAATTGAGATGCTGTTTTAAACAAAACAGAATGAAAGGTTGGTTATAGGATATCTCTGGGTAGGGCCAGAGATGTAGCCCAGTGGTACATTGTTTATCTAGCACATACAAAACTCTTCGTTCAGTCTGTAGCACCAGAAAGAAAATGGTTGTTCAGAAAAGTCACCAGGTATTATTATTTACTTTAGAATTGCCCCAGATTAGTAAGTACATACAGAACAGGAAGAGTGCCTTGAAGAGCATGTTAAGGCCTAGGCCTGTGGTGATATATTATGTGTCTAGTAAAGTTTGTCTCAAAATCAGAGGACAGAGCTAGCCACAGATTTAACCATAGAAGTCAGGGGAATCATGGCACACACCCTTAACACTGAGAGGCAGAAGCAGAGATCATCTGGATTGCTATGAGTTCAGGGACAGAGTTAGGTAGTAGTGAGACACATTTTTAATCTCAGCACTTGGGATCTCATGCCTCTGCTCCCAGTACTTGGGAAACACACACACCTTTAATCCCAGCACTAGGAAAGTTGAACTAGGAAATGAGATAGCTATGCTAGGAAAGAAAGAAGAGGCAGGAGTTTAGTTCTTCGTCTTTGACCCCCTTCCCCTTCTGACTGAGGATTCATGAGGAGTGGATAGTAGAGAAGTGGCTGTGGCTGGTTCCTCTGTCTCTCTGATCTTTCCGCTTTTTCCCCAATGTCTGGCTCCAGGTTTTTATTATAAGACTAAGTAGGATTTGTGCAATATAGATCCTGACTTCCTTTTGTAGTATGGCTTCTGTAAGTTAAGTAAATAAGTAAGTGTCTCCAAGGGGCCTTAGTACTTATATTCATTCCTATAAGATACGACTGGTCCCTGTGTTCTATTCTTACTAGTGTGGCCTCTTTCTGGTACAACCAGTTATTATTTAATAGGCCCCAGAAAGGTCCCCTGTGAACAGCATAGACTCCAGAAGATGACCTGCCAGAGGTTGCAGAACTGACTGAACCTTATCTCAAGCAGTAGCCTAATTTGTTGGGTCCTGTGAGTGAATATCAATCTGAATGTGAGTTCATTGCTGATGGGCAAATGAGGAAGGAACTCTAGGACTGACTGCTTTTTTAGATAGTTTCTATCTGTAGTCCGGCCGCCATCACTGTTTCTGAGGACTAGAGCTTGGCGACAGAGCAAGGTGCTGTTCTGTTCTCTCTGGTGCTAGCTCTGCCTTCAACTTGTACTGGCCTTTCAAGTAGGCTACTATCCAGCCAGGTACTGTGAGCCTTCCAGAAACTGTCCTTGTCTGCCTGTAAGTTCATCATCTTTTAAAGCTCTTTATCAGAATTTAGAAAGTGTAGATCCAAATTAGCCCTCTTTCTCACTGCAGCCAATTGACTTTTGGAGTGCCCCATGGACTAATTGTTTTAATCACATTCTTCTACACTGACAGCTCCAATTTTAAACTTCTTTTTAAAAAATTTTTATGTAATATATTTTGATCATTTTTTTTCTCTCTTTCTTCCAGATCCTCCTTACTCACCCAACTTTATGTTCTCTCTCACTCTCTGCCTGTCTCTCTGTCTCTCTCAAAAATAAAAGAGTAAAAAACAAGAAATAGACATACACCAAAAAAATAAATCATAATAGGCAAAAGACTAATGAAGCAAAAGTGATTAAACAAAGCAAAATGACTTAGAAATGGTATTCTGCAGAAATATCATGGAGATCATTTTGTGTTGACCTGGGGTGGTGCCTGCCCTGAGGTGTGGTTAATATACCCTGTGAGGCTCTAGTGGAGAAAACTGATTATTTTTTCTTTGCCAAAGGGCATTAATTGCAGACAGCTTCCTTAGGGACAGAGCTGTGTCCACATCTTCCTCTTAATGCTGGGATCCCATCTGGCTTGAACCTGTGCACACCTTGTTCATGCTGCCACAGTCTCTGTTCATCTGTCTTTTGTCTGGGATGTTTACTTTATTACTTGTTTTCTGTGTATTTTCCCCCAAACTACTTGAGAGTTAGCTGCATTTGTTGTGGTTACTACTATTTCTGTTTCCTGAGAACATATTGATCGTATAGAATTGACTTTATTGACCTGATAACTAAAACAGTGCTAAAAACATGTTTAATGGATGATACATAGAAAGTAAAAAGTCTTTATCTGGCCAAGCATATGACATGAAGGTAAAGCAAATTAGCTATCCATTCCATATACAGTTACTTAAATATTCTCTAGGTACTTAGTGCCTAGGCACTGCACCGGAAGGTAGAGGATGAATTGTCGTCATCAGGGACTGGAGAGATAGCTCAGTGCGTTAAGTGCTTGCTGAGCAAGTATGAGAACCTGAGTTCAGACCCTTAGCATCTATGTAAAAACTGGGCATAGTGATGCAGTTCTGTAACATCAGACAGTGATTAGGTAGATCCCAGGGGCTTGGTAAACAACCAGTCTTGCCAAATCAGGGAGTTCCAAGTAGAGTAAGAGACCCTGTCTCAGCAAGTAAGGTGGAGCATTATTGTGGAAGATATCAGACATCAACCTGTGACCTACACAGGCACACACAAACACAGTGTCACACATGCAAGGCCATCAATAACTCTGAAGATTAATTACAGAATGCTTTAAAACTAAAAGGATGAAATCTTTGAGGGGAAAGATTATAGAACATTAAGGAATTAATGAGTGGCGGGGAAGTGGCAGAGCTGCAGAGTATGGATTCAGGAAATTTGGCAGTACAGAGAAACATGAGGCAAAAGGAAGGCTAGCCAAGAAAGTTGAACGTTTTGTTGTTCCTTCCCAGTGAGTTGACATGGTTGAATCCTGAAGGAGGGATGAGCCAGATTGAAACACGATTACATTGTGGGGGAGCTATTCATATAAAACTTGAAAGGATGGGTGGGGAAAAATGTGAATTTAGTACAGAATATACTTTGCTGGTGGAGATGTGATTTTCTTTGTTAAGGGAAGAGGTAAAGGAGAAAGCTAAAAGCTTGGGGAATGAGGAGACAGCACAGGCTTTGCTGATTAATTAACGTAGTGGAAGGAGACTTGTAGAGTACTGCCAGTGGTCCAGAGTAAGAAAAAGGTTCATTAGCATAAATTGCTTTTAGACACAACATTGCTGCATAGTGTTCTATTGCACAAATTCTATTTGGTATTATAATAAAAAAACCTAGAGCTGGGAAAAGCTGAAATATCAGAGACACAGAGAAACCAGCCACAGCCAGTTCTCATCTAGCCAACTCCTCAGGCTGAAAACGAGTAGATCTGGTCTCCACGAATCATCAAGCTTGAATCTGAGTCCTCAGCAGAAAGGGAGTGCAGGTGAAGAGAAGAGCTCCTGCCTCCTCTCGCTTTACCTTTCCCTCGCCAAGCTATCTCAATTCGAGATTCAAATTTCCTAGAGCTAGAAATAAAGGTGTGTGCCTCCACTGCCTGACTCTTTTGCCCTTGAACTCACAGAGATCCAGAAGATCTCTTCCTCCTGTGCTGGGATTAAAGGCATGGGTTACTACTCTTGACCTTCATGGCTGGCTCTGTGGGTGGCTCTGTCCTCTGATATTCCAGACTATTTTTATTAAACATACAATATATCATCATAGTGTTGTGACAGAACTGTATTATCTAGAAGTAAAATAAGGCTAATGATAAATTGTTATGGTTTAAGATAATCTGGTTCTTAATTTTCTAATTTTTGTGTAGAGGAATGAATGGTAAAATAATTGCATGATGTTTTTATTACTATTTTATTTCATTACTGCTTATTTCAGTGATCCATTTCTCTTCCTGCATGATGAAGACTGCTCTTTCACCTCCATTACCTGTCATTTTTTTCCTTCCTCCATTTCCACAGCATGCTATTTCTCTGAGATGTCCCAGTAAGCAGGCCAAGCATCACTCTGATGTCACAGAAGAGCAGGCTGAGCTGACACCTGTAAGTTCTGTAAACACGGCATGGGCTATTTAGATATCAGTGAAGAAAAATAGATTCATTAGAATTCCAAATTCTTTATAATTTGGACATTATTATAATGTCAGTTTTTGTTTTTTATTTTATAAACTTAATTATTTCAAAATACTTACGAACTTTTAAAAAAAATCTCATTCCAAAATTAATCAGACCCAAATTGATTTCTACAGTGGCTGTAATTGTAATATAAAGTGTTTAAAATCTTCCTGTGTATTCTTAGTGATAATTTTCTTCCAATTTTTTTACTCTTTTAATATCTGATATTCCTACTAAGGGATAGTGATAAATACACACACACACACACACACACACACACACACACACACACACACACACACGTTATTACAAACAGACAAACAAAAAGACTGGCAGCTACTGGTTGGTGAGGAGGACAGCAGCCAGAGACCAGTTATTTAGTTAGGCACCAGTGTAGAAGAGAGGCACTGTACTTTATGACCTGCCCTGAAGAACAGCTAAATACATCAGTGCCTAAGAAGCTGATAAAAGCCCTTAGAGTCAGTATTTTTAAAAGTGATTTTGACCCAAAAACCCTTACAACTTACATTCCCACGATCAATAAGTAAGGCTTCCTTTCTCTTCACATCTCCATCATTTGTTGTCAGGTTTGCTGGTGGGAGCCATTTTGATTAGGGTGAGGTGGTAGCTCAGAATAGTTTGTTTTAGATTTGGGATTGTTTATTTGGTTTCATTTTTTTGAGACAGGTTTGGGTTTTTTTTGTTTTTTGTTTGTATTATCTATAGTAATCACTAAAAAGCATTATGATAAATTTTTTTTAAAAATTACTTTATGTGTTTAGGTATTTTGTCTGCATGTATATCTGTGCACCATATGCTTGCCTGGTGCCTGTGGAGGTTGAAAGAATTTCCCTAGGACTGGAGTTATAAATGGTTGTGAGGCACCACATGAGTCCTCTGGAAGGGGACCAGAGCACTGACCAGAGCCAGTGCTCTTAACCACCAAGTTATCTCTTATACCATGTCTTTAAACAAAATCTATTAAGTGAGAGGGGAGAACATGTTCATGCCTCCACACTTGGGGAGTAGTTGAGGAACAGCTACTTTGGGGAATTGATTCTCTCCTTCCAGTATGTTTTTAGATAGGATCTCTCTTACTATTTCTGCCATGCTGTGTATTCCAAGTAATTATATTGTCCATAGAAACCTTACCATAGGAGTGCTGGGATTACAAATGGCCACCTATCCTTTTACATGGGTTTCAGGGTTTGAATTTGTGTTAATATCTTTGTACAACAAGCACTTTTCACCTGCTAAGCTATCTGGTGCCCTGGATCTGTTTCTTAAGCACAACCAAAATATTTTTTGAAAACCAGATGCCAAAAATGTTTATATCTAATTGCTACATTAGAATTCATGTCTGGAATTATATTTTACCAAGTCATAACTTTTGTGGATGGCATGAGGCAAAATTCATTTTTTAAAACTTGAAATGCAAGGCCAGCAAGATGGCTCAGTGGCTAAAGGCACCTGTCACCAAATGCTGTGACCTGGGTGTGACCCCCAGGGCTTACATGGTGGAAGAAGAGAGGTGGATTCTTGCTAGTTATCTTCTGATGTCTACGCTGTAGAATGTGAACACCAACACACACACAGTCACACACACACACGCCATGGAGGTATCAAGATATATCATACATGTACACAAAATAAATAAAATTGTAAAAAAAATTTAAACTTGAAGTGTGGTTACATGAATATTGATAATTCCACTATTTGGGGCTCTTTCTGGAAAAGTAACCTTTGTAAGATAAATTGAGATAAGTTTTCTTGGGCTGAAAAGATGGCTAAGGGGGTAAAAAGCACTTTTTGTGTAGATATGAGGACTAGAGCTTGGATCCACAGAGCCTACATAGATGCCAAGTGGGCATGGTAGCCTACCTGCAGTCCCAGCCACTGGAGACAGACAGGATCCAACAAACAGCTAACTAGCTAGACCAGTGAAACCAATGAGAGATCCTACATCCTTACACAAGGTGGGAAAAACTGAGGAGGGCACCCAGCATCAACTTATACCCTCCATAGGCACACACACACATGTAACTACAATATTTACATGAAGACACAGACACACACTGCACACAGATTACTTTCTTCAAATTCATGCTGTTTTTATGTAAACATTTATTTTTCTCACGTATCGATAAAATAATGAGTGAATGACAGTATTGCACAAATTCTAGTTAACATATAGTGAAAACCTGGAGCCAGATATTGGGGGAAAGCTGGAATATCAGGAAGAGGAAACAGACCACAGTCAGTTCTCACCCAGCCATCTTCTCAGGCCCACCATGGTAAATGCTATCTTCAAGGGTCCTCAGCCTGACTGGTCACTTCTACCGAATGCCTGAATTTCTGCTTTCTCCTGCCTTATATATCTTCCTCGCCCAGCTGTTTCACTTCTGGTTCAATTCTGTATCATAATCCTAGAGTTAGGATTAAAGCTACTATTGCTTGGCTGTTAGGCCTTGAACTCACAGAAATACAGAAAGATTTCTGTCTCTTGAGTGATACGATTAAAGGCGTGAGTCACCACTCTCTGACCTTCATGGCTTGACTGTGGGTGATTTTGTTCTCTGATAGTCCAGGTTGATTTTATTAAATATATATCACCACATAAGAGCAGTAGAAGTTATAGCTGACAAATTTTCCTTTTTATTTCATACTTTTGTTTTCTCTCTGGTCTGAGATGAGCAGTAAGTAACCTTAAACTAAATTTGAGTTTTCAGAAACTTCTGCCTACCTACTGTTTTATGAATGAGATAACTAGTCTTTATCTTTGGGAGTACTGTAGCATATAGAAAAATAATTTTCTCAGTCCTTAATGCTTGACTTTTTTAGTGATAATCATGAGGAATCCCCTTCAGCACACATTATTAGATTTCTTTTTGTTTATCTATTGGACTTTTTTCCCTAAAGAACTTGTCATAATAATTAAATACAGTTAGGTTTATAAACTATAACATTATGGAACAGTTTTTGGTACAGTACCTTCCATTTACATTAATTGCTTTTAATGATGAAAGTAATTACATGGTATTAAATACTAACTTAGATTTATTAAAAGACAAGCAAGTCCATTGATAAACATACTAGGTAATCTCAGTTTAAGAATAAATATAATACAGTTACATATGCTTGCATTACAGTGTGTTATTTATCAAGCAGTGCTTGAGAAATGTATCAGTTGTTCAGAGTGTAGAGAGTGTACTGATCTTCCAAAGAACCTAAGTTTGGTACACACACCAGGCGGCTCACATCTGCCTGCAACTCCTACTCTGTAGGGTCTAATAAGTCTGGTCCCCATAGACACCTATACTTACAGACACACATACACATAATTACAAATAAAATGAATCTCTTTTTTTAAGTTACTAAGAAGGTTTAACTGGTAGTTAGGGACCATGTTATTTGCATCATTGCTGGGAAATATATTAATAAGCTTAAATCAGCTCAAGGGAAAAATATTCAGTGTGCATTTTGTATGAAAGTCCTTCACTGTGTAACACTGTCTTATAACTAATGTATATTGCAAACAAAATAGCAGGCAAATACATATGGATGTTTTTCCTCTTGATTTGGCTGTCATTGAATTAATGAGAAATGGCTGTCAGTTTTTTAAATGTCGGTGTTCTTAACACAATAGACTGTTTAAATCTCTATAAACCTTTTACAGATGTTTTAATAAGGAAGAACTATAGTCATCAGTCTTTGAGAGTTTTATTTGTGCTCTGTGTACAGCACTCTTGACCACTGGCTTGTAAGCCAGCCTGACTCTGTGATCTCTGTATGTGTTACTCAGAGCTGGAAGTCAGCAAGTCACCTGGAGCACATCTGTGGGCACTCTTCTCACTCCTTTCTGTTGTTGATGATGGTGGATGGTGGGTTTTTGTTGTTTTAATATTTTTTGTTGATGGACATTTCAGTCAGTTTACAAGATAGATGAGATTAATTATAGTCATTCTTGCTCTGTCTATTTTATTTTAAGACACAAAGCCTCCACTGACTTCTCTTACTGCCTTTTTTGTTTTTTCTCTCTCTTCCTGCACAAGCACTCCTATCTGGACAGGGAAACCTCCCTTCTTCTGAGAAACATTGCAGGAAAACCTTCTCATTTGCTGACCAAGGTGATGCCACTGTCTTCCACGTGCATGTAACTATCCACTGCCTGTAGACAGAATATAATCTCTGGTTGGGATTGCATTACTATCTATTGTCTATAGACAGACTATAATCTCTGGTTGGGATTGCATTACTACTGTTCACATCTCTTTCTTATTATGTATCACCACTGTCTTTAGTACAGGGTCCTTTTTCTCTTGCTAAAGGTAATTGTCTTCCTAATCTAATGACAGTTAATATTCAGAGTCAAAAATATGTTCAGTAATTTCCACTTGTTTTTGACTTCTACAGATGCTTGTATTCTTCCAAGTATGTTGTACTTTTTCTAGTGTAATTTTCTGTTGCATTTCAAAGCTGATAAACACTGCTTTAATCTAACTTTTGCTATTAATGGTTTTATGCTATGAATTTCTTTTGCCATCTTTACAGCCCTGGCTTCCATTATTACCCTTGGTTTAATTACAACACTTACGTAGACAGAATCTTGATTTATATTAACTTAGTCTTACTGGAAGAGAAGCTCACAACTTTAATTTGTCAGTTTCCTATCCTAAGTTTGATTCAGTTGGCTGGATTTTGCTGGGATACTATTTTACAACTTAAAATCTTTTATTAATTCTCATGAACTAGATAACAATAATCAAGGAGCTAAATGGCTGTTTTCTTAATCATTTTCTTATTTAACTAGCGCAATGTTAAGTTCAAGAATGTCAGGCTTGCTTATAGTTTCTGAAGAATAAACAATGTAGAAGCTGTATATGTTATTATATCTGAGAAGGGTTTTTCTCTTTAATTTACTCATAGTGTAAACTTTGGAGAGAAAATAACTGACTAAATTCAAAATCCCTCTAAGAAGCAGCTAAAAAAAAAAAAAAAAAAAAAAATCCCTTAACAGAATAAGTCATTTTCCCCCCAAATTTTCTTTCTAAAATCCAGAATCAGAAGCATAAAGGTCAGAGCAGTAAAGGAATCTAAGCAGGTTTTGTCCACAAACTTGCTATTCTAAGAGTCAACCCTCACAGCTTAACTAGGATCTGTTCTAGAAGAGAGTGCTTGCTCTTGCCATGTGCACTGTCTCTATGTCTGTCCCTGCCCCTGCATTTCCAGATAGTTGGCAGCTATTAAGGTTTTCTGAATGTTATCATATCTTACTACTAACACTTAAATTCTGCAGAAACTCCCCTGTCTTCTCCTTGGGGCCGCACAACTTACTGTCAGTCTCCTAGTGACACAGGCTGAGCATTCTGACCACCTATCACTGTACTTGTCACTTAGTGTCTCAGATCTAGAGTGAGCCTGTCGTGATCCTCAAATCTTACTGGATTCACCCATTCTCTCATTCCCATTGCCTCCATCATAATAACAACCTCTTAGCCCTTACCTGAACACTAGAGTTGTCTCTAACCTTGTCCCTCATCTTTTCCTTACACTGTTCCAGATTGAGTTCAACATTTTACCACTTCTCTTGCCTATTTGTCTAGTCTATATTGACCTTGTACTACGAAGCTTACTATGCTGTAAAGTGGACATAATCCTTACTCTTAAGTAGTACACAGTCTGTTATGAAGATAAAGTAGCCAGGTGTTGTGGTATACATCTGTAATCTTAGCACTTAAAAGATAAAGGCAAGTGGATCAGGAGTTCAGGGCTATCCTCAGTTATACAATGAATTTGAGGCCAGGCTGGGACTATAGGAGACCCTGCCCTTTGTGTGTGTGTGTGTGTGTGTGTGTGTTTGTGTGTGTACAAATGTGTAAATTATGTTAGAAGCTATGAAGGGAACAAAGAAATAGAGTCCTGAGGAGAAGATAAACAGTCTATTTCACTGATGATCAGGCCAGAAAAAACCCCTTTTGGTAGATAAAATTGAAATTGAAGCTAAAGCCTGAAGGATTAAAAGAACCCAGCTTGAGAAGAAAGACATGTTCCATGTAGGTAGGCTGAGGGAACAAGGGTTTGCCATACTTGAGAAGTCTGTGTTGCTAAAATGACCATAATAAAGTGGAACAAGTGTTTTGTTTGATATCATATACAATATAACTTGTGGTTCAGCAAGTTTTAGAGCATTAATGTTAGTTCTCTTTATGAGAGTTTAATATAATTTTATGATTTCTTCAGAGTAATAGTTAACTATAATTACTTTGATTCTGAGCAGCATTATACAGCAGAACATCCAATGAATATTGGATAAACATAAATAGGAGCCAGATGATTCAAGGCCCACTGGGACATTTATATTTCTATAAATGCAGTGGGAAGCTATTGTGAGAAAATAGCATGATCCATTCACCTATTATTTACTGAGTAATTTATATGTGCCAATGTCTATGGTCCTGTAAATTATGGGCAGTAAACAAGTTCTTCCCACACAAAGAATTTTACTTGGTAAGTTTGAGATTAAAATGTATTAATAACTTCTCATCCCCTTCTGCCAAGGAAACAACAGTACAGACTGAAATATGAAAATTTTATACCTTCAGCTTATAGTGGCACTGGCAATATATTTGCTCAGCATCTGGGTTGTTAACCAGATGTACTACTGCTTGTGCAGTAAGAAATTTGAGCAAGAATGTGATTCAGTAGTGTAGAGCTCTTCAGAATGGGCTTGAGATGGCATTGAAAAGGTGGCATATATTCCTAAGCAACCCAGACCATAGAGCTTAAATGAACTTTACTCCGATGTCAGTATCCTCTATCAGATTACCTAGCTCTTGTGAACTATGTGCCCTTCCTTCTTTGGTGCTGGGTATTGAATTCTGAACCTTTCATATACCCAACATGTCCTCTGCCATTAAGCTATATCTTCATCCTCAAGTATGTGTACCGCTAACATACCAACCTATGGAGTTGTCTGGCTTTCTACCATAAAGCCTGGTTACCCCAGTTCCCAATCTTCAGATGTCTGCCAAAGTTTAAGAACTATTCTAGTAGTAACCATCGTTTTCTCTGCTGCAGAAAAGATGCTAAAATGCTTTTATATTGTGTCTTTAACTGGCAGTTTTATTTATTGATACCCCAAAAGCTAAGGCTGTAAACTATTGAGAACAATATAATGTGGAGTTATAGTATAATGATTATAGTTAAGCAGTTAATAAATATGTGTATGATCTTAAGACAGCAATCTTTATGAGTTTTAATTGGTACAGTGCCTATAATAATCATACAAGCCTTGTAATTTTGAATTTGCATTAGACATATACAACAGAACTTGTGGTTCAGAAAGTTTTAGAGAATTAATGTTAGTTCTTTTTATTAGAGTTTTAATATAACTTCATGATTTTTTTAGAGAAATAGTTAACTACAATTACTTTGATTCTGGGCAGTATTATACAGTAGAACATCCAATGAATATT
This sequence comes from Sigmodon hispidus, assembly GCA_004025045.1. NCBI lineage: Eukaryota > Metazoa > Chordata > Mammalia > Rodentia > Cricetidae > Sigmodon > Sigmodon hispidus. The sequence goes on from PVIH01001675.1 coordinate 166,784, forward strand.
AAATTATTACTTCAAGTTCTCTTTGAGTTAATTTGTTACTTTTTATTGTTGTGATCTTCCAGAGAAATTGCAAACCACTATTTAGTGCCTTAATTTCATTATATTTGTTCTGAACCTATAAAATCTTAGTTTCTCAGTTGAAGTCATTCATTATTTCTCTCTCAGAAACCGTAACCCTCTAAGTACTGATATTCTGATATTTACACCCCAGAGAATGTTAGTTACACTGTGTGACTCAGCATTGGTTTTCATTTAATCATAAGATCTTTACCCAGTTTTTGTGCTATGTGCAAATTCGAGGAGGCTTGACATTTGATGGCTATAGATAGCTTCCACACAGGAGTTTTTCAGTAGAGAATGGGTTGTTTCTTGTTCTTTTTAAAAGAAGGAGAGAAAGTTTTTTTGGTTTTTTTTGGGGGGGTTTGAGTGAGGTTTCACTTACTTTGTTTAGGATAATTGTGAGACAACATGAAGAAAGGGCTAGTCAAAAAATATGGGGCAGAAGATGACGATCTGAGCTGGTCAGCAGAAATACAGTTGTGGAAGCTTTGGCCTTTGCACTAGTCTGCACAGGCTAGCATTGCCTTCAAGTATTATTCAAACACATCAATACAGATTTAGTGATCTGTCTTTTTACTGCACAACGCAAGGAATATATAAGATAGTTTCTCTTTGTTTTCCAGTATTGCGATGGTTTAAAAATACAAACAGAATTCACAGAGGAAGAATATGAGGCCCACAGGAAACATGGATTATGCCATTTGATTGTTTTTATATAGTTTCTTCCAGTAACAATGTTGAGATCCAACTGTAACCAGTTGTTTGTTCAAAAAGTTTTTAGAAAGATTGTCCTTATAATAAACAAAAATAAACTAAAATTCACCTATTTTGAAATTAAAATAGCTAGCTCTTAAATTTGATATTATTTATAGATCAATTCATAAGGACCAGAGATGTAGCCCAGTGGTAGTTACTTGTGTTTTATATGCACGACCCTGAAAACAATTTTTTAAAGGAAATTATATTGACCAATTTCTATAGCTAAAAGGTGAATTTGGATTTTTTTAAGAAAAGCTTTATGTAGCTGTTTTGCCTTTTTAAAAAATGACTTCTTATTGTTATGTGAGAGTGTAATTAGTTAAATATATGTGAATTGGTTACCCAGTTCTCTTACTGCTTAGTACTTCCAATGTGTGGAGCCAAAACTAATCTATGAATCTAATTAAGCTAAATCTGTCCTGAAATTTGATATACAGTAGTATACTAATGGGAACATGCAAATACTATTCTTGCATGTATAACTAATAAAAGTTCAATATTTAATTTCATTTATTCCTTTTTAGACACTCTTAGAGCAATTTGAGGTTCTGACATGCTGACATATCAGCCATTGTAACATGACCAGCAATAGTTTCACTTTCCTGAAAGGCCTTTATAGACTGCCTAATAACCTCATTTCTTTCTTAACCCCTGACAATCACTGAACTTTTTGCTGCCCTTTCCAGAGCACAGTATAGGTAGGATTAATTACATAGTATGTAACTTTTACAGATTGAATTCTTTTATTTATTAATATTTGCTTACAATCCCTATGTGTCCTCTTGTTACTTGATGGCTCATTTTTCATAGCTCATTTCTTTTTAGTGCTGAATAATATTTAATTGCTAGTGTGCAACATAATTTATCTCTTCACTTATTAGAGGACATCTTTATTACTTCCAAGCACAGGAAATTATGAATAGAGCATATATAAGCATCATGTACAGATTTTTCTGTAAACCAATTTGCAGCTGATAAGTGAATACCTATAAGTATGATCATATGGCAGTAGTACATTTAATTTTGTAAGAATCATCCAAATTGTCTTCCAAAGTGGCTGCACCATTTTGTGTTCTCACTAGTAGTAAACAGTGGTTCTTATGTTCCACATCCTCACCAGCATTTGGTGCTGGTGTTTTGGATTTAGGGCATGGTAGTAAATGTATAATATTTTTCTTAACTTGCACTTCCCAAATGACAAGAACTATTGATATCTTTTCATATATGTATCTTTTGGAGAGATGACTCAGTGGTTAGGAGGTACTGTTCTTCTAGAGGACCCAGGTTCTAATTGCAGCCCACATGGTGGCCCACGGCCATGTATAACTCCAGTTCCAGGGAATCCAGTGTCCTCTTCTGACCTCTACAGGCAGCATACACATGGACTACACTACACACAACATACATGGAGACCAAACACCTGTACACATAAAATAAAATAATGGCAAATTTATTGTTAAATATTTTATTTTTAAAAGCTCACATTCATATTTTAAATATACAAATCATTGATTCCAATTCAGTTTCTCCCGAATAGACTTCAAATTTACTTTTCAGAAACATAAATGAAACTTGTAAATTAGTACATTGGTGAATTTTCTTAATCTAAAGCCGTTATTCATGCCAATAAAACAGTGAGGCAGTGGTAGATGCTTTTTAATTTTTTTAAAAAATGAAATCAGGGGCTGGAGAGATGGCTCAGCGGTTGAGAGCACTGTCTGCTCTTCCAGAGGACCCGGGTTCGATTCCCAGCACCCACATGGCAGCTAACAACTGTCTGTAGTTCCAGTTCCGGGCGGACACCAAGGCGAATAAATAAATAAATAAATAAAGTTTTAAAAAAAAAAAAAAAAAAAATGAAATCAGTTATATGATCGTTTAAAGTATTTCAAATTTATTATAGAGACTTGCTGTATTTATCAAAATTGCATTTTTGGTGATTTACTTAATGATTTACTTAACAATGATTTTGTTTTTCAACTCTAGAACTCAATTCTAGAAACAATTTTAATAACACTAGCTTAAGTTTCTTACAACCTGTTTTTCAAAAAAAAAATTTACATCAAAATATAATCTACATATTTTATGATACTATTTATTTGCATAAAGGAGAGGACTAAATTACTTAATCTTTTAGTTATAGGACTATAATAGTATAAAAACTAAGTATTAATTCTCTTTATTATTAAAATAAAGTCCTTTGCTCTTTGACTATTGGGTTTCCAGGCCTTGGTCATTCTGCTAATTCCGTGGCTCCACCCATTGAAAGGGATCCAGTTTCTGCACCCTTTCCCTCCCTGCTCTCTAGTCCACGGGGGGTGACTTACGCTTGTAAGGAGAGACAGCCTAGTAGGAAATGAAAAGAGAAGAAAGCCATCAGAATTTCGGTGAATAGGAAAAAAAAAGTCTTAGCTATTTAAATTTTTCCCCCCTACTCTGGAAGTGTTAACTTTTTATGAACACTAATACATGGATTGTGGGATTTGGGGTACAGTCTAGAGAGGATTAAAGTTTGGCTGATAAAATTAGATTTTTCTTTTGTTTTTGTTTTTCAAAGAAAGACATATAAAAGGAATATAGAAGATGGCAGTTAGATGAATATTTAATGTTTTGTAACAGTAATCAAAAGGTTAGAAATAGAAAATAATCTTTTATTAACAGAAGGTTACTTATGTGACTTTTTAAACTGGAAATTACAGCTGTAGTGTTTATTATGGCCTATTGCTGGAAGTTACCAGTAAGTACTAACTAGTGTAGAATACAGTATGCTATTAGAAAAATAGACAATGCTTTATTTTTATAATTTTTACTATAGTTTATAGTAGGTTTTCTAAAGTAGAATTACAGTTAGATTATTTGTAAAGTTATATTTAGCATTTGAAAAGATCTTATTGATGGATTAATAAGTTATAATTTACTGACGTGATTGTGTTTCAGGATTTTCCAAATCAGTGTAACTTAAAATGTAGGTCAGCCTCCTATTTGTATTAGCATATTAATGAAAAAATATTAGTATTTTTGCTTCCTGTTTGTTAAGGGTTTTATGTTATTGCAAATGAGTAGATTGAATTTTGTTGTATATATTTCTACAGTGATCTTAAATTTTTAGTGTAACAAAACAAAACTGTAAGACTCTTGCATAAACTCTGGAGGGAGTCTCAAGTCAGAAGAGTGATGTGAGTGTAGCAAATAGGAAGGCAGGGGGCATTATGCATCATATTTCCCCAAACCCAGTGCTTGAAAGTCATTTGCTTTATGTTGATAGAATTGAACTTAATTTATTGCATTGCAGATTTCTTTCTTTTTCTCTGGAATATGGAATCTAATCTTACTCTTGCATCTGTGCTCTCTTGTCACAGTATGTCTACTTCATTTTGTGAACAGTGCCATTTTGAAAATGAAGTGTATAACATTGTTTTTAATGAAATTCAGTACTAGCCCCTCTAAGGATGAAGCCTTCTCCAGTGTTCTCCCCACCCCTCGCAGCAGTTTATCTGAAATGCTCTGTGTTAACAGGAAGAACAGGCAGCAAAACTGAAAGCTGAGAAGATCAGAGTTGCCCTGGAGAAAATTAAAGAGGCTCAAGTGAAAAAGGTGATGTGTGGCTCTTTGCTAGATTTGAAATATTTACCTTTTTTTTCCTGTTTTGTTTTGCCTTATTAAGATGTTCCTCTAATTTATGGAAAGGTAAAAATGTATTCTTCCTGTTATCTGTTCATATGTGGGTTTGTGGGTGTCATGTATATGAAAGCCAGCCTTTGTGTCTAGGCAGGTCCTGAAGTGCCTAACTCAGGCCCACTGTTTGCGGTACATCTGATCTGTATTATCCTTCAGATATTAAGTAAAGGCTTCTTACTACTTTCAAAACAAACAAAAATCAATGGGACACAATCATCTTAGCACAACAGTCTTATATTTTAAAGGCTTAAAATGTATGTAGGCAGGTTTCTTGATACTCAGATTTTACCTTTAATAATAAGGTCAGCATAGTCATAATATGTCTCAATTTATTTTTGAAGACTTGAATCAGAATGCTATTTAATACTTGAAAAATACCTTTCTAGAATACTTTTTCTAAGTTACCATTTAATTGCATTTTTACCTGTTACAGCTGGTGATCAGGGTCCACATGTCAGATGACAGTTCTAAAACAATGATGGTGGATGAGAGACAAACAGTGAGACAAGTGCTGGACAACCTCATGGACAAATCTCACTGTGGCTACAGTTTAGACTGGTCGCTGGTGGAGACCATTTCTGAGTTACAAATGGGTTAGTAATGCCACTGCTTTAATTGCTTCTTATTGTCTATGTAATCCTAAATCTTCATTCATAATGATAGAAGCATTTTTATAAAATTACCAGGTACTTTATCTTTTAAAAGTCTGGCATTTTAATTTTGTTTTATTGCATTAGGACAGTTCTTTGAATAAAAGATGAATTCCAGTTTACTTCATATTTAAAAATTATTAAAGCAAAGTTTTTTTAATGGTAACAAAGTGCTTTTTAAAAAATAAGAGCTGCATAAATACATTTACTAAGAGCTGTTATTGAAGATTTTTACTTTCTCATTAATTCATATTCTGTATCTGAGTGTATGTATATGTGTGTGCATAGAGAAGCCAGATGAGAGTGTCAGAGCCTCTAGTGCTGGAGATACCAGTGGTTGTGAGCTGCCTGGTGTTGGTGCTGAGAACTGAACCTGGATCCTCTGTAAGAACAGCAGGAGTTCCTAGTGCTGAGCCATCTTCTCTCCCACCCCAATACGGTTAAATTTACTGGTGTTTCTACAGAAGTCTTTAAGGGAAAACAAAGCACATCAATAGATCTGAAAGAATACTTTTAACATATTCCAGTATTATTTCTCTGTGTGTGTATATGACACACACACCACCCTGAACCTACTTTTTTTTTTTTTTAAATCCAGTTACCAAAACATGTAATTGTAATTCTGGCTCTGGGGAGACAGAGAAAGGAGGGGAGTGGGCGCTTGCTACCTAGTCAGTGTACCTGAATTGGTGAGCTCCATGTTCAGTGAGAGACTGTTTCAAAACATAAGGTGGAGAATAATTGAGGATGATACCATTATCAGCATTTGGCATCTATGCTCACAAAGATTTTATAATTCTGATAAGATTTATCTTACCTTGCATATAATTTGGATGAATACTAACAAAAAGACTGGTGTTTAATTTTGGAACAGAGAGAATCTTTGAAGACCATGAAAACTTGGTTGAAAATCTTCTTAATTGGACAAGAGATAGCCAAAACAAGCTTATATTTATGGAGCGTATTGAAAAATATGCACTTTTCAAGAACCCACAGGTAAGACTGTCTAACTTAAAAGTGCTGAGTCAGTAGAATTGAAAGGTTGACAGCCATATGATTGGGCACTATTGCTGCAGACCCCACAGGAAACATTCATTACTCTGGGGTGAAAGTAGCTGAAGCCAGGTGTCAGACCAGAAAGTTCCCACTCCCACATGGGGTGAACTTTAATAGAAGTAGAAATAGTTCCAGGGGGTTACTAGGTTTCTTATGCAAATCCAGAACTTCTTGAGCCCAACAGTACATTAACATTTCGGTTCTCATTTCAGCAAAGCAGGCTAGAGGTGAATTGCATAATACTTTTGTTTATTTATCTGTTGGGTTAGTATTCACAATACCTGTGCCTTTCTAAAAATTAGTAGAGAAAGTAATATGCTTTATTATAGCATTTCCAGACATACTTTATTCTTTTTGTTGTCCTATTTCTTCACCTCCCCTCTCCCTTGCCACACTCCTGTGTGTCCATTCCTCCCCAGTAGGTCAGGAAAGGCAAGAACTCTGCATAGAAAGCATCGATGAGAAAAATAGTAGCAGTGTAAGGCAGTCAGTTTTTCTCTCAGACTTGATGCTGGTTGTTTGAAGTACATATTTTAAAGAGTATAGATATTTTTGTAAAAGACTGAAAGAATAGTTATAGTAATGATTACAGTTCAGATTTTAATTAAACCAAGCAAATGAGACTGTTATATCCATAGCATAACTTGAGGTTTTCTCTTAAAAACTAGAGCATAGTAAGTCCAGAATAGAACCATGTTGGCTTAGCATATCTCTGGAAATCTTTCCTGATTCCTTCTACTCAATTTATAATGCTTTGGGGTATATTTATATAACTAGTTAAATATCCCAAAATACTTGCTGTTGTAAATCTTGTCACCTCAGAATGTGGAGGAAAGCAGTCTATGGAATACTTCATAGCATGTGTTTTGGGCAGGATGATGATGCTTATATTGGAGGAACCCTTTGAAGTACTTCCTTTTCCTGCACACTAGCTACTTCTGTAGAGCAAACTGTGTGTTTACTCCCAAGGGAATGGTGGAATGAGTTTATCCTTTAATTTTCATTTCATTTGTTTTTGTTGTTGTTGTTGTTGTTGGTTTTTTTTTTTTTGATTTTTTTTTATTTATTTATTTTTAGAATTATCTTCTTGGAAAAAAGGAAACAGTTGAGATGGCAGACAGAAACAAAGAAGTGCTGTTAGAGGTATAACTCACTCTCCCTTCTTTGTTCATTTTTAAATTGTAATAATGTTAAGAATTTTTGGAAGTCAGCTCCATCAGTGTTCTAACTCTGTGTACCTGTGTAGCCCCTAACAAACCTCTTACAAACTATTCTTTTTGCCAAGCAATATTCTAGTGGATTAAATGGAATATGACCTTTTAAAGGTTTCCAGATAGAAGGAAGATATGGCTGTGCTGGTTATATCAGTTTTTCCAGAGGGTCAGGTGGCACTGACAGTATTATTTCCTGAGCAAGCATGAAGAACTGAGCTCATAGCCCAGCCACCTATGTAAAAGCCAGGCAGGGGAGTGCGCATTTGTAATGGAAGCAGATCCTAGTGTGCACTAACTAGCCGGCCTGGCCTCTGAGCTCTAGGCTCAGTGAGAGGCCATTCTCAAAAACTAAGGTGGAAGGCAACTGAGGAAGACACCTGACATCAGCCTTTAGCCTCCACATACCACAAACACACAAAGAAAAAGAAGTGGGACTCAGTAGTATTATATGCAACTCAGTTGAGTTCATAGGGAAATACTCCTTTTTTGTTGTTGTTTGGCTGGTTTTTGGTTTTCAAGAGAGGGTTTCTTTGCATAGTCCTGACTCTTCTAGAACTCATTCTGTAGACCAGACTGGCCAGGAACTCACAGAGATCTGCCTGTCTGTCATGACTATTTTCCCATTGGGGGACAGTAGTGGTGCACACCTTTAATCCAGCACTGGGAGGCAGACATTTTGTATGCTTTGGTGTGTGTTTTATGTATGAACATGAACACTGGGATTACACATCCTTATCTGCAGACACAGGCTAGAGGAGAAGGCCAAGTGTCTTCTTCTGTCACTCTGCCTTAGCCCCTCTGAACTGAAGCTCACCTTCTGAGCTAGGCTGGTGGCCCAGCAAGCACTACAGCCATCCCCAGCTTTTTATAAGGTGGTAGGATCCAGACTTGCAGTCTTCCTGCTTGCACAGCAAACACTCTTCTTACACACTGAGCTGTTTTCCCAGCCCCACAACACATTTTATTACTAAAGCCTTTAGGATTACCACAGTAATCCTACAGAAACAGGATTACCACAGTTTCTACTGTGTTTAGAATAGAAAGTTCTTTCAGAAAGCTAGTGTGGTTTTAATACAAAACTGTTTTGCTTTAATTAGTGTTAAATATAGGAGTAGATAAATCATTTTCTAAAAATATAAGGATCATAAATCTTTCCAAATGATTTTTTAAAAAGGAATGTTTTTGTGGAAGTTCTGTAACTGTCCCAGAAATTGAAGGAGTCCTTTGGCTGAAAGATGATGGCAAGAAGTCCTGGAAAAAGCGTTACTTTCTCTTGCGAGCATCTGGCATCTACTATGTCCCTAAAGGAAAAGCAAAGGTTTGTCACTTCTCTGCACTTCTGTACTTCCCACATTATTCTAACTGTGTTTACTCCATAGTAAGAACACTACTGTGCCTATGTAAGACACACAGAAGACAATTTTGTTTATCTGTTGTAAAGAAGAGGAAGCCAAAAACTGTTCACTTCTCTGCTCATTAGTTGGGTTCATCTCAATTCTCTACCACTTCCCCCTTTGGATTTGTTATTGGGTTTTTTTTGTTTGTTTGTTTTGTTTTTTAAAAACTTTATTTACTCATTTATTTGCCTTGGTGTTTGCCTGGAACTGGAACTACAGACAGTTGTTAGCTGCCACGTGGGTGCTGGGAATCGAACCCCGGTCCTGGAAGAGCAGACGGTGCTCTTAACCGCTGAGCCATCTCTCCAGCGCCCCCCCCCCCAGATTTGTTATTGTTAAGGGAGGATCTTATTCGAGTAGCTCAGGCTGGCCTGAGACTCACTATGTAGCTCAGGCTGGACTCAGATTGTATAGATTAGGATGACATTAACTTCTTCCTGGTCCTCTTGACTATCCCTCTTCCGTTTCCCAGGTGCTGGGGTTACAGGTATGCATCACCACATCATCTAAATATAGTTTATTATTTGGAGGGCCAGGGGATGATCTTGCTAAAGTCATGTGTCTTTCATTTGGGGAAAATAGCTTTCTAGGATCACGTTGACTTCAATCTTGAGTAATGTGTTTTTGCTGAGGTATATGTGCTTATCTGGGGTCAGAGCTATTCTAAGCACTTACAGTATCATCCTAGTCCTATAAACTGCCTCTGCCTGCTAAGGTGATTCCCAGTTGAGAATCACTGTATTTGAGGTTTGCATTAGAGCCATTCAGCTCTTTGATAACTTCTAGTTCTTTCCTAAAAGTGCTGCTCTTCTTCTCCTACCTGTCACCTTCTATTGTGTGATGTGTCTACTGTGTAAATCAGTATTAGGAATTTCATACAACAAGCAAAGTGGACTGCATTTTTTGTTACATTGTAGATGAAGAAAAGTCTTATAATCTTACTTTCTTCCTGATAAAGGTTTGATTCTCAACTAAAAACCCTTTCCTGATATGATACTTCCTTATCTGCATTATTAAATTAATCTTTAGGATGTTTTTCCTAGGTATCTCGGGACCTGGTTTGCTTTCTCCAACTGGATCATGTAAATGTGTACTATGGACAAGACTATCGGAGCAAATACAAAGCACCCACAGACTGTTGTCTGGCGTTAAAGGTAATACAGCTCTGGGAATTGTAACTGGCATCAGATAGAGGTTACTTGACATTTGGATCTTCAAGTAGACTCTGTTTTTTGAAAAGTAAGAGGACTAGGGGTAGCTCAGCAATTAGCATCTGTTTAGCTCCATCCTAGCTCCTGGAAGAACAAGGTAAGAGTGTGGCCTAGTAGTTCACAGTAATAATCCAACTCTCAGGAGCATCGTGTGTTAGAACCAGACCCTATACTGGAAAAAATGGTTTTACAGTGTGACATATATTTTGTGTAGTTTATGCTGTTATTAGGGAGTTTTATTCTCTTTCAGTCAGGCTTTAAGTTTCTCACACTTGTAGATATACTCTAGTGAAGAATGTGCTTGGCATTTCTAAAGTATTTTTAGTGATGTAAAGAAACATTTATAAAGACAGCCTATGAGGATTTAGTAGGAAGTACTGAAAGAACTGAGTTATACTCAGTGGCTCTATCCTCAGGAGATTCAGTACTGCTCAGTCTGTATGTTTACGTCATACTTTTTCTGTAAGGAGTCCTAGTTGGGTTTAGGGAGTACCATTTGTCTAGGATTTGGGTTGGGATTCTGATAAAATGGGTATATTATAATAGCAGTCCTTTATTCCTTTCTTAATTAAACTTTCTTAGATAACACGAATGTATCATTGAGTTTAGTTACAGAAGCAGCTAGCTTGGTTTGTTTTTGTTTTTTAACTTGTCTTAATTTTTTGATCTTTTTTTCTTTGTTTTGTGGCTTATCTTCAATTTTTTGAGACAGCCTTGCTGTGTAGCCCAAGCTAGCTTCAAGCCTGGGCTCCTTCTGCCTCAGCCTTCAGATTATTGGGGTTATAGGTATGTGTCACTCCACAGTAGCCAGTAATTCTTAAGAAGTTGATACAAAGTAACTTGCCAGTTGTTTGCAAAATAAAGTCCTTGGAAACCCAAAGACCATGATATCAACATTAGGTTTGTAATACTAAGATGTTACATTTCTTCCACATTCTTGTTTTCGGTGTATAGTGGAGTTTTCTCACAGGTTTTGTAATGATACTTCTCCTGTCTTAACTATTCAAAAGGATTGGGGGACAGTTGTGTTCTTCTATCTTAATTTTTTCTCTTATTTTAATGTCTAATAAAGTAAATATTGCAGGGACAGAGTAAGTGTCAACACTGTCCTCTTGTTCCACCAAAGAGTACACACTGCAGTTTGGTAGAGAAAGAAGTCTACAAAGCATTGTTCCACCAGTCAGGTGTAACCATGGACTTCTGTCCTGAGTGTCGTGTTGTGCTTGTATATTCCTTATATGCCTGCTGTAGTTGTTTACTCACAAGGAAGGACCTTCTCTGGAGCTTCTAAACCATGATTTCCTGGGTAAATGTTTCTTTTCCATTTTCAGTCTTACAGACTGAGAATTCTACTGACTTAATCTTGATAGAGTGTTTTCTTTGAGATGTAAAAGGGAATATTTGAGAACTTTTCAAGTAGAAAGGTTTACATGGACACCTTGACCTAAAATTTAACATAATATATACTTTATTTAAAAAGGGGGGGTGCTAAAGAGATGGCTCAGCAGTTAAGAGCTCTTCCAGAGGACCTGGGTTCAATTCCCAGCACCCATATGGCAGTTTACAACTGTCTGTAACTCCAATTCTAGGGTCCACAACACTTGTGGTGAAACACCAGACACCCATGGCAAAAACATACACACATATATATAATAAAAACAAGTAATGTATAAAAATATGGGGTGTTTTATTCCACTTTATGGTTGTATAAGAAGTATGCACTGAGCTGGGCATAATGGTACATACCTTTAATCCCAGCACTCAGGGGGGCAGAGTCAGGCAGATCTCTGTAAGTTTGCAGCCAGCCTAGTTTACAGAGTTCTAGAACAGCTAGGGGTACACAGAGAAACCCTGTCTTGAAAAACAAACAAGGAAAAAAAAAGTATACATTGTTTGTCACTTCTCTAAGACTATACCTTATCACAGTATGTTAAAGCATCAGTTCTCTAGAATACTTCACTGGATTCTGCCTTTTCTTTGCAGCACCCACAGATCCAAAAGAAGTCTCAGTATATCAAGTACCTTTGCTGTGATGATGCAAGGACACTGCATCAGTGGGTCAATGGAATCAGAATTGCAAAGGTACATTTCCTTTTAGTTTGAGGCTGGAATAATAAAGTGGTTAATTAGATGCTTTGAATTATTGATGGTGGTTCTGGTTGTTTTCGTGTTCATCATTGTGCTAGTGCCTAGGTCCTTAGGCCTAAGTTCATGTTTTAAATGCTCCTTTTCCTTGGTGGTTGGGAAATATGCTAATGTCTATGTAAAGATATTTCTGGTAATAACTTATGTGATATCAAAGTGATTTATTTCTAATTTGGAGCATGCATTCTATTTTTTTATTAGATTATTTTATTTTACAAACCAACCAATTTCGCCTCCGCCTACCTTCTGTCCACCCTCCTCATCCACTCATCTGCCATTCAGTTATGGGCAGACCTCCCATGGGAGTTAGCAAAGCATGCTGTGTCACATTGCACAGGACCAAACTGCTCTTTCTGCATCAAGGCTAGCAAAGGCATCCCTCCTTGCATGGGGAATAGGTTCCAAAAAGCCAACTTATGTGCCAGGGACAGGTCCTGATCCTACTGCTAGGGGCCCCACAAGTAGACCAAACTACATTGTTACCCACGTGCAGGATGCCTAGGTCAGTCCCATGCAGGATCCCTAGCTGTTGATTCAGAGTCAGTGAGCTCCCATTAGCTCAGATCAGCTGTCTCTGTAGATTTTCTCTTTATGATCTTGACCCCTCCTTTCTCATACAATCCCTCCTCCCTCTTGTTAGCTGGCCTCAAGGATCTTTGCCCAGTGCTTGGCTGTGGATCTGAGTCTGCTTCCATCAGTTACTGGATAAAAAACTCTCTGTTGACAATTAGGATAGTCACCAGTTTGATTACAGGAGAAGGCCAGTTCAGGCATCCTCTCCACTATTGCTAGGAGTCTTGTCTGGGGTCATCCTTGTCGGTTCCTGGGAGTTTACCTGGCACCAGGTTTGTTCTTAACCCTCTATCAAGATATTTCTTTCATTACTTTTAGTCCCTCCCCCAACTCGACCAACCTGATTCTTCATTTCCTGTCCCCTCCCCTCCAATCCCACCAGTTTACTCAGGGATGATCTCATCTATTTCCCCTTCACAGGGAAATCCATGCTTCCCTCTTAGGGTCCTCCCTGTTACCTAACTTCTCTGGGGCTGTGGATTGTAGCATGTTATTCTTTGCTTTACATCTAATATCCACTTATAAGTGAGTACCATGTTTATCTTTCTGGGTCTGGGCTACCTCAGGATAATTTTTTTTCTAGTTCATCCATTCACCTGCAAATTTTATGATACTGTTTTTTACTGCTGAGCAATACTCCATTGTGTAAGGGTACCATATTTTATTTATCCATTCTTCTGTTGAGGGGTATCTAGGTTGTTTCTAGGTTTGGGATATTACAAATAATGCTGTTATGAACATAGTTGAGCACATGTCCTTGTGCTGGAGGACATGTGATGGAGCATTTTTTGGATATAAACCTGTTTGGTATAGCTAAGTCTTGAGGTAGACTGATTTCCAATTTTCTGAGAAATCACCATACTGATTTCCAAAGTGGCTGTATAAGTTTGCACTCTTCCACCAGCAGTTGAAGAGTGCTCCCCTTGCTCCACATCCTCTCCAATATAGGTTGTCATCTATGGTTTTGTTCTTAGACATTTTGGCAGGTGTAAGACGGTGTCTCAGAGTCGTTTTGATTTGCATTCCCTAATGGCTAAAGACATTGAGCAGTTTCTCAGCCATTTGAGATTCTAATGTTGAGAATCTATACAATTGTATTATTTGGTATTTTGATGTCTAGTTTCTTGAGGTTATATAATTTGAAGGTCAGCACTCTGTCAGATGTGGAGTTGGTAAAGATCTTTTCCCATTCTATAGACTGTTGTTTTATCTTATTGACAGTGTCCTTTGCCCTTACAGAAACTTTTCAGTTTCAGAAGGTCCCATTTATTAATTGTTGGTCTCAGTGTCTGTGCTACTGGTGTTATATTTAGAAAGTGGTCTCCTGTGCCAACATGTTCAAGGCTACTTCCCGCTTTCTCATCTTTCAGGTTCAATGTAACTGAATTTATGTTGAGGTCTTTGATCCACTTGGGCTTCAGTTTTGTGCAGGGCAATGGATATAGATCTATTTGCTTTCTTCTACATCCGAACATCCAGTTATGCCAGCATCATTTTTTGAAGATACTTTTTTTATCCACTGTATAATTTTGGACTTTGTCAAAAACTATTGTTCATAAGTATGGATTTACATCAGGGTCCTTGATTCTATTCCATTGATTCACCTATCTGTTTTTAATTTAGTGCCATACTGTTTTTATTTCTATAGCTCTGTAATAGAGCTTCAAATCAGGAATGGTGATTCCTTTGGAAGTTTCTTGATTATATGAGATTGTTTTAGCTAGCTTGGGTTTTTGTTTTTCTATATGAATTTGGGTATTGTTCTTTCAAAGTCTGAAGAATTATGTTGGAATTTTAGTGGGGATTGCATTGAATCTGTAGATTGCTTTTAGTAAGATTGCTATTTTATGTTAATCCTTTAATCCTACCGATCCGTAAGCATAGGAGATCTTTCCATTTTCTGTTATCGTCTTCAATTTCTTTCTTCAAAGTTCTTGTCGTACAGGTCTTTCAGTTGCTTGATTACAGTTACCCCTAAGATATTTTATGTTTGTGAAAGGGTAATGTTTCTCTGATTTTTTTTCACAGCTCATCTGTCATTTGTATATAAGAGGACTGCTGATTTTTTATTTTTATTTTTTAGTTAACCTTGTATCCAGCCACATTCCTGAAGGTACTTATCAGCTGTACCCTTGTAAAACTTTGGAGGTCACTTACATATACCATCATATCATCTGCACATAGCATAAGTTTGACTTCTTTCCAATTTGTATCCTCTTCATCTCCTTTTGTTGCCTTATTGCTCTAGCTAGAACTTCTAGTACTATAATGAATAGACTTGAGAAGAGTGGACAGCCTGTCTTATTTTCTGATTTTAGAGGGATGGCTTTGAGTTTCTCTCCATTTAATTTGATGTTGGCTGTCATTTTACTCTACATTATTTTAATAATGTTATTAAGATATGTTTCATATATCCCTGATCTCTCCAGAACCTTTTTCATGAAGGGGTGTTGGATTTTGTCAAAGGCTTTTTTAGCATCTAATGAGATGATCATGTGGGCTTTTTTCTTTCAGTTTGTTTATATGGTGGATTACATTGACAGATTTTTGTATGTTAAACCATTTCTGCATCTCTGGGATGAGGCCTTCTCAATCATGGTGATTTTTTTTTTTTTTTTGTTATGTCTTTGTGTGTTCTTGGAGTTGGTTTGCCAGTATTGAGTATTTTTGCATCAATTCATGAGTGAGATTGGTCTATAGTTTTTTTTTTTCTTTATTCCATCTTTATTTGAGTATAGCCTCATAAAAAGAATTTGGCAATGTTCCTTCTGTTTCTGTTGTGTGGAACAATTTGAGGAGTATTGGTTAGAATTTTGTGCTGAAACCATCTGACCCTGGGCTTTTAATGACTGTTTCTGTTGCCTTAGGGGTTATAATTCTATTTAAATTGTTTGTCTGGCCTTGATTTAATTTTGGTATGAGAGGATTATCCATTTCTTTAGATTTTCCAATTTTGTGGAGTACAGATTTTTGAAGTATAACCTAATGAGTTCTCTGGATTTTCTCAGTGCCTGTTGTTATGTACCCCTTTTCATTTCTGATTTTGTTAATTTGGATTCTCTTTCTCTCTACCTTTTTGTTAGTTTGCATAAGGGTTTGTCTATCTTAATTTTTCTCAAAGAACCAACTGTTTGTTTCATTGATTCTTCTTTGTATTGCTCTCTTCATTTATAATGCCTTGATTTCATCTCAGAGTTTATTTCCTGCCATGTGAATTTCATCCTCCTAGGTGAATTTGCTTCTTTTTGTTCTAGAGCTTTCAGGTGTGCTCTTAAGCTGCTAGTGTTGTGTTTTTGTTGTTGTTTTTTAATGTAAGCATTTGGTGCTATGAACTTTCCTCTTAGCATTACTTTCATAGTATTACATAAACTGGGGTATGTTGTGAATTCATTTTCACTGAATTCTAAGAAGTCTTTAATTTCTTTCTTTCTTTTCTTCCCAGACCCAGGAGTGATTCAGTTGAGAGTTGTTCAGTTTCCATGAGTTTGTAGGTTTTCTGTAGTTTGTATTGTTGTATCCAATAAGACACAAGGGGGGCATTCCTTTGCTCTCTTTTTTTTTTGGTATATATTGAGATTTGCTTAATGACCGAGTATGTCATCAGTTTTAGAGAAGGTTCCATGAGGTTCTGAGAAGAAGGTATATTCTATTGTGTTTGGGTAAAATGTTCTGTAATAGTCTATTAAGTCCATTTGAGTCCTAACATCTGCTAGTCCCCTTGTTTCTCTATTGAAGTTTGTCTGGTGAGGTGTTAAAAGTCTCCCACTAGTAATATGTGGGGTTTGGTATGTGATTTAAGCTTTAGTAATGTTTCTTTTACAAATGTGGGTGCCCTTGTATCTGGGGCATAGATGTTCAGAATTGAGACTTCATCTTGATGAATTTTCCCTTTGATGAATATGAAATGTCTTTCTCTGTCTTTTTTGATTAGTTTTAGTTTAAAGTCTATTTTGTTTAGATATAAAGATAGCTACACTGGCTTGCTTCTTAGGTCCATTTGATACTGAGGCCATATCTGTCTTTGACATTGAGATGTGTTTCTTGTATGCAGGAGAAAGGATCTTGTTTTTGTATTTATTCTGTTAATTGGTGTCATTTATTAGCAAATCGAGTCCATTGATAATGAGATGTTAATGAACAGTGATTGTTAATTTCTGTTATTTTAGGGTTAGGGTAGTGTGTGTATGTTTCCCTTCTTTGGGTTTTGCTGGTGTGAGATTATCTATTGCTTGTGTTTTCATGGATGTAGCTAGGAATTCGTCCTTGTGTTGGGAGTTTTCCTTCTGGTAGGGCTGATTTTGTGGATAATGTTTAAATCTGGTTTTGTCATGAAATACTTTGTTTTCTGTCTATGATGACTGAAAACTTTGCTGAGTATATTTGTGGTCTCTTAGTGTCTGCAAAATCTGTCCAGGACCATCTGGATTTTAGAGTCTCCACTGAGAAGTCAGGTATAGTTCTGATAGGTCTGCCTTTATGTGTTACTTGCCCCTTTTCCTTTGAAACTCTTATTATTCATTCTTTATTCTGTAGTGTTTTGATTATATGGCACGGGAGTTTATAATTTATTTTTTAGTCTAGCCTGTTTGGTGTTCTATGAGCTTCTTATACCTTTACAGGCATGTCCTTCTTTGGGTTGGCAAAGTTTTCTTCTATGGTTTTGTTGAATATGTTTTCTGTGGCTTTCAGCTGGCATTCTTCTCCTTCTATCCCTTTTCATGGTGTCCCAGATTTCTTGGATGTTTTGTGTTAGGAATTTATTAGACTTAACATTTTCTTTGATGAATAACTGTTTCCTCTATTGAATCTTCAATGCCTGAGATTCTCTCTTTCATCTCTTGTATTCTGTTGGTGATGCTTGCATCTGTAGTTTCTGTTTGCTTCCCCAGATTTTCCATTTCCAAAATTCCCTCAGTTTGTTTTTTCTTTATTGTTTCTATTTCAACTTTCAAGTCTTGAACTGCTTTTTTCACCTGTTTGATTGTTTTGTTTTTGGGGGTTTTCTTTTTGGCTTTTTTAAAAAAGATTTATTGATTTCTTGAAAGTTTTTTGTTTATCTTTCCCTTGATTTCTTTAAAGGAATTTTTTATTTCCTCTTTAAGGGCCTCTATCATCTTCATAAAGTTATTTTTAAGGTCATTTTCTTGTGTTTCATCTGCATTAGAATGTTTGGGTCTTGCTCTTGTAGGATCACTGGGTTCTAGTAGTGCTGTATTCTTTGGTTGTTGAGTTTACACAGATTGCCCTCCCCCATCACTCTTCTCACACTTCCTCAGCTTCCCCCTCCCAACTTATCCCCTGTCCCCTCCTCTGAAAAGATAAGGCCTCCCTCCCATGGGGTAGTCAGCAAAGCCTAGTACATGTTGAGTATATTCTTACACTGGTGTTTACTCATCTTTTCTTCCAACTGGTGTTGGTAATGCCTGTCTCTGTAGTCTGTTCTTCCAGTTGGTATGGTTTGTACCTGTGCCCATGTAGTCTGCTGGAGTTGCAGAGGAGGGCTGACTATGGGGAGGATATTCAAGCACATGGGGTTGGGCGGCAGAGTGGGTCTTGGAGGGACAGAGTCCAGTGGGTGGTAGTACAGATTGCAGGCATGTCTCACATTATATGATTGATTATGTAGCCAAGCAGATGGGTTTTCTTGTTTTTGCAGATCTCTTCAGCCCCAGAATTTAAAATTTTAAATTATAGTTAGTTATCAAGTAGATTTGAAGCAGTGTCCCTAAATAATCTAGCCCTAGATGTCTTGGAGTGTTTAAACTTATTTCTGTTATAAACGCCAATAAAAATCAGCTTTCTGCTGTCCTTACAACTGAGGAAAATGAGTACTAATGTAACTTTCCAGAATTAAGGGCTATGCAGAGTATTGTAGGTATTAATACAAACTGAACTCAGTGTAAAAATGTTTCCCTCCCTTCTCCACATCCTTCCACACTCACTCAGGGTTAAATGGCACCATTTGTCCTCTTTGTTTAGTATGGGAAGCAGCTCTACACAAATTACCAAGAAGCCTTCAAGAGGACAGAGTCTGCTTATGACTGGACTTCTTTATCCAGCTCCAGTATTAAATCCGGATCCAGTTCTTCCAGCATCCCAGGTAGTTCAAATTACCACACAGCACTATTTTACTTCCAATTGAAGTTCTTATCAAGAGTGTTAGAACTTGAAATTTCAGCTTCTTTCTAAAAAAAATCACAGCCATACCTAATTTCTAATTAGTGGGTACTTTTTTTTTCCTCTCTATTTCCCCATAAAATTGTTATGAACTAGTTCACCAGTATTTGAAATTCACTTCTAATGCATTGTTATAGTTTATATTTATGAAGTTTGTTTGAAAACTCACATAAACTGATGAGACATGATATAGAAAGCACTTGGAGAAGTACTCACAAGCATCAGAACACGGCACTCCTACATAGCTTTCCTGACATTGCAGTGCAGTGGAAACACTTGCACCTAGTTCAGAATTACAGCTAAGAAAGCCATTTCAGCTATCACATTTTCAGGGACATTCAAAGAGACTTATAGATTCCCACATTTTTTAAATAAGTATGCTGTACTCACATCTTCAGTTAAATGCTTCTTTCAAAGTCCATGTCATTATTTAACAACTTAAAAAAGCATCTGACTTGACTGACTTGATTATCTCTGAATATTAAAAAGCTTATTTGGAATTGTGGTGTGTATACACACAAACACACACACTCTAACCTGTAAAAACGTAATGCATATAACCCACATAATCACGTATTTTCTGGTTCTGTCCATTGAAGGGGCCTAGAAGAAGTGACACCCAGTAATAATGAGACTGCCCACAGCCTGGTCACCAAAAGAAGGTCCCAGTGCTCTTGGACAGATGGCTTATTCTAAAGCTTTGGCAGAGAATATACAGTATGAGCCTTAAGCAGGACTTGAAAATAGGCTAAAGGTTTATCAGAGGGTCATAGATGCCTAAAGCTGGAATAACTTGGAGCAAAAGAAATATACAATGTAGTATAAAATTATAACCAAACTAGAAGATACATCACTATGAATCCATGATGACATAATTTCTATACAAAATATTTTTAAGGTTTTAAATACATTTTAATTAAAATATGAAATCACCTCCCCCCAGCTCCTTTCATGGCCCACCAACTCTAATGTACATACAGGTGTTCATGGAGGCCCGAAGAGGGCGTTGGCCCCTGGAACCAGAGTTAGCAGCAGGTGTGAACTGCCTGATAGAGGTGCTGGGGCAGAATCCAAGTCTTTTGCAAGAACAATACACTCTTCATCTTTCTCCACCCCACAAAACATTTCTAAATGATTTCTGTACACACTTTGCCCTCTTAAAGAGCTGCATGTGGAGGAGAGAGCAGAAACTTCACAGTGGAGAAGGTGGACAGGCAGCGTGTAGTCCGATTGCAGTTCCCTGATGAGACTTGGCCAGTAGTTCTCAAGACTATCAAAATCGGAAATTAATTTAAACATATAATGAGACAAACTAGAAGCTGAATCTGTAAGAAATCAAACTTACTCTATTGAAATATGAAAATAATATATAAAAATCTAAAATGAGATGTTCATTAAAGTGGAAAAAATACTCTGAGAAGTTGGACTAGAAAGACAAAGAAAGCCTTCCAAGCCTACAGCAAGTAGGATTCAGAGAAGTCCAATAAGTTAAATGAGGAAAGGTGTATTCTGTTTTTTAAGTCACGTAGCATTAGCCCTCATTCCCTCCCACATACATTAGCACACATACATTCCCTCACGAAATAATGGACCTAAGCTTTACTCGTGTCATCCATACACTTTATTGAAATGGCTCTAGGGTAAACCATAGAATCACAGTGATTAACGTTAAAGGGCACAAAGATTCATATGCTCCAGTCTTACAGACTATTGTCAAATAGGAATAACAAATAAGCCTAGTGTCATAGCTTTTCAGCACACTACTTATATTTTTACCTTAACCTGGAAGAAGTTGGGGCTTAGGCTACTGAACATATTTTAAAAGCTCATTTTCACAAAGTGATTGTCTGGGAACAGCCTCGAGTCTCCACTCCTGGCCAGGCATCACATAAGGTACAGACACACACATAATTACCTTAGAGTCCAGAGAAGTCATCTTTCCAGTTCTTCCAGTCCAAACATCAGTTTAAGGTGCTTGTTACCCTCAGACACAGCCCCTGTGCCTGCTCCCCATTATCACATGGCCTGGAAACTAGGCTGTAGCATGGCTGTTGCTCAGTGGTGCCAATTTCTGAACTCCTAGGGAAAATACTTTATTCTCAGTTGGAGGATTCTACTAAGTACTGTTGATTGCTAAGGAAGGGTCTGAATTTATAAGCTGCTCTGGAATGGCCTGAAAAAGACTATTTCTTAAGATGGTATAGATGTAATTAATTCTTTAAAACAACAAACTTGTTTTTAAGGTCCTAATGACTTGTGTGAGTCTCTTATGGTGAACTATTAAAAAAAAATTAAAGTCAAATTTTCTAAGTAACCATATAAGGTTTTTCTACTAGAATATATTCACTGAGCTTAGAGTAAGATGAGTTGACTTGCTATTCTACATAGTATTTAACTTTAACATTTAAAATGTGCATAAACATATGATCAAAATGATAACTGATGAAATTTTTTAAATATTTTAAACAGAGTCTCAGTCAAATCACTCTAATCAGTCTGACAGTGGAGTCTCTGACACCCTGCCAACAGGACACATCCGTTCCCAGAGCACTGTAAGCTCCATCTTCTCGGAAGCCTGGAAGCGAGGCACTCAGTTGGAAGAGTCCAGCAAGGTAACACACTTGTTCTAATTAACATATAAAACTTGTGCTCTTTTATTCCTCTATGAGTCTCATTTGGCATTATTTCAGTCTTTGTTCTTAATTACACTAGGGAAAACCACTGTAGAGTTGTCTGTAGTGACCAGTGACCTAATGTTTTAGTGGCAGTCATTTATACACTTTAATCAGCAGCTTACATTTTGAAGTTATAACACCCCTCCCCTTTCAGCTGTAACCAGTTTGCTATGGCAACACCATGTAGTGCCATTGCTCTAAAGTCCCAGAGAAGTTATTTACAATTCTTTTTCATTTTTAATTAATTCAGATTCATTTCTTATCTTTCAGCCTTGAGGTATGTCTATAGGACTTGATAAATTTTATCAAACTGTATTTTAATGCAGAAGGCTAAATTCAAATTATTGGATTCCTGAATCTTGGATATTATTCAGCAACATTATTACAGACTATAATGCTGAGATTTTTTTTCTTTTTATTTTACATACTATGAAAATTTCAGACATAAATACAAGGTATTTTAAGAATAACCCCCACTCCTCCCAGAGCCACCACCTCCCAATTTCATGTCCTTTTTTTTTCTTTAAATAATCCACTTAGTCCAATTTGTGCTGCTGATATATGGATAGGTGGCTATGCACTAGAAAATGGCAGCCTACCAGGAGCCACCCCATTCCAGAAAACCGACTCAGATCCATTCTCCAGAAACCAACAACTGTCAGTTGCTCCCCCGTTAGGGATGGGGGCTCATGAACCTCTTCTCACTCTGTGCTAAAATGCTGACTTGCCCTGAAGACACTATCCACTTCGATCCTTTCCAATTTAAAGTTTTCCTTCTCCCTCTTCCATAAGGGTCCCTGAACCTTGAGGAGAGGCGGTATGGTATATAGATGTCCCACTGGTAGCTGAGCGCCCCATAGTTACTTACTTCTCTACACTTGACTTATTTTAAGTTTCTGCATTAACTGCTGTCTACTGCACAAAGAAACTCCTCTGCTAAGATGTGAGAGCTTTTTTACTTAAGTACTTTTGGTCTGGTCATGAATACAATCATATTCAAAATTGAGAATCAAAAGGAAAATTTAAATTTGTCCTTAAAGCAAAGTAATTACATAATTTGCAGTCGATTAACTGGTATAGGGTAGGAGGTACAAGAAAATGAGTAGTCAGTAAATGGCTTTAATGGCCTAAATTCTTTGGTTAAAATAATTCTCTCTTCCACCCTTGAATCCTTTTCCCCAGGTACTAGGCATTGAACCTAGGATCTTCACGTATGTTAGGCAAACACTCTGTCATAGACCTACATCCTAGTTGTTTATGTTTTGAGATAGTCTGTCACAGTTTTCCTGGCTGTCCTTTAAGGTGTAATCCTCCTGTCTCAGTCTCCCAAGTACAACCGTGTCACCAATCCCAGGTCCTTGATGAAACTAATGCTCTAAGCATATACTAGAAACAGTAGTAAAAACAGTATGTAATTTTAAATGCCTGAAGAAAAAAATCTTTGCTTTGGCTAGGGATGTAGCTAAGTAGTAGAGCACTTGTCTAGCATGCATAAAACTCCAGGTTAAATTTCCCACTGCTGTCAAAAAAAGAAAAGAAAGCCTTTACTTTAAAACATTATCAACAGTGATACCCATGTTATAAAGGTACTTACTCACCACATGTGAGATCAAGAAAAACAAAGACCCAAATGATCTGTGATCAGTCATTATAGTTTCAAAAAAGAGAATGAACCTGCAGTAATGTCAGTTTGTTTGAGTCTTGATCCTTCTGTATGTCTTTTCTATTACCTCAGTCTCAGGTGCCACATGAGAAGGCCAACACAGCTAAGGTCTGCATCCCTGAAGCAGCCAAGACAGGGTCAAGTTAAGGTCAGGGGCTATTCTCCAAAACACATTAACCTGAGTGACTCCCATAACCAAATCTTACAAACTAATGCTTTTATTTTGATGTATAATTTTTAGAGAAACATGTGAATGTCCTGATAGTCATTAGAATTCAGCTCTATGAATGAACACTTTAGATCACTAACTTAAGTACCCTCAATGCCAATTAGATATCATTTGTGATTGAAAACAAGATGGGTTATCTTATTTTGACACAGTTGTTAAAAGAATCTCAAAGTTGTTCCCCAAGTTATTACATCAAAATTCATTCTTTTCCTTATTTCAGAAGTTCCTGAGCCACAAATGTATACATGGTTGGTTCAGAGAGCACTCAAATGTAGTCATTACAGCAATGCTGAGTACAACCCACATGGTGTGGCTGCCAGCTTACTGGCAAATCCTAGCTCCTACATGCTGATGATTTGCTCTAGCACTACAGAGCTTCCTCTTATTTTCATCTGGCATTTTCTATGTAATGTTTTATCTTTTGCCTATATAATGTTTATAATGCATTTCTTTATGTATTTTCCAGTAAAACAAATGTAAAGAATGCTCCCCCTTACCTGCATTGCTGGACTTCTGTGCATGTTGGATGCAAGTGTTTTCACACAAGAGTGTGTGTGTCGAGTTCATTACTGTATGACTGTACAACTGCTGAGCATTCTCATATACTCACATGTCAGCTTACTAGAATCAAAAAGCCATCCTCACTCCTTGGGAGGCCCTCCACCAGCATTCCATACCTTAGGGCTGCATCTGCTTGATGTGGATGCAGTCATGGACTGAAAGTGAACTCTTGAGCTCAGGAGGACCTAGGGCAGGGTTTGTGAAAGTCGCCCCATTGCCAAGGTCAAAAATCACATATCCTGTCACCACCCAATGGCTTTGCAACAGGAACTTGCTCCAAGGCAGTGTAGCTCTTAAAAAGAATGTTGCAGGGTAAAACAAATCTGCTGTGTCCTTGTTATCTAGGGAATCAGATATTTAACCTTCCTGACATTGTCTGTCTTTATAATCACCAACTGCTGCATCCTCTTCATGCATGTCCTAGATTCCTTGCTTTTTAGTTTGATAGAGTCAAAGCTTACCTCTGTAACTGTTTGTTGTGTTTTTCTCCCTCCCACTTCCCTTTTTATACTCCTTTTAGGCCAGAATGGAATCTATGAATCGGTCCTACACTTCACTTATGCCCCCTCTGTCCCCTCAAACTAAGATCATCACCCCTTATACTGCCTCACAACCTTCACCCCCTCTGCCTCCTCCTCCACCACCACCTCCTCCTCCTCCACCTCCACCACCACCACCACCTCCTCCTCTCCCTAGCCAATCTGCACCTTCTGCAGGCTCATCAGCCACCATGTTTGTCAAATACAGCACAATCACCAGGCTGCAAAATGCAGCTCAGCATTCAGGGCCCCTGTTTAAGTCTCCACCACTCGTAGTGATGCAACCTCTGCCTTTGGCTTCACAGTCTCTCAAGACTCAAATTGTGGTGCCCCCCAATGGAGTTATTCCTCCACCTCCTCCTCCTCCACCACCCCCAACCCCTGGTTCAGCCATGGCCCAGTTAAAGCCAGTGCCATGTGCTCAGTCCTTGCCACAGTTCAGCCCTCAACCTCCTCCACTGAAGATTCATCAAGTTCAGCATGTTCCTCAGGTGGCCCCTCCCACACCCCCACCAGCTCCTCCCATCCCTGCAACTATCCCTCCTCAAGCACCCCCTAAGCCCCTGGTGACCATCCCCCCTTCGGCCAGCACAAAAACTGTGCCACCAATAGTGGCACAAGCTGTACCCCCCACCCCTGCACCTCCAGTGCCCCCAGTAAAGAAACAGCCAGCTTTCCCTGTTTCTCACATTCCACCTTCTCCCCCTGTCCAGCCTGCCCCATGTCCCCCACCAACACTACCCAAGCAACAGAGTTTTGGTGTGAAGCCACCCCCCTCTCCACTGTCCCCTGTGCCCTCAGTTGTGAAGCAGATAGCCAGTCAATTTCCACCCCCTGCCACTCCTCCTCCTGTGGACTCACAGCCCCTAAAACCCCTCCCAACAAGTGTCACGCCACAGTCCCCTCCTGCAGTGAAAGCAAAACCCAAATGGCAGCCCAGCTCAATCCCTGTCCCTTCCCCAGATTTCCCTCCTCCCCCTCCAGAAAGCAGCTTGGTGTTTCCTCCTCCTCCACCTCCACCTCCACCTCCACCTCCTCCTCCTCCAGCCCCAGCCCCAGCCCCAGCCCCAGCCCCAGCCCCAGCCCCACCAGCTTCACCTATCCCTGACAAAGGTGGATCTCCTGGCAAAAAGCCAAGTAAGATGTCCAGCCCCGGGGGGAAGAAACCACCCCCAACCCCACAGCGCAACTCCAGCATTAAGTCCGGCAGTTGTGCAGAGCACCCTGAGCCTAAGCGACCCTCAGTAGACAGTCTAGTCAGCAAGTTTGCAGCATCAGCAGAATCGGGGTCTCCAATCAAGGAGACTCTACCACCTCCTGCAGCACTCCCCAAACCTGGGAAACTACACCTTTCTGGAGTCAATCTCCCTGGAATCCATCAGCAAGGGTGTGTGTCGACAAAATCCTCTGTTCTGAGAAAGGATTCTGTAGTGGAATTTCCATCTCCTCCATCCGATTCTGACTTTCCACCCCCTCCACCTGAAATAGAGCTTCCTCTGCCCCCTATTGAGATTCCAGCCATATTCTCCGGAAACACCTCCCCCAAAGTGGCAGTTGTTAATCCTCAGCCACAGCTATGGTCTAAAACATCAGTAAAGAAGGCCCCTCCACCTACCCGGCCCAAACGAAACGACAGCACCCGTCTCACTCAAGCTGACATCTCTGAGCAGCCAACCATGACGATGACCACAGTTGTGCCACAAGTGCCCACTTCTCCCAAATCCAGCCTTAGTGTCCAGCCTGGATTCCTAGCTGATCTTAACAGGACACTGCAGCGCAAGTCTATCACTCGGCATGGCTCCCTCTCCTCCTCACGAATGTCCAGAGCAGAGCCCACAGCCACCATGGATGACATGGCACTACCCCCACCACCACCAGAACTGCTGTCTGACCAGCAGAAGGCTGGCTTTGGAGGTAGTCATATTTCAGGCTATGCAACATTGCGAAGAGGACCCCCTCCTGCTCCACCTAAAAGAGACCAGAATACTAAGCTCTCAAGAGACTGGTAACCACAAGACTTACTGTCATGCTATCTATATAATCAGTTCTACAATCAGTTCACCTGATCATCTGTGAATCCAGGTGTTCAGAGCCTCCTGATATGTTATTCAGGTAGTGTCCAGCTGTGTGTGTGTGTGTGTGTGTTGCGTGTACATGCATGTACACACAACTATACAGATTGTGTGTATATACATATATATACATCTGTGAATGTGTATATATAGAGAGAACTGATTCTATTTATTCTGTTTGCCTCCTAATCAGAAAGTAGGGTTTTGTATATTTTGAGTGGAAGGAGACATAGGAGGGGTTATGTTGTCACTTATAATTTGTTTATCATATGGATTGGACCAAAATCTACAAAGTATTTCATAAGTATCTGTCTATGTGCTGCCTATTTGTGCATGTGTTAAAGAAGAAATAGATGGGCAGTTTCTCAGTTTGAGAATATCATCAGAATGTCGGTATCTGTAGGGCTATTTTGTTTGTTTTTCCCAGTTGGCTGAATTTACCACTCCTTGGCTGACACTTAAATACTACATATTAAGGGGCACTTTAAAATGAGGAAAACCTTCGCTATACAGAACGGGTAAATAGTGCAGGAGTCCTGAAGACACTGTGGTTGGACATAGGAAAGTCAGGGCTCTTCTTGTTGCAGTAGTCCTGCCATGACCCCAGCCACATCTGAGATGTCTTCGCAGGTAAGCTTTCGCCTACAACACAAGAAATATTTAATGCTGTAATCCTGACTACTTTACTGCCTTGAGAAGCTTCAACTTGGCTTCATGAGTCTTGCTTCATTGTGAGAATGTCCAGTACTGCCCCAGTTATGTCTTTGGGTAACAGTTACCTTCACATATAGTTTGTGTGTACGTTGGTAGACATGTGAATCCATGGATAGTCCAAATATAAAATATACTCCCTGTGCCCAATGCAGTACATCATTAAAAAAAAAAAGTCAACTTCTGCAATGCCTTCTTTTACAAGTTTTTCTCTATGAGAGATAAGGAAGAAAAGGCAGAACCATCCCATCTGTACAGGTGTCACTCAGCAGGCTGCAATGCAAAGAATCCATTTCGAATAGGATTATCACAAACAAAATGAGTTTTCATAATTTCATCCATCGCTACTAGAACTGCTAAGATCTTTGCTGTTTACAGCTTGATTTTACAGGTGACCAGGTATTCTGATGGAGCAGTGTCACAGTCCAGT
The DNA here is from genome assembly GCA_004025045.1 of Sigmodon hispidus. Taxonomy (NCBI): domain Eukaryota; kingdom Metazoa; phylum Chordata; class Mammalia; order Rodentia; family Cricetidae; genus Sigmodon; species Sigmodon hispidus. The sequence goes on from PVIH01001675.1 coordinate 194,584, forward strand.
TGCAGTGACACTGACATATGCATGTACAGTTGGGCAAAACTTGGAAGCACTACTAAGATGACACTACTATGCTTCACACTATTCTGTGTGCTTTTGCTAATTTTTTCTTGGTACATAAAAAAGTATGTAATTATTAACCTATGGTGATAGGATGATGGGAATAAAATGCATCCTCAGCTATTTTAAAGTAAGAGAATTACAAACTGGCCATCCCACCAATTACAAATGAACACATCTTGCAAAAAGAGTCTATGTCTGTTGTAAAGCAGTGCTAAATGCAAAACTATTTTGGTCCTGCCCCTCAAGCAGAAAGGAATGCCAATGAATCTGAGTATAAAAGATAAAAAGTTGGAGAATATAGTTTTTGTACTGTGTGCCAAGTTTCAGTACAACACTCTACAATAAGGAATTGCATCATAAAGACATAAGTGGCATCTCCCATCACATCTGCAGCCATTCTGCAATACAGCCATGCAGTTAAGGGGAAAACTGTAAGTCATTGTGTTTTTTAAAAACCCAACTTAAAAATAGTTTTTGGATCTTTCAGATTGCTCACCCAGTATTTATGTGCTTGCTATTCTTATGATTAGCTTCAACATGCATAACAGATGTAGGTAAGCTACTCTGAGTATCGATGCCAAGCCACACTGAAGTCCTTCCTCATGCTCATCAACATGCAGCTCAACATCAATCTACAGACAAACCAACAGTATGGTGCCAGTTATCCTGGGTATTTCTCTCTAAGAGTGTTTTCTTTTTAAATTAAGCCAGGTAGACAGCTTGAGATTTTCTTGAGTGGAAATATATGTACCTCCAATCTAGATTGAGCCCTAAATCAACAACCTTCATTTTGTCAGTATGGACTTCATGGAAATTCTTTAGTCCATCTTGAACCACTGCTTCTGGTTTTATTTTCTTGGGAGAACAGATACCTTTGAATAATAGTAATGCCAAGAAAATAAGGAGCAGTAAACTGTCCACTTCTAACTCATCATGTGACAGCATGCAGTTTGTATTTTTCCAAAGACAGAAGAAACAGCTGTTAACTTTAAAAAAAAAAAAAAGAAAAGAAAGAAAAAGTGACACATTCCAATTTTTTTTTCTTTTCACTGCCTGGTGTGTTTGGAGGTTTTCCTGAGATGTAGTTTTACTTTTTCCTCTGGTGTGTTCATGGACAAGACCTACTGCCAGCCTCCTTAGGTCTGTGCCTTCTTTCACTGCCCTCAGCTCAGCAGTCCAGCTTACATTGCCCTTTGAGGCCAGTGAAAGGCATCTGGAGGCTGCCTGAACACTAACTAATGAGCAGAGGAAAGGACTTTCTGCTCCTGAGGGCAGGACAGATAGGTGCTTTTCAGGATAGGCAACACCCTCAGTTTTTACTATCTAGGTAATTTCAAGTCTCTTAGTGCTTAAAGTTTGGGTGCCAACTCTGAAGCAGTAGAACCTATTCTCAATAAAACAACCGAAGTGCTTTTCAGGTATGGCGTGAACACTATTCTGGATTAAGTCTCCCCAGCTTAGCTTTTACTGCCAAAAGATTTAAATATGCTCTTTTTTTTAGTTCTTATAATTCTCATTTGGAAGAGAAAAAAAGTTTTCTTCAGACATATACTTAAGTTTCAACATGAGAAAGATGGCTGGATCTTAAAGATTACCAAAAGACCTATTTTTATTAGACAATTAAAAGTAAGAGAAATAACAATGGGGTTTGTGGTTTTGTTTCTTTTCTTAAGCCCTCCAAAATCAAGGTGCCCCTACCCACTGATGTCACATCTTTCTTGCAAAGGGCTGAGAACTGTTTTGGGTTTCCTCTCTATTGTACTTTGATGTTAAACATAATACTGAGTTTGTCTAAAAAATTAGAATTGAGAAGTCTGTAATTCTAACAGGGGAAACAATTCTTAAGGTCAGGATCAACAGGAATCCAGGTTTCAGAAGCAGGGCAATAGTGTGACTCAGTTCACCAGACTTCCAACAGAACATGTTGTCACCTTTGCTACTCAAATAAAACAGTTTTATGTCACAAACATAAGGCAGTTTAAGCAAGTAAAAAACCCCATTCCAAACATTTTCATGTATTGTCAGAACCAGCATTATAACTGATGTAATCTCAGATTTTACTCCAGTTTAGAACAATTAAAACAATGCCCTGTATGGTTGTGTGATGGTTTTTGATTTTAAGAAGGTATAATTTTTTTTGTTTATACATGAAGATGGCTTTTCTCTTTTAAAAATTCCTTTCAAGTTACAAAAACCTGTTGGCATTTTAATTTTTAAATCTATAATATGTGACCTTTCTCAAAGTTGGCCCAAAGGGAAATGCATGGGAAAATAAATCCCACCATCTTTTCAGACGTCCTTTTAAAAGTCAGCAAAAATGTGTTACACCTTTAACACTTTAACCATCAAAAAATTACAAGTGTTCATTGCCCTTAGGGGATCTATATATAAAAGAAACCTAAAATTTAAGTGAAAAATTGCTTTAACAATATACTTCATACATACACAATGTGTTTGAGGACGGGGGCTCTGGTTTGCCTTAAAGTAAACTGTTTTAGAAAGCTATCTGCTATAATCCCCAGTGCCTTGAACTCTTTAGAGGAATAGCATCTAAAAACAACAAAAGCCACCAAGTAAACTTTGAGGTGCTAATGAAAGAGAAGACAGGTAAGTATTTTTGAAGTCTGGGCAGAAATGGAGCTGGGAATGACTATCTTGTATTACACCTAAACAGAGTCTGCCTATTTTCTACCAAAGATGTTCAGAGAAGTGGCTCAAATCAACCCTGAGTCCTACTTAAGAACTAGGCAAATCTGGGAGCATGTTCATGACTATCAATTCCAGGAAGACATGGCTTCAGCACTCACGGGAGGCAGGAGATCCATTCTTAGAAACTATCCATTCACTAAATGTGTTACAACTTAATACCAAAAACAACTGTTTTTCATAATTCCACCTTCTAGTTTTTCTTGTATTTGTAAATAGTCCCTTCTAGAAAATAAGCATTAACTGGAATGTTTGAAATGAATTTGCTTAGTTTTAATATCAGCCACGAGTGAAACTTTCTTCCAGAGATGCATAAGGTGAAATATGATTGGCTTGTGCTAAGTGTTGTAAAAATACTGTTTACTGTTTTCAAAGAATTGCACATTATCTTTAACTGGGGTTGTCTTCTTTCCCTGTTTCTTTAAAAAAAAAAAAAAAAATTGGAGTCAAAGCTCACTCTGACTTCTAGCTGTGGGAATTTTGTCACAAATAGATATAATGTAGAAGTATACTTTTTTAAAGCATGAAGATAACAAATGTATCAGACAGAGGAAATTATTATGCACAGCTTGGTAAAGATGAAGTTGTGGTTTTCCTTCAGCCTTTATTATTTTCTTCTACATAAATGTACACTCATTTCATTATGTGCCTTGCTCCCTGATTGTGCAAAGCTATATACACACACAAATATATATATATATATGAGAAAGAGATATATTCATTCAGTACTACTGATGATGTTTTTGTTCTACTGCTGGATTAAGCTAGTTTCCAAGTTATACTTGCCACTTGTCATAAACTATTGTAATGGATTAGGACAGTGGTCAGATAGCCGGAGTAAATCTGTTTTCCTAGTTACATATTTTATGTCATCTATCTCAATCTTTAATTTAAAAAATTAAATAGATTCAATTTAAACACAAGGATTTCAAGTGTTTGGATGAGTACTACCAAGAACCTGGTTTTGTAGGGCTGGAGAGGTGACTCAGCTGTTAAGAATGCTTTCTGCTCTTCCAGAGGACCAGAGTTCAGTTCCCAGCACCCACGTCGCCTATAACTCCAGCTCCAAAGGATCCAATGTCCTCTTCTGGCCTCCCAAGGCATCTGAACGAGTGTGGCATACATACATGCACATAAATAAAAAGTCAATTCTTCAAAGAACCTGGTTTGAAAGCTTGTTGTGTCAGGATAAATTAAGTGCTGTAGGTGAATTAACTACAGTTCGTTGTGTTTTGCTTATTTATACCAACAGACTGGAAATCATTAAATATTACTAATTAGGAAGTGATTAGGGGCCAATGAGTAAAGGTGTGTGCCAGCAGGCTTGACAATCTGAGTTCAAATCTCTGGAACTCAGGTGGATAGGAGAGAACCAACTCCCACAAGCTATCCTCTGCTTGGATACACATATGAAATAAGCGTGTTTAAAAAAAAAAAAAACTTCTTAAAGTAGCAATAGCTTGTTATAGGTGGGTTTTTGATTTGTAGACTAAAAATATATTTGTATTAGCTGAGTGGTAGTGGTGGCGGCAGCCCACACCTTTAATCCCAGAACTTGGGAGGCAGAGACAAAGTGGATCTCTGTGACTTCCTGAGGCTAGCCGAGAGTTTCAGGACAGTCAGAGCTATACAGAGAAACCTTATCTTGAAAATTCCCCACTCACCCCCAAAATCCTATGTGTGTGTGAGCCTTCATGAGTATATGAGCTAGAACTAGAGCTATATCTAGAACGTCGTGAACCAGCATGTGGATGTTGGAAACCAAACCCAGGTTCTCCAAGTGCTGTTCAACTGTTGAGCCATCTCTCTAGCCCAGTACGCTGGGTGACAACTAGTGCCAAAAGGACCCTCCCTGCAATGGTTTGGAAGGACAATTATGTACTGGGACTGCATATCAAGTGGATATGTTTAGTGACATTACAAATCTTACCATTTATCGTCAAATTATAATAAAAGTCATTCACCATCTGTCTGTGCTACCAATTGTGGACCCTTTTATTTATACAGAAATTCTTTTCTTGAAAACATTGTTTTTTAAATTCATTAGTTGAGCTTTCCACATTACACATCATGGAGGTGACACAGTCACTCAGGACTTGTGAGGTGACAAGCACTGGGGAGTAATGTTCTTACTCTGAAGATTGCCCATTTAGCTTCTGTAGTAGAATTGTTATCTGGGATCTTAACCAACACTTGTTTTTAGTCAACATCATTTCAATGATGAGAAAATGTACACTTAACAAAATTTATGTATAGCTGGAAGAAGCATTTTATAACTAAAATAAGCAGCTGTCTTTAAGACAAAGTATTTCAGAGATCAAGCTTGTTAAAGGTTTAACACTTTTTAAAGTCTTAAGTAAGAAGTAATTGAATAGTACCATCAATGCTTCTAACCACCTTAGAGTGAAGTAGTGAATACATAAATAATTCTTCAAAGACACTGGGATGTACTTTGTGTGATTTTTATTTGGGTCAAGTTCTTAGTACACAGCAATAATTATTCCAAATACAGTTTAAAAATTAAATGAATGTCCCTCACTCATCTGGAGGTGCTCAATGGCGCATATAAGGAATGTTACTGGCAACACTTGCCCACTCAAGTTGCCTGAATGGTTTTTTACTCAGTACCACCAACTCTCTGGGACCTATAAAGTGTAACTGGCCAGGTCATAAATTGTTTACATTCTTTTTGTAAACCATTTTGTTAAGAAAAAAAGGTACATGGACAAAAAATATGATTAAAAACTGCTTTTTCATAGAATTCCGAACTTGCAAAAGAGGCTTCAGTTTAATGTGAAAATAATTTTTTTTTCTTACAAAAAATTTAACACATTAGCAAGGATCATTTACACAGGTAGGCCCTGTCATTTCATTTGTTGATTTTTTTTTTTTAAATAGAGTCTCAATAAAACGAGCATAAGTAAACTTAGATAGCAAGCTCAATGCCTCTGTTTAGTGACTTTGTAAGGCTCTCATAAGTAAGGCTGTGTACTGTGTTGTTTTTCACTCTACTCTTGCCAGTGTAAACCTAAATACAATGCATTCTTGCTACACACAGCTTTATGGAAAGGTGTGTGTGAATGAAGTTTTAGAAGGGTAAATGAAGTATTAACACTGAGGTTGCACTTAAACAAGAAGCAATCTGAATACTTGAGTGGTTATCAAAACATGGCATATCTTTTCAAGTATAGTCCTGAAAACAAGAACTCATGATTTCTAAAGAAAGATACAGCATATTTTAATTACAACGATTGGTACAGTGGAGAGAAGACTGAGCTGAGTCAAGAATTAACTAGCTGTTTATCTGAAATAAAGCATCTAACCCCATTGTTACAGTGAGACTGGAGCAAACATTTTTAAAACTTAGTAGTTCCAAAATTCTATGATTCCAAGTAAACAGTGTTAGGGAATGTCAACTCCATGCCCATCAGCTATTCAGAAAAGTAGTAGCTCCCACTCATTTCAAAGATTGGGCAGTCAACCTACCATTTTTTTCAACAAAGCCCTTTCCAGAAGTAAAAGCAGCCTTCAGGACATACCCATGTTCTCTCCATACAGAGAGAGGTAATAAAGGTAAAGTAAGAGTTGTACTGCAGGAAAGTGACCTTTAAAGGAAATAAAAACTGAAAAATAGAAGCAAACTATTATTTTGATGTCCTATACATAGGAATCATCTTTAATCAACATAAAACTGTCAAGACCATCTACATTACAGACATCAACTGTAGAGATGCACAAACCAGTCTCTAGCTGGGCAATACACAGCAGTAGTACAGGTAAGGAAAGGAGGAGATGAAAATGTCACCCAGTGGCTTTTAGGAACAGTAAAATCAGCACTCTTGTATCAAACCCAAGGTGGGATCAGCAGGTGCCTCTTAGGAAGAGAAGAAAATAGCCAAAAGGAAAAATACTGTAGAGACATCTTTAAATTTTCATATTTATTCCAAACACAGCAGGCTGAAATCTCTTGGATCTAGATTTCAAAACATTGGCACTATTGTTGTTTCTAATTTGCCTTGGCTGTAAGGTAAACCACAAAAATGTATTTTCACTCAGATCCATGGGCCTTCAATATTAATAGCAAAAAAAGAGACAAATATCCAGTCTTTTTTAAGGGTAAAGGAACTGTCCACAGAATCAGACATGTCAGGAAAGATCAGCGCCCTCAGAACACCTGTTTTGTGGTAAAGCAGTTGCTTACCGGTCAGCAAAGTTTCAACATCTGTTTAAGATTCCTAGTATCAACCATATTTTAGTTTATGGGCAAATAAAAGGGAAATTTTACAATAAAACAGGAGATAACCTCACAGTATTAAGAGCATGCAATCTACAAAATATTACATACATTAAAAGTCTCCATTTACTGTAGCCCTGGCTCATCGTTACAGAGTATCCTCCCAAGACAATTTATAGAATTCAAAATTGTGAAAATTTAAAAGATGAAGGAAAAAAGGGGAAAGCCAACAGATAGTATTTTTTGTTTTTGTAAAATTGCTTCAGTAATACAAGTTGGAGGAATCAGCTGGCCCATAGGTTCCCGCCCCCAGTGCACAAAGGACATCACTGGTGTTTTCTGCAAACCCTAATTCAGCAGAGGTCCAGAAGGTAAGCTGTATTCCTGTGCCAACTACCAGCCATTACTGTGACTATACAAGCTAGTGGTTTGCTGGGTTTTCAAACACTGTCTCATTAATTCACTAAGCTTGTCTAGCAAAAGGCTACTTAAATAATTAGTTCAACTATTTTCAAAAGTTTCCATGTACCAATACAAGCAGAGTTAAACATGCTCATATATAGTCTTGCTATGTCGATAATGGAGCTAAAGGCTCAGAGGACATTCAGGGACATATCCTGAAGATAGTCAACATGATCTAACAAAAGCATGAATTGGAAAGTATACTAGAAGCAAGATAAAAATGAATGCAAAGTATTCAGAAAAAATCTGAAAGTATAATAGCTGGTGTGTGATGTCATTAAAAAAAAAAAAAAAAAAAAGGCCTGACTAGGGTAGTGGCTTCTGCTTGTAATCCTAATGTTGGGAAGAACACCATGCCTAGAAGGAAAAAAAAAAAAAAGACCCTGCACCTTTACAGCAAAAAAAGTCTTGGGAAGGAAACTGGTCAGGTCTCAGTTACACAGTGAAGCCTCAGGCTCATATAACAGATCTCTAACTGGAGTTAGCTTCTGCCTGTATGATCTGCTTTTCTTTACATCTACACTTGTTCATTTTTCAACCAAATTCTTATACTGTCACCATCCCAGCATGTTCAAGACCTGCATCTGAATTACAGAGAGCTATTACTTCCTCTTCCTTTTCACCTTTCAGGTGAAGCTACCTGGCCAGTTCATTCTGGCCAATTTACTGGACTGGTAAGAATCCACACAGAGCCACCTACTGGGCAGCAATACCTCCTTTTTTCCCCCAAATATTATAATAATTACAGAAGTGATTATTAAAGCCACCAGACATACAAACTCCACTGTATTTAAACTAATTGTGGATGAGGGAGATGCCAATCATTTCAAAATCATACTGACTCTCATCAGTGTGACTGAATATTTTGCCCTAGTCTTTTCTACTGCCCTCTTTAGTCTGAATTTGCAAGGTTGGGATTCTTACTAGGAGTGTCTACTTTATAAAGTCCAATCATATCAAACCAGGAGAATATTCACTTTTCTGCAGCTGAGAATAAAAATGACTCTGCATCAGCTAACATTGCCATTGACAACAGTCCAAGAGCACAATAGTAGCCTGTCATTCCCAATCCAGTGACTGTCAAGAGACTGAACAACTAGTCTCTTCTAAAAAGGAGGGGAAAAGCTTTTAAACATCAAAAGAATAGGAATAACTGTTCTGACTTCCTAGTCTTACTCTCTGAAGCAGCACCTTAGATGAAAGGCTAGAGTTCTTCCCTTCAAAACCTTCACACACCCACCTCAGTACACATACCTACCACATTTCACATCGGGTTCACTGGCTGTTATCAGCAATGCAGTCTCATGCAACAGTGCATTAAAACCAAACTGTGGGTGACTGCTAACCCTGGGAATGTTTGGAGACTTTCACATTTTGTCAGCCTTATAATCTACGAACAGGACAGGATGCAAGGGAGTTCAGTATTAACTCACCTAACACTCCAGTGCTAAGAGAACACAGGATTTACAGTGTTAAAGAAAAACAGCCTTTGAAACAATCGAAAAGTAGTTAAATATGGTATTTAAACACTGGTTCCTTCCTCTCCATATAGTGAAAGAAAGTAAAGGGTAAGGGTGTCCACCAGGCCATGAGACTAACTCCACAGCAGAGGCAATGAACATCCAATGTCACAGATTCTGCAGGAAGAGAAATCCAAGGGTGTACAGTATTCCTGAGAAAGATCCCAGACTTTTTCTCAAGCCAGTCTTGGTCTGATTTGTTTTAGCTAATGTTCATGTTATGCCTTCTATAGATTGAGAAATGGTCACATTTTCAATCCAGATAGCATTGTACAAATGACAGCAAGAAGATCCATTTGTTCAGACTTGGCTTTGATTTTTTTGTTTTTAATAGTAGGGGATGAACCAAAACATAGTAGTAATAAAAGAAGTAACGTCATCATTTGTATGCTTCATTTGTTTCACTGGGAGGCAATTCCCTGGGCCTCTAGCTAATTTGGGAAGACCTGACCTCCTGAAGCCAAAGCACAGCTGTGCTGAGCTTTACTCCGAATAATGCATGATAGACTCAACGTAATTCCCAGGGAAGAGCCCAGTCACGCCATTCATAACTCCCTCATACCAACCATCGTCATTCTTCTTGATGACATAAATAATGGCTCCTTCCTGAAAGGACAGCTCATCTTCCTTGTCTTTTGTATAATCATAAATTGCCACAACTAGGGGGGAAACAAAATAGGATGTGAACGAGAATACAAAAATCAAATAAGCACTCATACACAGCAACTTTCTAAATGTTAACATTTATGTTTTCTAATAACCAGGTCAATACAATCAAATATCCTTTTCTAGAAAAAAGTTCTAAATCCAGTATAAATGGCAAGTTATAAATGTTTATTATATAAACTTACCCTTCACTGGCCTATAAGTAAATCAACTGCAGAAAAGAAACATAATCTAAGGATTATGAAAGATAGCTATTTATTTGAATTTATACTAAGGCCCCATATTGTGTAAAAACATGCTTACATTTAAACATACTACTGTTGTGAGATATATTATGAGGCAACTGAGAAATGAGACAAGCTAAAAAAAACAACAGGACCATGTCTCCTTTTATGGACTGCCTACTGGTGAATGGGGACTGAATTCCTAGAAGTTAAACACACTATACATATACTTTTCCTTTCAGAACATACAGCATTATGTTACCAACTTAATACATCCACAATAACAAAGTACTAAGAGATCTAGGATACCTGTAAGTTCCTCTATGGTTTTTATGGTTTAAATCACTCAGCAGTGGGCCTCCAAACCTTTATCTCAAATAATCTTTAGTTCTTAATATTATATCTACCCTCAAGGATTTTGATTAAGTGGAATATCTTATAACTTAACTCACATCCACTTAAGACTTGGTCTTTGTTCCAACCCCCTGTATCTTCTGCATACCACAAAAAACTTTTTTCAACAAAAATCTCCATTTGGGCCAGCGAGACAGTTAGTTGGTGGGTAAAGGAATTACTGCCAAGCCTGATGACCCAGTTCAGTTCCTGGGACCCACATATCAGAAGAGAATGGACTCCCACAAACTGTCCTTGATCTCCACCATGGAACTCACACATGTGTGCATAACATGTACAAACATACATATAAAATTTTTTAATTAAAAAAACTCCAAATATTTTTCTAATTATACACAGCAACTTTCTTAAAAATGTGAGAGTTGGGATGTATCTCAGTGGCAGAGCCTGGGCCCTGTGTTTCTGGACCACTTTAGTAAGCATCCATTGGCTTCCCTCATACATAATTATCTTCTATTATTGGGATACACTGAGGACATCAGAAAATATTTCTACAAAGGCCTACTTAAAAGAGTCAGGACTGTATTTCTCAAAATATCACTAAATGTCTAAAAAACAATTCAGTGTAATTATATGAAAAGTTTAGGTTTGGGCTGGAGAGGTGGCTCAGAGGTTAAGAGCACTGACTGTTCTTCCAGAGGTCCTGAGTTCAATTCCCAACAACCACATAGTGGCTCACAACCATCTGTAACGAGATCTGGCGCCCTCATCTGCCATACAGGGGCACATGCAGGCAGAACACTGTATACATAATACATAAATAAAAAAAAAAAAAAAGAAAAATTTAGGTTTAAGATTGCCAGCCAATAAATATTTTCTAGATTTTTTTTTTAAAGAAAAGGTAACATTCTTGGTACTTCTAAAAATGTACCGACTGAAAAGTAATCCAGAAGACAAATATATTTATATTTTATAACAGGGTAATTTAGTAGACAAACCTACTACACTCAAGGCATGCATCTATTCTTTAAAATATAGAAATTGGAAATTATAGATGTAGCTCAGTGGTAAAAGGCCCAAGGTTCAGTCCACAGGGAAAGAAGGTAAAAGGGAGAAAGGGAGGGAGGGAGGGAATGGGTAGATGAATGAGAAAGAGTTCATAGCAAATATGAGTCCATAGATTTTGGTTATAGTAGTACAGAAGATCAATTGAAATTTTTATTTCAATCCCCATCAAACAATGTTGTTTAAATTACCCATTTCCATCCCAGGGAATCAAAGACATGAAATATTAACTCCTAGTTATTTCTATGCAATTAAAGCAAAACATTAATGGGACCTGTATCTTCTCTCAGCATTTCTAATGTTGACAACATGCAAGCACTCTAAATTCCAAGGTAAGCACTCCAAGGGAGAGTATACTGTATGAAAGCATTGGCTGAGCAGTGTTAAAGACCAGAGGGAAAGAAAATGGGAGGAGGGAAGGGAAGGTACAACAGAGATGGTTCAACCATCTTCTCTCATAAAATATGTAAGCTGACACAGACAACAAACATCACACACTGGAAATGAGATGCTGCTCACATATCTGTTCCCAGTACAACACAGGACTAGACATTCCTAGACAGATCTATACTCAGTAAGAAGTACAACAAATATGCACTCAAATGGAAGGGAGATGTTCTGGAGAAGTATTGGTAAAGGTGACGGACGCTGTAAAGCACCAACAATCACACCAGCAATGAACTGCATGGGAAGCTATGGGAAAATCAGAATGTAATCGAGTAACCCATCTTGGTATACTTTCTTATTGTCCTGTTATGGACTAATATGGTTTTACATACATGGAAAGTGAAGGCTTGTCATAAGGCAGTAAAACCGTTTAAGATAATTTGGAATTGATGTACAATCTGCCCTGAGGTAACCAAAGTTGACTTTGTCATTATCACTAATAAATTTAACTTAACAATGCAATCTGAAACTAAAAGCAATTTCAGAACTTACTGTGAATGTTGCTTCTATGAAAGCAGTGCTCCTCTGCTAATAAGGCCAAGTTTCTCTTGCCCCCACCATGCTAATGAAACTTCACACAAAAGTAACTAATAAACTGCCTGGTCCTTTTGAGATCCCTAGTCCTCTTGTCCTGTACTGCTTGGCAATGGCTACCTATGTCCCCCTCTCGACACCCCCCTTGTTTCTTCTACTTCCCTTGCTACTCTTGTGGCTCCTTTGTGCCCTTCCACTTAACAAAAGTACACTATCTTCAGGTATAAAAACACTCGTGGATTCCACACACATACAAAAACCAACATTAAAAAACAATTGACCTTTACTAACCCAATCCTTCTGAAAGTCAAATTGTTCCCATCTATCTTTTTGCAGGCCTTAAAATGGAGATACCAGCTAAAACATCCTAAAAAGATCATTTTTAAAGACAACATTATTTGGTTTTTAATGGGTAACTCTGAAAGTGCTGAAATAACTGAGAAACAAGGCACTTAGTGAGCATTTCTAAGTTCTACATTTGCCACACTGATTGCTAGTAAATGGGAGACACAGAGCTGGGGATGATAGGACAAGGATGAGCACCATGGTTCAAATCTGTAACTTGCTACCTAGCTCACAAACCTACTTACTTCCCAAGCTTCTTTACCACTTTGTAGGAATCATAGCAGTTCTCTCATGTGTTATCTGAAAGCACTAGTACATTAAATGCAGTGATACACACACACACAAAAAAAAATTATTATTAGCTTGTTAATGAGTTCTTTAATGTGACAGGCACAAAAAATGCATAAAATTATCTGCCACTCTGGATATTTGAACCATTACTTGGGAAGTGAAAGCAAGCAGGTCTCTGAGTTCAAGGCCAATCTGGTTTACAATGTAAGCTCCAGGACATTTAGGACTACACAGTGAGATTCTGTCTTAAAATAAACAAAACAAAAATCTACCTCCACCCAAGTCAGGGCACACAACCCCTCCGTGACAACCACATCAATAAACAAGGCACTAAAATAAAACTTATACAATGGTGGTGGCCACAGTATCGGTACCATGCAAGGCACTGCAACAAATGTCTCTGTTGTTTTGTGAAGATTTGGGGTTTTTTGTGTTTGTTTTTGTTTTTTTGGAGAGGGTGTTAGTGGGATTATGCTGCTACATTGTAAATAATTGTCCCACCTACTAGTTTAATAAAAAACAATGATTGGCTGCAGGCATACGGAAGTGTAGGCGGAGCTACCAGACTAGAAAAACTCTGGAAATAGAAAGAGCAGAGCAGAGATGGCAGAGAGATGCAGAGGAAAGAAGTTGAAATGCTGCTGAAAAAAGGTACCAACCAAGCTGCATAGCTGAACAAGATAAGAATCATGGGTTAGTTTAAAAGCAAGAGCTAGCTAGCAATATGCCAGAGCCATAGGCATAATCAGCATAAAATTAATACAAGCAGCTAGCTGTGTGTTTCTGTGGGACTGCAAGTCAGTGAGTCAGAATCTGGGGGCTAGGCCAGAAAGACCAGGCCAGAAACATAATACTACTGGGAGGTGTGTGTGTATGGGGGGACCTGTCTGTGTTTTTGTAGAACAGGATTTTGCTATGTGGCTAAGGCTGGTCCTGAACTCCTGAGATCAACCTCCCAGGGAGCTAGGATGAGAAGCACAAGCTGAGGTCAGAGAATGGTTTTGAAGGAAGAAGAGACAGACTCCAAAGGTCTCCAGCATGCACTAAGAACCAAGCCTTAAGGGTTAAGATAGAAAAACAATTCATTAAGCAATGGCCTCAACATTTATTTATTCACAAATAAAAGATGCAACCATAAACTATGCACTGACTAGTTCCTTTTGTTTGCAAGAAGGATAAGGAAGTATTTAGTTGGCCTTAATGTTTTTATTTTTGTTTTGGGGGTATTTAGATTTTTATTTTTTAAAAAAATATTTCAAGTTAGCACTGGAGGTGCAATTCTGCTTCTGCCTCTTGAGACCTGGGATTACAGTTCCATGCCACAACACCTTAATCTTTGTTTTGAAAGACTTGAGTATTAACAGAAACCTAACCTTAGAAACACCGGGCATATTCTTTTAAACTTTAAAGAATTTGCTGAACAGAAAACTTCCTTTTGAAAGTCTCTTCAGATTTTTACATGTCATCCAGTGAACAGTTAATTTTTGTTTAAAGCAAACTTTCACTGTGATTTCCTCTAAAGGAGTAACTAAGTTGGCTTCTCAGAACCGCAGATTGCCAATACCTTTCCTACAAACATGTTAACTAAGCTGGGAAATCCTCCTTACAGTTTAAGGGTATATTAGACAAAATACAACTGGTTTAGGTGAATTGCTCAATTGAGTTTTTTTACTCGACCTCCTGTATTATCGACTTAGAGGCCTTCCTGCACTAGCAGGTCTAGTTACTGAATTTTTAAGTATTTCACATTTTTAATATTACAAAGGTATACATAGTTTTATAAATGCAATCATGATACCTTTCAATTTCATTCCTGGCAAGAATGATCTTGCATCAAACATTTTTTAACATGTCATTTAATGTTATAAATTTCTCCTAAATACTGGTCAACACATATTAATATATATAATATATGTAGTCATTCATTAAGTTAAAAGTGTATCATAGGGCTGGGAAAATAGGCCAGTGGTAGAGTGTTAGTCTGGCAGGCATAAAACCCTGGAGTTCATTCTTTAGTCAATCTACCTGTCTCTGTGAGTCTGTCTTACACATATATACATACACATACTTTTCCTTATGTTTTCTTCTCTAAAAAAAAAAAAAAAAAAAAAAAGGTAATTCCTTTCAAGTGTATTATTTAATTTCTAAATGTTTGAATATTCCTATCGGAGTGATATTTTTGTTGGTGTTGATATGGCTTACTAGTTGTTGAAGCTAGTCTTAAACTCCTGCGCTCAACAAATCCTTCCCTATCTCCCAACAATTTGGGGCTATAATACTGTGTCACCATATTCAATTTATTTTTTGTCTATTTTAGCAAAATCCTATTATGGTCAAAAGTGTACTTTCTATCATTTCAAGCTTAATTTATATAGACTTTTTATACCCTAAAATATAATCTACATCAACAAAAATGAATTTAGTGTTTTAAAGGAATGTGTATTATATAATTACTTGAAAAATATCCCATACTACTCAAAGAAGGCAAGTTGATTACTTATATTGTTCATGTCTTTCTTTATCTTGATTTACTATTTCTTTCGTAAAAAGAAACAATATTGAAGTCTAACTAAAACCTAGCTAAATTTGGACTTTTCCTTTCAGGATTTTTAGTTTATAGATATAGAATTGCTAGATCTCCTTTAATGAAATAACTCCATTATTGTAGTAGGATTATGGTCCTTGTAAATATTTGTCCCTCCTACTGGTTTAATAAAAAGCTGATTGGCCAGTGGCAGACAGAAAGTGGGGGTGGGAGTACTAGACTAAAAAACTCTGGGAACATCTCAAAGCAGAAGCTGCAGAGATGCCAGATGAGCCTCTAGCAGAAGCAGAGGAAAAAAGCTGAAATGCTGCTCTAAGAAAAGGTACTGAGCACATGGCTGAACAGGATAGGAATCATGGGTTGAGTTAAGATGAAGGAGTTATTAAGTTATATGCCTGGACCCTAGGTCAATCAGCAAAAAATTAATATAAGCCTGTGTGTGATTATTTGAGGCTAAATGGAGCTGAGAGTGGGCCCAAACCTTTGGGCTAGACTGCAAAGTCTGGTCTAGAAACTTTATACAACAAATGGCGCCCAACGCCATTAAGTACTTTAAGTCCTTTAAGTACTTCACTTTTCAGTGCACATGTGAAGAGGCTACATTTCCAATTACCAGCTGTATATTCAAGTCCAATTTGTCTCATCACTTGTTTTTCTACTTGACTCTTTTGGATTGGGTATTATTTTTTTTTAACTTTATTTAATGCTCCTACTTGCACATAATCTAAACTTTGTTTCTGTGTATTTATTGCATATTCCAAAGCTTACATTTTCTACACAGACATGTTTATATGCTATGTAACTAAAAATATACTAGTTCACTGGCATTCTATAAACTTTATAGAAATGTACTTGCATTTCCCATTCATTATTTTGTCTTAGTCACTTTAATATGTGTTCTAGAAACTTTATTTTAGTTATCTTTTTTAAAAAAGTTTAAAACATGAAGAAAATGTTACTTACCATTTAATTTTCATTCTGTTTTTGTAGACCTGAGATCTCATCTGGTATATCTTCTGTATGAAAGTCTCTATTAAAATCTCTTATCATGTCTCTGCTAGTCATGAAGTCTTAGCCCTTTCCACTCTTTTGGTCTGTAATGGTTGTTAAAAAGTATACTTAGCTGTGTGCAAGTGGCACACACTTTCAATCCCAGCACTTGGAAAGCAGAGGCAGGCAGATCTCTGTGAGTTCAGGACAGCCAGGACTATGTGGAAAGATCATGTCTCAAAATAAATAAAAATTAATAGAAATAAATAAATGAATAAATGAACGAATGAATGAATACGATGCCTTTGATAAAGACTACTACTTTCCTTTATTGTTTTAAAGATGTTCTACCTCTGACCTGTATGAAAACAAGGCAATTATTCTTTGTTTTCTAGTGTAGTGAGTCATTTCTCCTCTAAACATCTTTATTATTATCTTTATTAGTGGTTTTTAATTATTTATAATGTGTCTTAGCATGGAGTGTACTTCTTGATACTCTGAATTTACAGATTTTGTGGTAGATAACTTCCAAATAAGCTTCCAGTGATTTCTGCCTCGAAGTACTTGAGTCTTCATGCCAAACTCACTCCCTGAATTTGGCTAAACCCATTAACTTGCTTTTATTAAAGCTTTTTAACCTTTAGTTTTATTTCTATGTATGGGTATTTTTCCTGTATGTGCATCTGTGTACCACATTCATAATGTGTCCATAGAGGCCAGAAGAATACATTAGGTCCCCTCGGAATGGCAGTTCTAAACTGCCATGAATGTGCTGAAAATTAAATCTAGGTCCTTGGAAGAGCAGTCAGTGCTCTTAACCACTGACTGATCTTTCCAGCCCCCCAATTTGCCTTAATAAACAACTTGAGGGCTGGGGTCATAGATCTGTCCTTAAAATGCTATACAAACAATGACAGTCTGTGCTATGGAACAATCCTTTTCTATACTATGAATATGTATTAATCTCATTGGTTAACAAAATTCTAACAGGTCAGTAGCTGGACAGGAAGTTAGGCGGGAAAGCCAAACTGAAAATGATGGGAAAGAGGGCAGAGTCAAGAGAAACACCAGGCAGCCAGCCATCCGGGAAGCAACACATACTAAAAACTGGAAGCCATGTGTCAATACAGAGATTAATAGAAATGGGTTAATTTAAGTGTAATAGTTAGCTAGTAACAAGCCTGAATTATCAGTCAAACATTTATAAGTAATATTAAGCTTCTGAGTGGTTATTTGAGAAGTGGTGGGTGGGAAAGAAACATCTGACTACAGGCCTGAGTTAGACACACAACACCAACATAAGTCTGGTGGGTGACACACATCTATAATTCTAACATTGGGAAGATGGGAACAAGTAGATCTGGGGCTTGCTAGCAAGCTAGTCTAGCCTAATCAACAAACTCCAGATCCCAATGGGAAACACTGTCTCACAAAGTAAGATGAACAACACCTAATAAACAACAGCTAAGGTTTTATGGACTCTCTATATATATATGTATGTATGCACATGCATACACACATACACTCTCAGGAAACTAATGAATTGTCACTTCTGAGATTAGGCCAAAAAACTTCTGTCCTGCCAACACACTTTCTCTGGCTCTTCTTGCTTGTTCATTCTAAGGAGGGAAATGTAAGCTGCCCCTATGGAAAGACCTATGCAGGCCAGAACTGTGGACAACCTGGTTAAAAAGGATGCAAGGCCCTCATATTAATAATCCATGATGGAATTAATCCTGCCTTAAGCCAAATAAATGATCCTCCCTTGGCCAAATCTTAAAACAAGTGTATGCTGTAGCCCATACCTGAAGTACTACCATGAGAGACTCCCTGGGTTACAAGGCCCAGCTAAGCCACACAGACAAGTAGAAGAGAATATTTATTTATGACAGTAAATTCTGAAATCATTTGTTAGATAGTAATAAACAACTAGATGTATTTTCTTCAGTCATGGAAACATTTTGACTATGATTGTTTCAAGTCTATTTTATCTTTTCTAGAGACTGCAAACTTACACACACACACATACACGCACATAAACATATACACACATACATAAAATGAATATTATTTGATCTGGCCCTATATACCTACTAGTTTGCTTTTGTTTTTTAAAAAATTTTTCTTTCTCCTTTGTGGCACAGTTTGGATGTTTCTATTGCCAGGGTCAAGGCTGTTGACATGGGCAATGGATGCTGAATGTGGGTCCTCTGCAAAAGCAGTACATGTTCACTCCTGCTGACCAATCTAATCAGCTCTATTTCTTCAGAAAAGCCTACAGGTTTTTTATGGTGGTTTGGATGAGAATGACTCCCATAGGTTCATATATTAGAATGCTTGATCACTAGTTTGCAGAGACTATTTAGGAAGGATTGGGGCATTGCTAGAGAAGGTGTGTCACTGGGGGATGGGCTTTGAGGTTTCAAAAGCCCATACCTGGCCCACCCTCACCCCCCCAGGTCACTCCGTATTTCTCTGTCTCTTTGTTTCCTTCTGTATATTACTTGGTCAAGATTTTCCTTACAGCAACAGAAGAGTAACTAAAACATAATTCTAACATGTTTTAAGACATAGTGGGTTTGGTTTCTCTAACAGAAAATTTACCTCTACATCAATTTCTCCTCCCATTCTAAGCTGGTTAGCTTTTATCATTGTTTTTCTTTTTCTTCTGAGTCAAGGTCTTACTCTGTAGCCCAGACTAACCTGAACCTCACCATGTAGTTTAGTCTGGCCTTAACCTCTCAAATGCTAGAATTGTAGGTATGAGCCACCATGTACAGCTAAATAATCAATTAGTCTCCAGACTTGGAAACTCCTTTCCCAAGGTGCTATGTCATGGTCACCTAACAGAGGCAATTTTATACACACACACACACACACACACACACACACACACACACACACACACAAACACCATTCTACAAAAGATACTAAGATATCATTCTTTTTATCTAAAAGTTCAACAGAGTGCTACACACCTATAATCCCAGCAGGAGGCAGAAGGA
Source organism: Sigmodon hispidus (assembly GCA_004025045.1). Taxonomy (NCBI): domain Eukaryota; kingdom Metazoa; phylum Chordata; class Mammalia; order Rodentia; family Cricetidae; genus Sigmodon; species Sigmodon hispidus. Next base: position 214,032 of record PVIH01001675.1, read on the forward strand.
CAAGAGTTAGAAGCCAACTTGGGTACCTGGTAAGGCTGCTTCCGAAAAAAGGGAAATCAAAATAATAATGATGCTGATGTGACAGATGAAAGCACAGGCACAGAATAGTTTGAAGAAATAATCTTCTTCCTGGGGGATTCCAAAGAAAAGCCTACTTGCTTTTGATTTTTGTGTTATACAAATAATTTGTGAAAAACAAGTTCAATAGTAAAAGATATAAAATGTTAGCAATTAACCTTTAAAATCATAAATCTTGTAAACTGACTAAACAAACAAAATGAAACAAATAATACAAATAGTTTTACTTATAAGGAAAAAATAAAATCTTTTCTGTGCCAGCAAGTCTCATTTCTATGTACAGATGTCTTCTCATCCCTCCAGAAAGCCTGTTGACACTTACCCTTTTCCAAGTAAGACCTTGGAGCCCATGGTGGGTCCTCTTCAGCATAAGGGTCACTGTACTCAACCACAGCTGCTTCCTCTTCTTCATAATCTTCTGGGGGTGGTGGTGGAGGGGGGGATTCATCAAAGACTGGCTCTTCCACAGGTGGTGGTGGAGGTGGTGTATCTGAAACTAAGAATTTATCAAGCTGACAAATTATACATTATGTAAGGTTCAATATTTACTTGAGCTTCTAGATTCATTAAATATAAACCCAGATTCAAAAATAATCATCCTTCAAAAGATGAATGAATAAGAATAATTTTCCCACCATCATAATGCTTTAAATCATCAAACATGCCTTCTCCTTTCCCTCTGGGTTAATGGTGATGGATGCTGGATAAGGTTTGTTTATTGGGCTCCAGAACCTTTCAGTAATAACACATAATCACCTTTCTAAAAAATGAGTACAATATAGTTGGGGTTTTTACTCTATCTATGAAATTATCAGAGATATTAAAAATCTAGACAATCACAATCACATAAGAAAGTAAAATGAGTCAAAGAATAGTCAAATTTTTACAACTGCTACTTATACTTAGTACTCAGTTTTCTGTAGATTTACTCAGACTGGTTCTCACTATATAACCCAAAATGGCCTCAAACTTACAATCCTACTGCCTCAGCCTCAAGTGCTGGGATTATATGGATTTACCATACCACCAGCCTAATTTTCATTAAACAGAACTGTATTAAATGGGGGGAGGGGTGTCATTAACAACTTTGGGTAACTTCAGCCATTAAGACATTCTGTTTGTATAATTTGAACTAATTCAGTTTTAATCATATTTAAAATTTCTTGAGACTACATGTCCATATGCATTATTAGTCTCATCATATTGTAGCATGTAAAAAAAATAATCTCCAAACTCAGAGAACTCAAAGCTCTTGAAGTGCTTGGTACACAACTTGAACACAACAAAGCAAAATAAAATTGCACTGACCAGCTACTCAGTTTTAATCATTAGCATTTATTCTTACTTGTACCAAAAGTGTACACGAGATTCTCTGAGCATCAGCTGCATCACCATCATACTCTGCTATTTCAGTGTCCCTCCCGTATGCTTTAGCCATTCTGTACTTACCCACTGTATGAAGACTGACTTATTTAAAAATAAAAGAATCTTTACTCCTATGAGCTCAGAGGTTTGGGGTTTTTTTTCTTGGTGTGTGTGGGGGGGGGTTGTCTCACTGTGCAGCCTAGGCTGGCCTTGAACTTGTGCCTGGCACTAGTTTATGGGTTTTTTTTTTTTTAAAGAGGCTTTATTGATTTTTTAACATGAAGCACATATTGATGTTCTTACTGTATCCTTTATTCACATTTAATGTTTTTTCATATAGGAGATGAAAACAACCATTTGTGTACATTTATAAGAGACCAAGTATACAGAAACAGAGATCCAAGGGATTTTCAGCAAAGTCAGAAATTTAGCTATAAATGACTCAAAATACCAACACTAACCATTTTTACCTTACTTTAACTGCCTCACAGCCAGATGGATAAGACTGACATAAGCTATTGTTTTTACTTGTGCTTAATATGCCAGTTAACCAACTGGTTCTTTAAAATACATTATTTTACTTAATCTTCCACTTAGATAATTTATTTTTTACCTTTTTTGTGATTCTAGGGTTTGAACCAAGATCCTTATACATCCTGCACAAACCCTCTAAACTATACCCCTAAGCCAAGGTTCTGATTTTAATCTTAATTTTAGAGATGTGAAAGATGATGAATGTTCCTAGTGCGATAAACAAAAGCACCCGATTATGTCCCTCTGCCCGTTACCTTAGAAGCTACGCTATACTATAAGATAAAATCTGTAGTGCTCATTGCCTCATGTGGGCAATGTCACCAAGATATGAACAACCAAATTTTATTTATGATTACGTAAAGTGAAGCTTTTAGAAACTATAGTAGTATGCATCATAGACCAAATTCTTTATGTGGGCCAGAAAAGGCTTCTTGAGACCTGACAGATGAGTCAAGTTAATGGCCAAGGGGCAGCAGAGCATGAGGAACGGACCCCACATTGATTGTAAAGAATAAAAGTAATTTTCAAAGTACAAAGATAAATCAGGAAGAAAGTTCTCAAAGAGTCATCCAAAGTTGAACAAGCAAAGGAAGCATAAAAGCATTTGCTGAGCTGAGCTCTATTCAATGACTAACAAGGGGTGGATGCCATGTGAGAACTTTAAAAATAATAATAGGGGTATCTTTGTGCATTTTATCACAATGTGTTTTAATATATTAAATAGTAAACACTCCAAGTGATTCCATACATTTAATGAAAAAAATATAACTTTCATAGACTACCATAAACAATCTTTAAAATAATTCCTAGAAAGCCTTAAGATAATTCTAAAACAAAGATACACATCTTTTTAAGGTACATGTTTTTTAAAAAAATAACATTCCTTTGAATGTATCAGCCCTGCCATGACTAAGAAGCCGGTCCTAGCATACCTCATACACAGGTAGAAAGGAGGAACCAGAAGGAAGAAGCAAAAGCAATCAGTTGTAATAGGAGCCAAATCAGAAGAGGCTTTAAAAATATTAACAGTGCTGCTATAGTAATGTTTTACAATCGTCTACTCATGCAGCAAGCCTTGACACCACTGTGAGCAAGCACTTAAATAACATTAAATTAAAACCCTATTTCTACTCATGAAATATTGTTCACGTTTCTACAAACCTAACAACTGTCACTAATTCCTGGCAAAAGTTAATGACTGGTTTCATAATCCTACTCAACTTTGAAGTCTGATTTTTGAAGAAAAAAATACTCTGATAGATTGTTAGCCTCAAAGTCAGCTTCAAAATCTGAATGCTCAGAATATGTCAGTTGGTTTAAAAAAAACAAAAAATAAAACAAAACAAAAAAAAAACTTTCCACTGACTGTCTTCTTTAATTCATGAACTTAAACTGATCTGAGATGGGAAAACATCACTCTAACTACAATGACATTTAAACTAAGCTAGAGAGTCCTCCAAATTTGGAACTCCAAAAACCCTGTTATAATCAGTCTGTTTCAAGAAATTTTAAATGCAGTCATCTTCTAACCTACACTTAACCCCAAAGCCTGGCAAAGAATCATACCATGGCTGTGCTTGGCACACAGCAGACCAAACTACCATTGCTATGAGAAAACTCTATTGAAGCCAGCATGGGTCACACACAAGCTAAAAGAACAGTAGGCTGCAAAGATATAACTTAAAAACATAAGAAAATATAGTTGGACATACATGAAAACAGCTCTGAAATTTTAAAAAGTATCTTTAAAATCACAATGTTTTAAGGCTCACATTCAGAGTACCTTCTAATGAACAGAAACAATAAACTATTTTTAGACATCAGCAAATAACAAAGCAAAGGCAGATGATGCATTCAGTCTTTGGGCACTATGCTGGCTAGTTTTATGTTACAGTCCTTTAAGAAGAAGGAACATTGGTTGACCTGATGCTCCCACCAGACTAACCTGGGCAAGCCTGTGATAAACATTTTCTTGATTTATAATTCATGTGACAAGGTCCAGCCTATTTTAGGTGGGGCAATCCCTGGGCTGGTGGTCAGGAGTACTATCAGAAATCAGGCCAAGCAAGCCGATCAGCTCCTTCCTCCAAGTTCCTGCCCTACTTAGTGCCAGCCTGACTTCCTTCAGTGATGGCTGTTACCTGGAAGTATAAGCAAAATAAACCCTTTCCTCCAAAAGTTGCTTTTGCTCATGGTGTTTTATCACAGCAAAAGGACCCCAACTTAGATAGGCACTAAAACTGAACTACAACCAGTTGAAATACAAACTCAAAATACAGAAAAGAAGGGCCGCTATGTGCCTGCTACCAGCCAGACACTTTCTAAGTGCCAAAGATACAGGCAGCAAACCAAGTAAGCAAAGCAGATCTTGTGCTCTACAACTTAATATTCAATTTGACTGTTGAACAAAGCACAGACTGCAGCACCTCTTCCACAATCACCAATAGTCATAAATGCCTACAGCTTCTGACTCTCCAAAAACCTATTAAGAGCCTGTTTACTGACAGGTAGCCTTACAAATTAATCAATTAACACATATTCTGCCAAATGTATTGTATGCAGTAAAGAATTATGAGATCACAATTAATCACTCTCAACACCCCTCCCAGCCAGTACTATCAGAAATTAATAGAAATTAATCCTACAACTTTTGCTCATTCATTAGGCAAGTGCTCTTCCACCCAGCTATCTCCCACCCTCAGGAGAACATTGTTTACCTTAATAGACAATTTACTGGGAATGCAAGGGTATTTAGCATAACTCAGTGTCTTAAGCAGACCTGTAACAGGAGTCCACAACAGGACTGGGAGGTTACAAAGTGTTAGAGAAGTAAAGCAACACAGATTAATTTTGTGCAGCTGTGACTTCAATACTGCATCTTTACATTTGCTTGCATCTCTATTACAAATGAGGTCATATGTGGCCTGTGGATGTTTTTATGCTTAAGTTCGATAAAATATTAACTTTTTATAATAAATTTATAGGTATTTTGTACATTTTGTTATTACTGAAATTTGTGTTATGGATGTGCAAAAATAGTCTTGTCTGTCCTTTACCATCAAGAAATTCAAACCCATGTTATCCAAGGATAAACTGTAACTCCTCTAAGTTTAGATTCCATAACATCATCCAACTTTATGGCTGATGTGGCCCCTTAATCACCTATCACAGCCATTGCTTATTTCTTTCTGTAGCCATTCCTCATTAAATGTTGACAGAGGCCTTCCAATTTAACAATATAAGTCTCTTGATCCTTGATGCTTCCCCAGAAGACTTGACTTGCCAATAAAATTAGTTATAAGACTGCAGGATTCAACAGAAGACCACAAACCAAAGAAAATTCACTGCCAATATATGGCTGCTTCTTGGAAGACAAACTGGAAGACTTATCTTCTGTGCACTATTATGGTGTGGTCCTTTTTATACTTGGAATGGGAGAGAGTGATATACTCAGGCACTTATAGCACACCTATGACTCTAATAATTGCAAACTAGCACTTTGTCTAGGCAACTGAAAAAAAGCAGGGTGTTTATTTGGCAATTAGAATATCATGCAGTTTTTCTTCTCTTACAGTTATACTATTTTATGTATGCTTGTCTGACCTTTAAAGCTATGTATCAGTAATGGGATTGTAGCTATGGTTCTGGGGATCAAACTGGGATCTCATATAAGCTAAGAATGAGCTCTGAGCTATGACTTCCAGAAGCTGTCACATTAAAGCTATTTGCAAGCAGAGAAATTTACCATCATTATCTTCTAATTTTATTTTTAATTATATGTGTAAGTGTGGATATGTGCATTTGAGTGCCAATGTCTCCAAAGGCCAGAAGTGTGGCATCCTCTGGAGCTGGAGTCCAGGTCCTCTGCAACTCTTAGCCACTGAGCTCTCTCCAGCCCACCTCTATTACTTTATCATCACCACTAGCCATTTTTACAATGACTTATTCAAATATGTGAAGCACTGGTGACTGACTATGAAGTCAGTCCTATGTAAATTACATTCTATGCCTATAATCTGAACTACAGCATAAAGAAGACATAAACTTACTATTTTCTTGGACTCTGGCCACAAATCCCATTAAAGGTAACTGAGGAGTTACCTGTAGGATGGAAGGAGGAGGAGGAGCAAGAGATACTGCAAAAACAAAAAAGGTGTGGAGGATAAGGGGTAAGGGCGGGTTATATTAAAAGGAAAGGATAATACAATAAAACATATAAAGGAGGAAAACCACTTCTCACAAACATTTGTCTATCTTACAGATCCACTTTTGAAGGTAACTATATAAACAAAACAACACACTAGAGAGTTTTAGTAAGCTTTAAACTACAACAGAACCAATTATCATACATGAATCTGCTTATGTAATGAGAACCAGTCTTCTTTGTGTCTGCAAATGCCTTCTCTGTTAATTACTATGAATAAGATTTTCTGAATTTTATCATGAAAGTTGCAAAGTTAAACAATTGTCAGTTCAGAAGAAAAAATACAGCATCCCAGCAACCTAAATAGGCTTTTTATTACTTCAGTAACAAATAATAGGCATTAATTGGATCTCCATTTGGTTAAACAAGTATGACTTGAGTTCTGACTGAGTGGCAAGGAATCTGCTAGACCAGTTATCAGAGCCTTTCAATGAGAGATGCTCTTACTGCCTTACTGCCTGTTTTTGTAGCTCCTGTTCATTGTATTTCTTCCTCACACCTACAGAAAGCACCACTGTCCTTCTCCCAGGGTATGTTCCTCCATCTCAAAAGTTGGCACAGTTTAGGAATACTATAAGCCTTCAACAGATATTTATGTATGAACAGATAAGGCAGATACCCAAATAATTTTTAGAAGGTTAACTCTACATTTCCCTTCAGAAAGCATATACACTATGGCAGCCATAGCCTTAATGGAATTCTCCTATTTGCTCCAAAATATAAAACTAATGTAAAACTAAAAGTTTCAAGTGTTTCTTCTCTCAAATAGATTATATACACATACATTTTTGTCTAACTTCCCAGGAGACAGTGCTGGTCACAAGGAAGAAGGCTAACAATTACCTGAAGAAAAGATGTATACTAAGCAGACAGAAGCTGAGAAAGACAGACAATCACACTTAAGGAACCAAGTTAGGGCAAAGGCTTAGAGGCATAAAACAGCATGAGCAGAGTTCACAGACCAAAACATTTGCTCTATATGGCTAAAAGAAGGAATGTTTAAAAATTAAACCAGGCAATGGTGGTACATGTCTGTAGTCCCAGCACTTTGGAGGCAGAGGCAGGCAGATATCTGAGACCAGCCTGATCTACAGAGTTCTAACACAGCCAAGGGCTACACAGAGAAAACCTGTCTCTAAAAAGCAAACAGGGCTGGAAAGTTGGCTCAGCCATTAAGAGCACTTGTTGCTTCTTGCAGAGGACCTGGGACCAGCACCTACATGGTGGTTCACAACCATCTGTAACTCTAGTTCTGTGAATCCAAAAACCTCTATGACCACAGGAATGTCATGTACATACATTCACGCAGCAATAAAATGTTTAATGAAAAACCACAGAAAGGTAAGTATGCGGGCATAAAAAGAGAAGGATGTACATGAAGTACTTGGCATAAAGAGACTGATTTTTAAGTCACTCAGCCTCAATCTCTTGATGTTCCATTTCCTGATTTTAGACACCTCACCATTAGGTCCCCTGGATCTAATCCATAAATATGATATAAGAAACAGATAATGCAACCCTATTTCACATATTGGAAGCAAACATTTTATTTCAAAAGCTTAATTTAAGACCTGGCACACAATAAATCAAGGCAGATTCTAGAAACAAAAGAAAAACTTAGTTATATGTAGGTAAAGCAGTATCTGGTAACTAATAATTTAACTAACATACAAAGTTAAGCAAAAAGGCAAAGGGATTACAGGCTTTTAGCCTCATGATTAAATTTAAAGAAGCTATTAACTCACCAGCCTTGACAGTTAATGACTAGAGGAGCACAGGGTGGAGAGTGTAGACAGACGGGGGAAGGTGAAGACATAACAAATGGGATGTATGAGGGTAACTTAAGCATAAAAATGAGAGGAAACTGGAAAATATGAGTGAGATATATAAAATTCAAGAATTATATCCCTCTCTTCAAAAGGGGATTTGGGGCTTAGGTTTTCCCCTAAAATCACAATTCTTGGCAGTAAATTCCTGATTCCAAATATTGGGGTTCTTGGTGACACACCAGCATGCTGCTAGGAGCCAGTGAGCAGAACAGGGGCAATAGCAGCTGCAGCTGAGACAGGACACTAGGAAAAAAGCCCATAGCATGGACACACATATCTTGTGACACTAAACATCTCTTCTGATAGCAGACACACCAAACTTCCTTCCTCACAAACAGAAAATGAGAATCTCTCTCTTCTGTTATTTATTGTAAAGAGCATAAAATGGAAGTCCTTTTGGACAAGTCTAGGCTAGCCTGAAGCCATAAGGGGTGGAAGAATGAGATAGAGGTTCAGAGGGGAGCAGGAGATAAGCAGAAGGTTACTCTCCTAGCACTCCACCCAAAGTCACTCTGGCAGAGTGAAAGGCCGGACAGATAGATAAGTGAAAGGGGGTCGCCTCATGCGGTTACCATGGTGATGCGGCTTGGCCACCGGATTAGCATATTAAGGGAGACCAGATCCGAAACATGCTGAGTTTTTGGCTCCAGCCTCGCGGCTGAAGTGCAAAGGACTCCAG
>PVIH01001676.1:0-113690 GCA_004025045.1 Sigmodon hispidus
TGGCTGGGTGGCTGGGTGGCTGGGTGGCTGGGTGGCTGGATGGCTGGGTGGCTGGCCCCTAGCATCCTCTCCTCCTTTCACTCCTAGAGCTTTCTTGTTCTATATATTCTTTCTGTCTGCCAGGCCCTATCCTTTTTCTTACCTTGCTACTGATCATTCAGTTCTTTATTAGACCGTTAGGTGTTTTAGACAGGCAAAATAACACAGCTTCACAGAGTTAAACAAATGCAACATAAGCAAAAGTAACACACCTTAAAATAATATTCTACAACAAACCTGGGTCCTCTGGAAGAGCAGCCAATGCTCTTAACTGCTGGGCCATCTCTCCAGACCAGTAGGTTTTTGTTAAAGGGCAGTTTCAGGTTTATGAAAAGCCAGGCCATCCCAGTGGCCTTCCTTATCATCATCTCACCACTTCATAGAAGGCACAGCACTGAGCAGATACGGATCTGTTCTTAACGACTCCATGGATTGCCCTCAGATTTGCCCTCTGTCCGACACTCTGTGGGGCTGGACAAATGTATAATGACATGTGACCAGTTGTTTGGCTCTGTTTAGCAAGTTAATGATCAAACAGGGCCTTGTCAAGATTTAAAATGTTAACAGTCATAACCTTTGTTATATTTTTTCCTTCTCAAAATATTAGCCTTGGAAAGAAGCGTGTATTCACAAGCAGCCACTGTTCATTATCCAGGCATTCATCCACAGCGAGGTCTGTCTATCCCCATCTTATCTGAGTTTACAGACAAGTTGTCCAGAACTTCCTTCTCTGAGTGGAAGCTGATACCCAAATGGAATCTTTGACTCAGAACACCATTAGCTCCATAGAAGCACGCTGGCGCTATGGGCTGGAATTCACAGGGAAAGCGATGGAGCTTGTCAGTGTTTTTCCTTTACACACATCCACACATTTTGCTCACTCACTCACTCATTTCCGCCAAGAAGCTGTCATCTTCCTATGGAGGAGTCAGCTCTGCGACCTCCCTTTGGCAAGTAAGGCAAACTTTGTGGAAACAGACTGAAGTTGTGCAGAGGCTAGGCTAGTGGGACCAGATGGCCCTCTGTCCTAGCCTCCATATCCTCTCAGGTCCCAGAACAGAGGGGAGAGGGTAGCAGGGCAAAGATGAAAGTGGGTGGGTGATATTTGCATCCTCTTTGGAGGGAACAGCTTTTCCAATTACCCTGAAGATTTTTAGTCCCATCACTTGAGAGGTAGAGGCAGGAGAATAAGAAATTCAAAGTTATCCTCAGGTACCCAGGGAGTTAGAGGCCAGTCTGGACTACATGAGACCCCATCTTTTTTTTTTTTTTTTTTTTAATCCTATTCTGGTGGATATGCCAATTTTTAATAGTGTGCAAATTTTTCTAAGTGAGAGTTCCTATACTGCTGAGACACTTTCCTCTATGGCATGCTGGGCACTTTCCTTCAGCAGAGATTCTTCTTATCGTAGATCACTGTCCCCACCATGAGCTCTGCGCTGGCTCCCCAGGCTGGGTAAGAAGCTTGGTCAAGACCCCCGACATCTTAGGAAGGCTGCGGTGGTTGTCGCCACTCTCCCTGCTCCACCACACCTCCCAAGGATGACAAGAAGAAGAAAGATGCCGGAAAGTCGGCCAAAAAAGACAAAGACCCAGTAAATAAGTCCGGTGGCAAGGCCAAAAAGAAGAAGTGGTCCAAGGGCAAAGTTCGAGACAAGCTCAACAATCTAGTCCTATTTGACAAAGCTACATATGACAAACTCTGTAAGGAAGTTCCCAACTATAAGCTTATTACTCCAGCTGTGGTCTCTGAGAGACTGAAGATTCGGGGGTCTTTGGCTAGGGCAGCCCTTCAGGAGCTGCTTAGTAAAGGACTTATCAAGCTGGTTTCAAAACACAGAGCCCAAGTAATTTACACGAGAAACACAAAGGGTGGAGATGCCCCAGCTGCTGAAGATGCATGAGTAGGTTCAACCAGCTGTACATTTGGAAAAATAAAACTTTTATTAAATCAAATTAAAAAAAAAAAAAGAAGCTTGGTCAAGTGGACCTGCCCATCTAGTGGGATTCTGGGGATTGCCAAAGGATAGTGACCTGTCTTCACAGCTTCACTGCCTGCATCAGCACCAATCTTCCCTGTAGACACTCTCTGGAGACTGGGAGAAAAAGCCTTTAAGATGGTACAATGAATGGGGCTGGAGAAATGGCTCAGTGGGTGAGAGCATTGGCTGCTCCTCTAGAGGATCGGGGTTCAATTTCCAACACCCACATGGTGGCTTGCAACTATCTATAACTCCATTTTCCAGGGGATTCAAGGCTCTAGGCATGCATGTGGTACACATATACTTGAATGCAGACAAAATACTCAGGCACAGAAAATAAATCAATCTTTCACACCTGGGATGAAAAGGCAACTTTGTTAAAACACATCTGTCCACACACCTCAGCCAACTGTATCTGGGCTTATGTCAGCAAATTTGTAAACTGGCCTTTGAAAACGCTTTCCAGCGGGTCCCAATTTATCAGTCTTTCCCATCTGTTCTTGTGGGCCCTGTAACAGCAAGCCCAGGAATTTCACTGTGTATGTAGAAAATCCAAAGAATTTCTAGATAAGTCCCCTAGATTAAAGGTGAGCTTGGTGTTAGTCCTGACCGTGCTCTCCCAGGGCGGTGCGAGTCTCGGCTGTTTCTCTTGTGTGGATAATGTGGTGATGTGGCTCTTCTGATGGTTGGTGCATTCTTGTTGCTAAGGAAACACTGGATTTGTATTTACAGTAGGTGAGGCTAGGCCTTGTGCAGTATATCTCAATAAAGCGGTTGCTTTTAAAAAGACACTGGATACAGTAAGAATGCAGAAGCTAACCATTAGTTAGACCTGAAACAAACATTTCGAAAATGCCACCATTTCAACTGCATTGAGAACCCCCAAGTAGCTAATGAAGAACCACAAAAGATGTGTATGTGTGTGATGTGTGTGTATGTGCGTGTTGTGTGTGTGGTGTGTATGTGTATGTTGTGTGTGTGGTGTGTGTGTATATGCTTGTGTGTGGTGTGTGTATGTGTTTGTGTGTGGTGTGTGTGTATGTGCATGTGGTGTGTGTGTGTGTGGTGTGTGTATGTGTTTGTGTGTGGTGTGTGTGTGTATGTGCATGTGGTGTGTGTGTATGTGTTTGTGTGTGATGTGTGTGTATGTGCATGTGGTGTGTGTGTGGTGTGTGTGTGGTATGTGTATATGTTTGTGTGTAGTGTATGTGTGTGGTGTATATGTGTGGTGTATGTGTATGTGCGTGTGGTGTGTGTATATGTTTGTGTGTGGTGTATATGTGTGTTGTATATGTGTGGTGTATGTGTATGTGCGTGTGGTGTGTGTATATGTTTGTGTGTAGTGTATGTGTGTGGTGTTTGTGTGTGGTGTATATGTGTGTTGTATATGTGTGGTGTATGTGTATGTGCGTGGGGTGTGTGTGTGCGTGTGGGGTGTGTGTGTGTGTGTGTGTGTGAAAGCCTGTACACGAACATGTGGAATGCCATGGTAGGATTTCAATGTCTTTCTATCATGCTCTGCCACATTGCCTTTGAGACAGGGTCTCTCACCAAACTGGAAGTTCACCATTGAGCTAGACTGGCCAGCAAGTGAGCTTCCAGGACCTATCTGTTTTGTTTCCCAATACTGGAGTCACAGACAAATACAGCCGGGCCTGGCTTTTTATGTGGGGCCAGGCATTTAAACTCAGATTCTCATGTCTGTAGAACAAGCACACTTACCCATTGACCTATTTCCACTCACAAAAGATTTTGGAGACTATAAAATATTTACTAAGGTTGATAAAGGAATATTTATTAAATGAAGGGATGTTATATTTTCATGCACTAAGAGGCAAAATCATAAGAAAAACGGATCTATAGGTCAACAAAAATCCCTGGGATATGTGCAGGTATGTGTCAGAAGGTGATATTTAGAGATGAGAGCAAAGGGAGACAGACACTCTTGGTCACTCAAGCAAGGAAAGGTAACCTCATCACCAGATGCTAGAACAGTGTATAGCTACAGCCACCAGACAGGTGACATCACTCAGCAGAGGGACCATTCACCACTAGACTCTGGTTCAGAGCAAAGGCCAAGGAAATCTCTACAGCATATGAAGTCCAGCTAGAATATGGGAAGAGCTACACACCAAGACATGTAGAACCTGTCCCCAGGCTGTGAAAGATGAATTAATGATGTGTCCCAAAGAGAGAATGGGGAGGGACATCTGCAAACAGAGCTAGGGACTTGCTGGTAAACAGGACAGTGTCACTGTCCACATAAAACAGAAGCTAGGAAACTGGTATCCACGTGGTCTCATGGTCAGGGGAGTGAGTGACTTGTCCCAGGGAGATCAACTGGGACCCCAGCTGCCAGAGCAGAGATTGGTGACATCCCGAGACAGGTGAATGAACCTTGGCTTATCTGGACAATATTGCCTAACTGTTAGAATGAAGGTCCCTGTGATTAGTACAAGCCATGGTGCAGCTGTTCCTGGGCAGATGTTGAGGGATGCTGGAGACTCACGTGGTGCTATGGTGAAAAAGGCAGGATCATTTCTCGGACGCATGGCTCCGTTTATGCTACGGACTAGCCCAGCTGTGTGATTGTTGATCCTGCCATAGGAATGATAGTTGGGTAGAAGCTACTCCTGGTCTGACTGACAGTCTAACCAAGCACACCCTGTCCCATGCCCACAGCAGGGCTGGGGTCAGAATGATGAAGACCTGTAGCTCTCTTTCCTTTCTCTACTACCATGGGCATGTGTGCCCACAGATGGCCAAGTCTCCTGGGCCTTAGCCCAGAACCACTTGATTTCAGCCCATGTCCAGTTCATGAGCCTGGGGGAGGACTGTAAAGGCCTCTTGGCCAAAGCCTCACTAGGAGCTGCACTGGTGTGCGCTCAGCTGAGAGCCTGGTGGGTCTCTCTGAAAGCATCTGTCCATAGCCTACACCCTTCCCCATGTGTTAATAAAGTCAGTAATTCCCATGAGGCAAGCTTCATGAAACTGCCAGGAAAAAGCTCTACAGGCCCTGGCTCTGTGTGTGTGTGTGTGTGTGTGTGTGTGTGTGTGTGTGTGTGTGTGTGCTCACACACATGTGACTCCAGAGGCCTTCTAGCTACCAGGATTCATCCATCTTCCCTAATGAGCCTCTTGGGAACTTGAGGGCCCTGCAGGGAAGAGACTTGGTCAGCCGAGTTCTTCTAAATGCTTCAGATAACCAGCTGTGAGCAAAGCCTTGCTCCGTGCTTCTGTTCATCTTACACTGTTCACGGATATGGCTCCTGAACTTGAAAATGCACATGTATATATGCAGACACATCCCCATGTACATGCTATGGATATGTGCTCAAGCCAAACACACACACACACACACACACACACACACACACACACACACACACACACACACACGTGCATGCACGCGAGGCGGGAAGGAGTCTCATCACACATTCATATACAACACTCGAGTGTATGAACACGAGTTGTAGTTTGAACATATGTGAGCTTGTACATGTGTACACATGTGTGTATTTACATGCATACTGTCTGTGCTTAGCACATGAGTGTGTGCATCTATCCAGATTCCTTGACTGTGGGGCCTGGCTTGCTCCAAAGCCCTTGGTTTTAGCACTGGCAAGCAAGGACTCGTGCTAACTCCAGTCTGGTCTAAGGCTTCCTCCATCCCTCCTGTACCCTTCTCCTGAGCTCCTGAGGAGTTCCCAGGCTAGAAGTCCCCTGACTGAGGTCCTGGGGACAAGTAGGCCTACCTAAGCCTCCTCTCAGGTCCTAAAGGAACCAGAACTGGCTTTTATTCTCCAGTCCTTTCTAATCGCTAAAGACACAATTTGCCTGGTGATAAACTAGCAGATAACTGCTTTAAAATGTCATGGAATTTATCTGATGTGGAGAAGCTGGGAAGCTGAAGATCTTGGGACCTAGAGCCCTTCATGATAAGCCCATGTCCAGGACAGGCAGCAGACCCAAAGGTCAGGAATTGCTGCGGACTCTGTGAAGAGAAGACTCAGGAGAGGCAAACAAGGGGTCTCAGGACACCTGAGGTCCAGCAGGAATGGGAAAGCAAATATCAGGTACATGGAGAACCATAGAAGTGGTGGACGAGAACTGGCCAGCGTGTGTCAGAGAAGCTGAGGTACCCCATGAGCACCTAACCAGCTGCCCCTGCACAACCTGTCCATGCCTGTCGGTTTAACCTGGGTACCCACATCTCCTTCCCTGGAAGTCCTAAGTGAGAGAGCCTTGTTCGTTAAGTGTATCTGTCTGTGTGGCCCTGGTAGGTGGGTCTCTTCTCCCACAGCCTCCATGGGATAACCTGAGCCCGCAGACTCTGAGGATTAAAGAGCCTGGGCAGTGTGCACCACCCACCCTTCCTGTGGGGTAGAGGGCTTATCTACCCCACCCCAGGACCACTTCCTTCCTCCCACACAGATAATGGGAGCCCATCCCTGGAAAGTCTGACAGCATAGCCCCAGCCTGACCTCTTTCCATACATTAGGAGGTTTCACACCCTGCTAGATGCAGGCACCTGGGACCTACATCCTGCTCAGAGCTGGCTGGAGGCCATAGGCTAGCCTAGGAGGTGGCAACCTGAACCAAGACTGTGCCCCAGCCTAGATCCCCTTCTCCAGTTCAGCTCCAGCTGCTGGGAACCTGCAGGCCTGTGGGCGGATCAAAGACGATTGTGTGGAGGATGCCTGAGAGATGAAAGTCAGAGGTCTGTGTCTCGAGGGACCCCACAGGGGAAAGCCACCTCCCAGCCCAGCTGCAGAGACTGGACAATTGACCATATCCAAACTAACACTCTGCTAATGCTCACTGTCCTGTCCAGTGTGCTCCTCCAGCAGCTCTGTGCCTGCCCCACGAGGTCCTCTTACCCATTTCCTCTGCCTCTCATGACTTTCTTTAGCTCAAGTTCACACAGCCCTCTCATCTTTGTCTCCTTCCACAAATGGCTAGAGAGCCTCAGCGGCCAACACGTGGCTCAGGTGCCTCCGCATTTATGTATAAGTCCCAGAAGAGAAGTGACTGCTAGGCTTCCTGGTCCCTGAGGTCCCGTCCCTGCACTGGACTCTATTTATTAGTATGAGCAAGATTCACTATTGCCTTCTATGTTGAGTAATGTAATACATAAACACACAAGACATATACACACAGCATACACAGAGCATATACACATAGGCACAAGCATAACACACACAGGACCCATGCACATATACCAAGCATGCACACACATGACAATGCATACGTGTCTGTGTGTGCATGTACAGGCAAAAGTATGCACGCATCAGTGCTGTTGTGGGTTGGGCAGTGTCATATGCTGGAGTCATGACATTGGCATTGTGGATGTGACCTTCTCAGGAGATGGGGTATTTCCAGATGTACTCTGCTTCAGTTGAGGACTTCCAGATGGGCTCCATGCATATGACTGTGTCCTTAGAAAAAATGCCACATGATAATGGATGGGGAGACCAGGGTGTCCTCCAACTCAGGGAACAGCAAGGCTGTTAGAGAAGTAGGCAGCAGGAGGGACCAGGCAGAGCTTGGTCCAGCCTCTCCCTCACAGTGCAGAGGGGTTAGCCCGTTTGCATCCTTCTCCCAGGCTTCTGACCTGAGAGGCTGAGATGCAGAATCTCTGTTGTGTAAACTTGTTTGTGGTGCTTTATCATAGTGGAGTCAGCACACTGGCACACCAGTACATGTGTGTGCATGCACATACCCGACTATCACACAGGCACACACATGCTCACACACCCAATAAGACACAGGCACATAACACAAAGACACAGGCACACACATGCTCACACACACACACCTAGTTGACACACTGATTTAGAGATGAGGCTTGTGGTGATTTAGTTAAAGTGAGATCATCAGGGTAGACCTTCATCCAAAATGTCAATGTCCTTATAAGAAAGTACTAGAATACAGACACACAGAAGGACGAAACACTGTCCGCAATCCCAGGAGAAAGGCCTCAGGAGGAATCCAATCTGCAATAGCTTGTGCTTAGTGTCTTTGAGAAGGGGTAGCAATATGTATTGGTTGCTTAATTAAGACCCTGCTTGAGGTTCTTTGCTGTTACAGCCTGAGCATGCTCAGAGCCCCCACCTCATTAGAGGGCTGACATGACATGACATGCCACACCTGAATTGGGTGTTCCAAGAAAGGAAAATAAGAGAGACAAGAAAAAAAAACACCCTAACCCTAAGCCTAACCCTGAATGCTAGCACAAAATGTTTTGTAAAAGTGAAGACAACCCGTACCTAGAAAAGAGATTTTATATGCCTAACTGGAGTAACTAGGCTTGGGACTTACAAATTCATTAACTACTGAAAAAGAAATGTAATTCACAATAGCAGCAGAATAAAAAAAATACACATATTATATATAATTGTCACATATAAGCCTATGAGGTTTCAATAAATGTGGAAAAGCCACCAAGCACATACCCATTGTCAGAGATAATCAATCTCTTTAGATTATCTATAAAATAAAATTTTCAACAGGGCGATGATGGCACATGTCTTTAATCCTAGGACTTAAGAGGCAGAGGCAGGTGGATCTCTGTGAGTTCAAAGACAGCCTGGTCTACAGAACGAGTTCCGGGACAGCCAGAACTACAGAGAAACCCTGTCTCAAAAAAAAAAAAAACAAAATAAGATAAAAATTCCCCAATCTTTTTTGGCTTGTCTATGAAAAGTCTACAGCTAAAATCAGGTCTATTGATGAAATACTGAATGTCTACACCCTTTCTGTTTTGACTTATGAATAAGGCAAGGATGCCTGCTCTGGCTTATCGGTGTACCGGGAATGATGGCCAGGGCAGTATGTCAGGACAGAGAAATACACATGTGTTGTTAAAGTGTGCTTGCCACTGAGGTCCTGATTTTCATTCCAGTATCACTGTAGATTCTATTTCAGGTGCTGTGTTAAAACATTGTGACCAAAGCAACTAGGAAGGGAAAGGGTTAATTTGGCTTCCACTTCCGGGTTACAGTCCATTGCTGAGGGGGAAGGCAAGGCTGGAACTCAAACAACCAATCACATCCTCACTCATGTGCGTCCATACTGCCTGTTCCCACCTGCTTACGCTCAACTTTCTTCATCTGACCCTTCAGGGCCCAGCCTTCGAAATGATGCCACCTGTTTTTAGATTGAGTCTTTTCTACCCAACCTACAATCAAGACAGTCCCCTCACTTCCTAACATATCTGCAGGTCAACCCAATCTAGACAATTTCTTTTTTTAAAAAGTATTTATTTATTTGTTATGTATACAGTGTACAGAAGAGGGTACTAGATCTCATTACAGATGGTTATGAGCCACCATGTGGTTGCTGGGAATTGAACTCAGGACCTCTGGAAGATCAGTCAGTGCTCTTAACCTCTGAGCCATCTCTCCAGCCTCAATCTAGACAATTTCTTAATTGCAGCTCTTCTGGGGTCATTCTAGGTCAGTGATTCTCAACCTTCCAAAAGGTGTGACCCCCTTCCCACCATAAAATTACCTTGTTGCTACTTCATAACTGTAATTTTGCTATTGTTATGAATCATAACGTAAATAGTATCTGATATGTGACCCCAGAAAAGGTCGGTCAAGCCAAGTGGGGGTCATGACCCACAGATAGAGAAACACTGCTATAGAGAGGTGACCAAGAGAAATGGACCCAAATGCAAAGAATTAGCATGGAAAGGGTAAAGATACTGCACAGCCCCTCTCTGTTCCTGTAATTTTAATTTTCTTTTTCATCATAACAAAGCAGTGTGTGTATGTGTGTGTTTTGAGTAAGAAACAGCTATTTCCTTCAAAGGGAAGTAGCCATATGCTCATAATCACAGCAAGGAGGCCTTAAGTCCAAGTTCACGGAGCTGTTTGCTGGCAGTGTGCTGAGGCTGCATATTTTCAAAGCTGACCTTAGCTCCCTCGAAGGGGGGGGCCACCCCTCTCTTCCTAATCAGATGTTCTTTATAGTGAAGCATGCTTGGATTTGGCTTTTTCTCTCTGTTAATGATGCCTTCCGGGTGAGCATGTGTGTGCTTCAGCCTGTGTCCCTCTCCTCCCCCTCCCCTAGAGACTGTCACTGTCCCTTTCACATGCTAACCAGGGGACCCAGGACACCTACAATGAGCTCTGTCTGGGCACAAACAAGTAGACTCTACTGTCAATAGGGAAGGAGTGCTTGGTACCATAGGGTATGGTGGCTTCCCAGTCTTCAGTCCTGGATGTCAGGACACCAGGAGAGTAGGTGTGATGTGAGACCTGTTTCTGATAGATAGAGGAGCATCCTTTCCTAAGAGCCCAAGACCCCCATGGAGACCTATGGAACCTGAGAACTCGGTCGTACTGACTGGTTTTATCAGCTTGACACAATCCAGAGTCATTAGAGAGAAGGGAGCCTCAGCTGAGAAAATGCCTCCATGAGATCCAGCTGTGAACAAGCCTGTAGGGTATTTTATTAGTGATTGATGGGGGAGGGCCCAGATCGTTGTAGGTGAGGCTACACCTGGGCTGGTTCTATAAGAAAGCAGGCTGAGCAAGCCATGAGGGGCAAACCAGTAAGCAGCACCCCTTCATGGCCTCTGCATCAGTTCCTGCCTCCGGGGTTCTGCTGTTTGAGTTCCTGTCCTGACTTCCTTCAGTGATGAACTGTTACATGGAACTGTGAGTTCCCCCAAAGTTACTTTTAGACCAGGCTGGCTTTGAACTCACAGGGTCACCTGCCTCTGCCTCCCTGAGTGCTAGGATTAAGGGAGCTTCACCATGGCCCCACCCCCAAGTTACTTTTGGTTATAATGTTTCATCACAGCAGTCCTAACCTTAACTAAGACAAATTGGTACCAGGATAGTGGGGGATCGCTGTGGCAGCCCTGGCCATGTTGTTTGAGAAGGGTTGTGGAAAGACTTTGGAACTTGGGTCTAGAAAAGTCACTGAGGGTTCAGACCTTGCTAAGCTTTTCTGTTTGGAAGATAAGAATGTTGAGAGCAATGCAGACAGTGGGGGCCTGGCTTGTGAGGTTCTGGAAGGAAGTCTGACTCACTTAAAGACCCTGTCAGGGACAGTTGTTATTTGGGGTTGAGAGTCTTTGGTTCTGGTCAGCTGGGGCTAAAGAATCTGCTGTGATTAACAAGAGACCAGAACCTTTGCTTTGCTAGGATACTTGATACTGGTCAGCTGGAGCTAAGAAATTAGTGATGATTAAGATGAGATTAGCTTGGGGCTGGAGAGATGGCTCAGCAGTTCAGAGCACTGGCTGCTCTTCCAGAGGAGAAGGTTCAATTCCCAGCACCCACATGGGTCTAAAACTCCAGTTCCAGGGTATCTGACACCTTCACACAGACACATATGCAGGCAAAACACCAATGAACATAAAATAAAATAAATCATTAATAAAAGCTGAATAGAACAGCATCACAGACGGGAATTCTCTAACCCAAGTCCTGCCCATGGCCTTCTCTCTTTTTTTTTTTTTTTTTTTTTTAATAAAACTTTATTTATTTATTTGCCTTGGTGTTTGTCTGGAACTGGAACTATAGACAGTTGTTAACTGCCATGTGGGTACTGGGAATCGAACCTGGGTCCTCTGGAAGAGCAGACAGTGCTCTTAACCGCTGAGCCTTCTCTCCAGCCCCGACAGCCTTCTCTTTTTAAGAGAATGGGAGCATCTGTGTGCCCAGGCAGCCTTGTCTTAACTGTTCCCAGTCAAGGCCAGATCAGGATGCATTCCTGTAACTGGGAGTCTGAGCTTTCTACCACAGACAACTCCAAGGAGCCAGGGCCAGTGTTCATGGGACCAAATGCTCAGACAATGTCACATGCAGGTCTTGTAGGGCTCTGGTCCTTGTCTCAATGCACCTTGGTTGACTTTTAGTGTCCTGGTCACCATAGAGAAATTTGACCAAGAAGGCTCAGTGCAGGTCACCTGATAGACACGGAAGTCATACTGGAAGGCTTCAGTTGCTAGCATTCTGACAACAGGGACCTACCTAGTGAAACTCTGGGGGTCTGGGAAAGAGGTGATCAAGACATGGGAGTCTTTTTTTCTAGCTTTGTCTCTCAATGAGACCACTGCTCTACAGGGCTCAGGTTATGGGTCACGGGCACCTCTCTTAAAGCCCCTCTACACGTCCAAATGCAAGAGACTGTATCTGATTTAACAGGTGGCCTGGCACTGCTATGTAGCCAGCACCCCGTCTGAACTGTCACTTCACCTTCAAGTCTCTCTGTGACCCCTAACTGGGGCCCAGGAACAGAGCTGGGTCACCCAACCCACTGCGCTGCTGAGGGATGTACACCCCTGCTGGTCAGAGTGGGAGACCCCTGAATGCTCTTGGTCCCAGGTTCTCTTGGCTTCTTGAGACTAGATTGATAGTGAAAAGATCCTTTGGCTTTGGAGATGGAACTGGGGTTAGGTGGCATCCATGTCACTGGTCCATGGTTCTGAACTTCTCTCCCATGATGCCTGGTCCCTCAGTGTACCTTCTTCATGGCTGTTCAGTACCTAGGACTTCTGGTTGCAGCCCCAGTCAATGCTTGGTAGAGGATCCTGGTGGGGCATGACCAGCTGGTCTCCCTTCAAAAATGAAATGATAAGCCTCAAAGATACCTCAGGCACAGAGTTTACAGGGGAAGAAAGTCTACTGATGTCTTGCCATATACCCTGGGCAGATGGTAGGCCCCACCTTGACAGGTATCACCTAATAGATTGGAGGAGGAGGAGGAGGAGGAGGAGGAGGAGGAGGAGGAGGAGGAGGAGGCTGTCTTGGGAAGGCAGTCTAGCATGGAGGGTAGACAGTGTGGAAAGGGGGTAGGAGGGGCTTGGTCACAGACTCTGCGTAGATGGGCATCTGTGTGATACTCTGTAATAAGAGATTTCTGGCCTCATCCGGCTGGTGGTCCAGACCCACAGACCTACAGTCTGACTGACTAGCTACAAATAATCACACAAAGGCTTATATTAATTTTATGCTGATTGGCCTATGGCTCAGGCATATTGCTAGCTAGTTCTTGCATCTTAATTCAACCCATCTCCATTCATCTGTCTGCCACATGGCCCATGGCTTACCTGTGGTACTTTTACATGTTGATTCTGGATCTTGTCTCTTTTGACTCCGCCCTCTTTCCCCTATCTATGCTCTGATTTCCCTGCCTACTTCTAAGATGCCTGCCATAGGCCAAGATAGAGCCCTCATTCCAGTGCTTCATCTTCCAGCGTGGTGGTTAGTTCTGATGATCTACTCAACACAACCCATAATCACTTGGGGGAAATGTCTCAATGAAGGATTTCCGAGATTAGGTCTAGGGGCATGTCTGTAGGGCATTGATAAGGGAAGATCCACCCACTGTGGGCGGCATCATTCCCTGAGTTTGGTCCCTGCACTACATAGGATTAAGAAAGCTAGCTGAGTACTAAGCATGCTTGCAGCCATTTCTCTGTTTTTGGCTCTGGGTATGACAGGGTTGCAGCTTCAGGTTCCTGCCTTGACTTCCTTGCAATGAGGGAAATTGTGAGCTGAGATGAATTCTCCTCCTCCTGTTGCCTTTGTCAGGGCATCTTATCGTAGTGCTAACAATGAAAGCAGAACACCAGGGAAGCCATGGAAGAACTGGTTTGGGACGATTCTCCCTGCCTGTGGCCCTTCTGGCAATGGGGAGGTGGGTGCCAGATTTCTCTAGGATGGGAACTTTACATGCAACAGCCAGAACCCTCGGGCCCTGGACTACTAGCTGACATCAGCAATCAGGACATGGTGGGGGGTATGGTGGGGCCTGTTCCCTGTGAAAAGGGAGGACCTCTGTGACACTCAGGTGAGGGTGCCATTGTGAGATAGCCACCCCTGGGAGCATCCTTCTGGGGGCCAAGGAAGCTGCCCTGCAGGAGGTCTGGGTCCTTAGCAGAGGCTGAAGTGGGAACATCCTCCTGGGGTAAATGTGAACCACAGGATGGTTCACACTGGGAAGCCCTGACAGCGATCCCTATACTCCTTACCATGTCCCTGGGTGCCCCACTGCAGGTTTCAAGTGAAGTTGCAAAGTTTGATTTGTAGTATTTTGGTTTTTTTCTTTATCAGATTCCTTTGAAAATAATATTTTTTTCCTTGAGAATCCTGACCTGAGTCTGGATGTAGAGAAAAGCACTGGCCCCTCCTCTCATTTGCATCCTGGTTCATTGCTTCTAAATCAGAGAAGGCTTAAAGCGTTTTGTTTTAGAAATTACCCTGCTGACTCCAGCTGGACAGGCAGCACTGCCATGGAACTGGTCACATCCTTGATGATCTTTGTTGAAATCATGCCCAACCCTCATAGAGACCCCTCACAGGCAGCAGAGGCCGTGGGTTGTCTGAAGCACATGATGCCTGTGTCTGAAGTGGGGGTTGAGCTTCTGCTGAGCTTTCTCTGCAGTGGGGTGCAGGCTCCGTTGGATGACCTCTACACTGGTGCCATGTCAGCCCCGTCCCCCATTCTCCTGAGCATAATCCCTCCAAGGCTGCAATCTGGGCAAATGTTTTCTGTTTGTTTTGCTTTGTTGTTATTGATGTTTTGTTTGAAGGAAGTCCAGGAGTTTTTATTTGTTAATGGGACCCATAGCTGAGACATGCTCAGCCTTCTCAGTCAGTGGAGGGGGGTGAGTGCTCTGGTTCTTCCTGTGTCCTGCAGACTTCCTGTGAGGAACATTTTCTCCCTAAGAAAGATTTGAAAAACTCTCTGATTACCTTTCAGCATCTCGCCCTTCTCTCTAGGTGTAGGCAAATTGCCAAGGCTGCTGAGCTCTGTCAGTTTTCCTCAGGGGCCCTGGAAGACAGAGCCTTGGTAGAAAAGGCCTGACTCAGCAAGCTGTGGGCCGCTGCCTGAGTCAATCTTTCTGTGATGCCTTCAGGGGCCTTCTCTAAAAAGTTAGAGCTCTTTCCTTGCCATTCTGCTGAAGCTTTTTGGCATCAGTTCTATTTTAGGTCATATTTTTTTTCATGAGCTTCAGAAAGATGGTGGCATAAGAAAAGCAGGGTTGGGCTGGAGATATGGATGGCTCAGAGGTTAAGAGCACTGACTGCTCTTCTAGAGGTCCTGAGTTCAATTCCCAGCAACTACATGGTGGCTCACAACCATCTATGATGACATCTTCTGTATACATAATAAATCAATACATAAATAAATAAATCTTAAAAAAAAAAAAAAAAGCAAAGCAGGGTTAAGGAACCCTTCAGGGGCACAACAGCTGCTTCTCCCAGCCTGAGCACTGGACAGGTACCCGTCTTGGCTGCTGTCTGGAAACTTGTGATCAGTCTTATGCTAACCTTCAGGTCTGCATGTCCCTCAGCCAGAAGCCCATCCCTCTCCACAAAGGGGTACCCCAGGCATTGTGTTTGCTGTGTGTCCCTGATGGCCAAGGCCTTGGTGAAAGCTGGGATCCCAGAACATAGGGACACCAACCTGTTTCTTGTTTGTTCCTGCGGCTCAATGGGGTCAGACCTTGCCCCCATTCAGGCTCTTGGCACTCCAGAGACACGCCTCCAAGCTTTGCCAGCTAAAACCGGAATCCTACTACACAGTGATACTTTCTCCTTCCTATTCCGCTTGTTCAAGAGGACTAGGTGGCCTGGCTCCATCCCTGCCTGCTGGTGTTCAACTCACATGCACATCTTGGCACACACATACATACCTGTCCAGGGCAGATCATGGGAGCCGAGGGATGGTGACCCTGTCCTGTACTCTCTCCTCTCAATGCCCTGGAGCAGCTGAACAATTTGAACTAGCTGTTTCCACTGTGAACCAGACCCAAGGACATTTGGTTATTTCTTCAAGCCCTATATGACATAGGTACACCCGGAGATGTCTCTCCAGGAGGCATCTCCTTCAGGTCACGTTCCTTCCTCGGGCTTCTTCCATAATCACAGATGACAGTCCCAGACAAGTGTCTGATGGGGCAGAAAAGAGTCTACAGATCAGGATAGCCACCCACAACCTGACCTGGGAACCAACCCTGGGGCAACAGTCTTCACACAGGCATATACATTCACAACACAGCCATGTGCACATACCTCCACATATATGCTTCACATGTTGTCATATACAATGTGCACACAACTTGCATATGCACACACCTGGACATGCACACACAAGCATGTGTATCTGGGCCAAGTGGCTGGGACATGGTGTACTTGGGATGTGTGCAGAGGGTGTGGAGCTGCAGAGAGAGAACCTCAGCTGTGTTCATCTGGAAGAAACAGATTAGGGCAGAAGGCTCCAGAGGTTTTGAAGATGTCTGGGATGGGCAAGGGCTTCCCACAGAGCTGAGATGTGGGCAGGGAGCCAGGATGGTTGCTAGTCCCCAAGCCATCATGCCCGGCCAGTCTGGTAGTAGAAGGGCCTAGCTATGACCTTTCCCCACCGACTGGGTCTGAGTCACCCCCAAGGGCCACTGTGTTCCCAGGCCCCACTGACCCTCCTCTGAGCCTGGAGTACTGCCAGCCGCCTCTAACCTTGCTTACAGCCGCCTCTCCCTAAGCCAGAACCACTGACCTCCCCACACCCACACAATCCAATGCTGGCCCTAGAGAAGCTGGTGAGGTACCCAGAGGATCAGGGTGGAGTGAGCCTGGCTTTTCTCCGTGTCTCTGTTCTGCGTGAACTTCTCTCCACACTCAGAAACACACTTGAGGGCCGGTGGACTGTCATGGCCTTCAGCTGAAGGAAGTCACCTTAGGAAGGGGTATGCAGGCCCAAGCATTCTTCCTGAAAACTGCCAGGTGGGATTCCCACTTACCCTAATCCTATGATCTCCCATGTGAAAGCTGACTGTGATCTCAATAGCCCTTTTTCCACTTGATTGAACTTTGACCCGGAAGGACAAGGAATAAGGCTGAAGAACTGATGCTGAGTATTCCTTTGTCACGAGAGGTTTTCTGGGAAGCCGTAATCCATGTATTGTCACATGTAATTTGAACTCACTGAGAAGCTGGCTCTGGAAGTGAAGTTGGCCTCCCCACCACACATCCAAGCATGTTTGTCTCCAAGTATCCTCCAAGGTCCCTCATCTGGAGATGGCCCCCACCAACAGTGCAGCATGGGGGGAAAGAACAGCAAAAGATCCCAAGAGTAAAACATGGTGCCCTTGAGGACAGCTAGAAGATGAACCATTTCCAACCAAGGTGACCATGGTTTACCCCATGGTATTAATGTGCCTGCCGGGCAGCTGTGGGGAGCTCAGGCATGAAAAGCTCAGTCAGAAACTCCAGCTGATCCTCAGATTCCCCAGTCAGTTTCTGCTGGATGTTGCCAGTGTCCAGTTTGATGATTTTTACATGTGTGCGCACGTTCTCTCTTAGTTTACCTTGCTTATATTCAGTAAACTCGCTCCTTCAAAACTGAAAATACAGCTGTCATAGATCCTTCTCTGGATCCTACAGAACAGTAGCCAAGTCTCAGAGGAGTGAGAACTGCCAAATGGAAGAGACCACAGGCATAGAGTCTGGTGTTTCTGTGAAGATAAAATTCCATGGGATAAAAAGATACAAGTCTACCTGGACTGCAGGCCTCTGCCCCAAAGGAGGAAGACTCTCCTGTTTCTAGGTTCCCGTAGGCTCTAAACTCCAGGAATCTACCTTGAGATATGAGTGCTGAAAAAAAAAAATGACCCTTGCTCTAGTCCCAAATGCTTGTCAAGATGCTGAATACAGTTTTCCTTTATCTACCGATGCGTCCTCACTCCACATAGTCTCTCACTTGACGTGTGTGTGTGTGTGTGTGTGTGTGTGTGTGTGTGTGTGTGAGAGAGAGAGAGAGAGAGAGAGAGAGAGAGAGAGAGAGAGAGAGAGAAGAGAGAGAGAGAGAGAGAGAGATTGCTGCCTTTCTCTGCACAAGAGAAAAGGAAAGTTAATTCTCAGTGAGTGTGTGGCTCATTGGCCCCCCCTCTCCTTCCTCACCAGGTGGTGGGGGGATTGCCATCAATCATGGGGTTCCATATGGACTAGGTTCTCTACTCACTGCTGTTAGTGACATTGTTCTGAGGCCAGAGCAAATTGCAACTTACTTCAAGATTATCACAGGACGGAAATCCCTGATTTCCTCTGCTTCAGACAAGGCTCTCCCCATTGCCCAGTTTAGAGTGATCCTCCTGCCTCAGCTTCCACCGTGCTGGGAGTGGATATGTGCACCTCCACGCCTGGCCTTTCCTTCTTAAATGGCCCTCTTTGCTCTCAGACAGTTCTACCCCAAACTTCGCACCTAGCTCCTGGTTAGAGAGGTTGGAGATCCCTTCAGACCTCCCTGACCTGTCTACAGACAGCTGGCCAGCTTCTCCTGGGAATGAGTGCTCCTCTAATTGATTAAAGCACGCATGGGCGCGTAACTGTGTCAGTGTCAAAGGCTCTTCATAGGAACAAAACCAGGTCGGGATATCAACTCTATACACCCCTTCCTTCTCCTCCCTCCCTTACCCCCTTCCCACTGCTGGGCTCTAACCCAGCTGCTTCATTGTCCCTGAGCAGGAATTGCTGGAGCCTACTCACCCCATCAGGTTTCAGAGAACTGTATGAGTCATATCCCAGCCACTTCCTTCTGGATATATTTCCCAAATATCCAGAGTTTCACTCCCAACAGCCAAGAAATTTCCATCTGTTCAGAACATACAATTAAAAATAAATGCAAGGCAGAGGAAGGTATGACTCAGCAGGGTCCCAGAGAGTCACTCAGCAGCCAGCAGCAAAGCTGACCACGTTCTGGCTCCACCCACTTTGTTAATTCACTTTGCAAATGCTGAGCCAGCTCCCACTGTGTGTCAGGAGGCTCTGTGTGGACTGGCTTGTACGGGTGACACCGTGTGCGCTGCAGCCTTGCTACAACAGAGCCAGGCCAGGCCAAGTGGTGGGTGAGGAAAAAGAAGACCCTTTCAGGTCAGGGTTTGAATGTCAAGTGTCCCTCAGAGGCTCAGGCCTTGAAAGCTGCTTCCAGTTAGTGATGCTATTTGGGGTGGAAACATTAGGAGGTGGGACCTAAGGAAGTTGAGGAAGTACATCCCTGGCCTCTGCTGTCTTTCTTGCCTACTATAACGTGAGCAATGGCTACCACACATTCTCATGCCTATGATGCTCTGAGCATGAGGGGACAAAGTGACCACAGACTAAAATCTCTGAGACCAAGAGCAAAATAAACCCTCCTTTATGTAGTTTCTGTCCAGTATTCAGTCATAGTGTAAGAAATGTAACTAACACAAGACCCACACTTACATCAGAGCCAGAGACACAGAGACAAGGGAGACAGAGATACCTGTAGAGAAACATGGAAACAGAAACAGAAGTAAAGACTGCTTAGAGAGATGGGGGAGAGATGGAGACAGCTTTAAGACAGAAAAAAAAGCAAACAGGGAGCTGATGACAGAAATGGGGGCTGGAGAGATGGCTCAATGGCTAAGAGTACTTGCTGTTTTTGTTTTTTGTTTTTTTGTTTTTCAGAAGACCAGAGTTCGGCTCCCAGCATCCATGTCATGCTTCTCAACTGCATGTAACTCCAATACCATGGGAAAACCAGCACCTCTGGCCTCCATGGGCACCCCCTCATTTGAATGTACATACCCCACAATGCACATGCAGTTAAAAATAATTATTTTAAAAGACAGAATAACAGAGACAGACAGGAAGACAAAGACAAGCGATAGTGAGATGGAGAAAGATACATACACAGGAAGAGAGGGAACCTCCTGAGACATCCCGGGCTCAGCTGTTTAGACCCATATGGAGCGACCTCCATATTGTTACATATGTGTTGTTTGCCCAAGCCTGGGCCACTTATTCAGAGACCATCCACACTCTCCTGTCTTGTGTCAAGGTGTTTCCGGTTGAGGTCAGTGTGAATGGTCCTGCCTTCAGTCAGCAGCATACAAGATCCTAGGTCCCTACATCTGTCACTTGGAATAGTGCCTTTTCCTCTGACCTTGCTGCTAGGAGGTTATCTGATGGTTAATTTTCATTTCTGGGGCAAAGGAGATCAGTGAGATTGAGCCTTTCCTGGGATGCTACGCTGGGCCCTGACTAGCTAAGCCTGTGTCCTGGATCTGTGTCTTACTGACCTGCACACTCTCCATGCATTTTACACAGCTAGCTGTCCATTCTGGGAATGGCATGTTCCTGACATCTGTTTTTTTTTTTTTATCCTCTTGGTATAACTGAAATTCTTACCCTGCCCCCCTGATTCTAGGGTGGAACCCAGGGCATCTATTCCCACACACAGAGCTGCCTTCGGCCCAAGGTCTTGTTTTTCACATGGTCTGATGTGCAGTGTCTCAGTTCTGATGAAGAGGTCATGATTATACTTTTTCTTTGTCACATTAAAAATCTTGTTTACATTTATTTATTGTGTATACACCTATGTGCATGCATGTGAGCACATGCCAGGGCACACATGTAGAGGTCAATTTTCTCTTTTCTTTATCCGAGTCTGCAGATCCTATAGGTAGTCCGGCTTCCTTTACCCACTGAGGCATCCTGCAGTTCCTGCTCTGTTACATCCTAAACCCTTGTTTTGTCCTTTGCCTTCAGAGTGGTAAAGAGTGGAGCAGAAGGAGGTGGTGCCTGGGTTCATATTCTCCCTACAGATGTTCAATCTACTTAGCCTCTGGTCGACCAGCTGGCCACTGTGATGTCTTACAGCCAGCTACCTTCCCTACACATCCTTGGCTACCTTTGGGTATTATGCTTTGACAGAGTCAGATGCACCTTTACATACCTGTCATTTCCTCCTTTCTGAATCTCCATTCACTTTCATTTCCTGTTTTTAAATCCAGCTGTCAGTCTCTGATGTGTAGTGTGTCATTTGCCTAATGGAATTCCCAGCATTGGGGTAAAGGCTGGTTTCTTGTTTCCTCTCTTTTATGATCCTCTTTTAAGTTATTTTTTTTTAATGTGGTCATTATTCCACATTCTCACACAGTTTGCTTGCTATCCGCCTTTCATTGTTCCATTAACGGTTGCTTAGACATTGACAGACACCCTTGACTTTTAAGACGCTAACTTTTAAGAATTACTGCTTTCTTGTCTGACAATGCCAGGAACTTTGAGCATGAATTCCATTTTCTGGCAGTGGTTAAAACGATGACCTATGCCCTCATTTTAATCCCCAAAGCCTACAAAATTATCCAGGGCTCACGCACACCGATGAGCGGAAGGAAGTGTGCTGGATGGTTTTGTGTCAACTTGACAGAAGCTAGTGTTATCTGAATGGAGGGAGCCTCAACTGAGAAAAGGACTCCTAAGATCTAGTTGAAGGGCATTTTTTTAGTCATTAATGGTGGAGGTCTCAGCCCATTGTATTTGGTGTCACCCCAGGGCTGGTGGTTCTGGGTTCTATAAGAAAGCAGGCTGAGCAAGCCATGAGGATCAAGCCAGTAAGCAGCACCCTCCGTGGCCTCTGCATCAGCTCCTGCC
The DNA here is from genome assembly GCA_004025045.1 of Sigmodon hispidus. Taxonomy (NCBI): domain Eukaryota; kingdom Metazoa; phylum Chordata; class Mammalia; order Rodentia; family Cricetidae; genus Sigmodon; species Sigmodon hispidus. The sequence continues at coordinate 21,440 of PVIH01001676.1, forward strand.
TCCAGGTTCCTGCCCTGTTGAGTTCCTGTCCTGACTTCCTTCAGTGATGAACAAAGATATGGAAGTATAAGATAAATAAACCCTTTCTTCCCCAACTTGCTGTTTGGTCATGGTGTTTTATCATAGCAATAGAAACCCTGATTAAGATAAGCAGGGCACTTGTTCATCTTAAGCGTGAGGAGGTCTCTGTAGATGTCCATGTTTGGAGTGGAGGACATGGTGATGAGGAATGTGGCAGCCTTCTCAAGCAAAGCCAGCTGATAACCACATGGAAACCAGGACCAGGATGGTGGGACCTGAAAGAGTCTGGGGATGACTCTCCAAGGGCCTCTTCATCTAGGCTTATGGATCGTTGGCTTTGGCTGTGAGAGGCCTTAAATAGTGACCCCAGATACTCACATGGACTCACCTTACAGAAGCATGAAGGAAGAAGGTTGAGGCACTAAGCAGCAATGGAGAATGAGGCCACACCCCTTCCACTTGTTCTGCTACTAGCTCATGAATTTAATTTAATTGAGACAGAGTGTCTTGGTAGAGTTTCTATTGCCGTGAAGAGACACCATAACCATGGCAACTCTTAGGAAAGAGTTGGAGTGGCTGACATTTTCAGAGGGTTAGTTCATTATCATGTGCAGGCAGACATGGTACTGGAGAAATAGCTGAGAATCCTTACATCTTGATTTACAACAGGAAGTGGTCTGAGACATTGGGTGGTATCTTGAGCACATATGAGTCCTCAAAGCTTACCTCCACAGTGACACACCTCCTTTAACAAGACCACACCTACTCCAACAAGGCCACAACTTTTATTTTTTTATTACAATAAAGTCATATATTTTATCCCTATATACCCTTGTTCAAGCTTCCTTCCCCCTCCCGCTCCTTTCAGTCACTCTCTCTTCTCCACATCTCTTTATCTCCTCCCCAGAAAGGGCAGGATGTACCAAGGTCCCAAGGTGGCTTAGTTCAGCATCCACTTCAGGCAGATCCACTTTTCTCACCCCAACATCAAGACTGGGTCAGATGTTGCTTTGGAGGTAATGGGTGCCAAGGTGCCAGTCCAAGGTGTTTCAGATCCAAGCTGTTCAGTGGTTGTGGTTTGCAGCTTGGACATGCTTCGCTTTTTGCTTTTTTGTTTAGAGTCCACTAATGAGTGAGTACATCCCCTGCTTATCTCTGAGTGGGTTTGTGATACCTCGCTCAGGAGGATATTCTCCAAATCCATCCATTTGCCTGCAAATTTTAGGATATCATTTTTTCTTACTGCTGAGTAGTACTCCATTGTGTAGATGTACCACAGTTTGTTAATCCATTCTTCAGTTGAGGGACATCTAGGTTATTTCCAGATTCTTGCTATTACAAATGATGCTGCTATGAACATAGTTGAGCTAATGCCTTTGGAGTGTAAATGTACATCTTTAGGGTATATGCCCAGTAGTGGAATTGCCAGATCCTTGGGGAGATGGATTCCCAGTTTTCTGAGAAATCACCATACTGCATTCCAGAGTGGCTGAACAAGCTTACACTCCCACCAACAATGGAGGAGTGTTCCCCTTGCTCCACATCCTCTCCAGCATAGGCTATCATCTGTGTTTTTAATCTTAGCCAATCTAACAGGTGTTAGGTGGTATCTCAAAGTTGTTTTGATTTGCATTTCTCTGATGGCTAAAGATGTTGAGCACTTTTTCAAGTGCCTTTCAGCCATTTGTAATTCTTCTGCTTAGAATTCCCTTTGTAGTTCTGAACCCCATTTTTTGATTGGGTTATTCAAGGTTTTGGGCTCAGGTTTCTTGAGTTCTCTATATATTTTAGAGCTCAGTCCTCTATCACTTGTAGGGTTGGTGAAAATCTTTTCCCATTCTGTAGGCTGTTTTGTCCACCATTTTCTTTTAAATCACCACACAGGATCTCATATAGCCTAGGCTGACCTCAAACTTACTATACAAGGATGAAGTTGAACTTCTGAGCCTGATACCTCCCAAGTGCTGGGATTACAGGTGTGCTCCACTATGCTTGCTTTATGCCATGCTGGAGATGGGATTCGGGACTTTGTTCATGCTAGACAAATGCTCTCACACAGTAGTTGTTGACCTTCCTAACGCTGCAACCCTTATATTGTGGTGACCTCTAACCATAAAATTATTTCATTGCTCCTTTATAGCTGTAATTTTGCTACTGTTAAGAATTGTGATGTAAATATCTGATATGCAAGATATCTGATACTCAACCCCTGTGGAAAGGTTGTTCAACCCCCAAAGGGGTCACAACTACAGATTGAGAACCACTGTTCTAACACCTGCGCTCTAGCCCTAGTCCAAGGCCACATACGTTTACCTGTGAGACATCTTCAGTGACCTTGGCTAGTGCTGTACACACCCTGTTCTGCTCTTTGCACTGATCTCCAAGTTTATTTTTTATTCACTTTTGTTTATGTGTGTTTGTGTGAGTGAATGCCACAATATGTAGGTGTCAGAGAAGCCAGAAGAGGGCAGCTGAGCCCTGGAGTTGGAATGATTATGGACCATCGAGTGTGGGCGCTGGGAACTGAACTCGGGCCCTCTGCAGGAGCAGAACTTTTAACCATTGAACCCTGACTCCAGAGCCAAGTTTCTTTTGGTGTGGGATTCTCTTACCTCAGAGATATCTTTTCATTTTCTGTTGGAAACAAATTATTTCTGCACGTCTATTGCCTTTTTTGATGAATGCTTTCTCTTGCTGGGCAGAAGATACACAATTATAGATATAAGATATTATTGACTTAACAGCCCTTACAGCCCTGCAAAGCTCACATTGATTTCCACAATCACCAAATGAATGAGGAGAAAGGAAAATCTTTTTTCTTTTTAATATTTATTTTTATTTTATGTGAATTGGTTTTGCCTGCATGTATAACTGTGTAAGGGTGTCAGATCTTGAAATTACAGACATTTGTGAGCCACCATGTAGTTGCTGGGAATTGAACTCAGGTCCTCTGGAAGAACAGTCAGTGCTCTTAACCGCTGAGCCATCTCTCCAGCCCCCGAGAAAGGAAAATCTTATTGACAATAAAATCTGAATGAACACATTAAAAGGAGTGAGGGTAAAAAAAACATTCCATCACTGCTGTAGGCAAGACCTGTGGATAGATGCTAAGGTTAGTGGGTAGAACTTTCAAAGAGAGGCAGTATTAACGTGCACTATTTCCTATCTCCAAGAAGAAACACTTAGCTTCAGCCCTTAGTGTAGGTTGAATCTAGTGACCCACTTTTCATCAACAGAATGAAAGGTAGCAGTGGCTTGTCTAAAACTGGGAGGGTGCCACCTCACCTAGGAGGCCAAGACCAGTGTTCTCAGTAATAAGTTACGGTGGCATCTGGACCATGTCCAGTTGATGGAGTTCATACCCCAGTTTAACCTGAGAGGCAGTCCAGTTGGGCTTTTCAGGGCTCTGCCAAAGAGCTCTTTAAGAGTATCAAGGCCAGGAAAGACACCCCGAGACTGGGAAGCTGCCCCAGGCTTAAGGAATTGAGGGACACTTAACAAAAATAGAACCATGTACCCTGGAGCAGAGGACAATGGGAAATGACTGGGGATTCCAACAGTGTCATTTGATTGCACCAAACGTAGTGTCTTGGTTTGATGATGATACCATAGAAAGCCTAGTAAACTCAGGGGTAAGCTCCAGTCTGCTGCATGGTGACTCTTAGGTAAATATATAACTCTATACATAAACAAGCCTTTGATTAACTAATTCAAATCTTACAAAAATCTATCTGGAACTTTCTGTACTTCCTAAAGGTCTGGGTCTGCAGTCTTTTTATTAAAGCTGGCCCTAAGTCCCACCTTCTTTAGAAGCAGTTCCTTCCAGAGGATCCTTCTGTCTGTAGCAGCCAGCCCTGGGCTGTGACACATTTTTGTATTTGTTGTGGTCTTGTCTGGGCTCGTTTGCATTCAGAGTCCGTTGGCTGGTGACTCACATGGCTGTGCATGCTCCGTCTCTTCCCTCAGACTAGCCTGGGCATGGTCTGATGGTAGTGGAAGAGACACGGGAGGGAATAGGTTTAACTGCTGGTCTTCCTCGAAGCCTAGAGGTTGTCTGACATCATTTCTACAAACAGTCATGCAGCTTGTCCAGTGTGAACATGAGGAATCAGATCCCACAAGGATAGAACTCAGGGGTAAGCTCCAGTCTACGTTCCCAGCTCACTACTGAGGATTGGTCTGTGGACCACCATCCACTGAAGGTCAGGCATCAGAAGCATAGCATTTGCTTACTGTTCTGATGGGTGTGGAGCAGTCCTGTCTCTTTAACACCAGACAACATCCCCTCAAAATGAGGTCTATCAAACAGTCCGCTTAATAGAGAGGCTGGGCTCCACTCTCATTGTTTCCTACAGACAACTTGGCAACAGAAGTTCTGGTGATCCCCCCCTCCCATGAAGGGATTCCCCCCGGGCTATCTGTGAGGGTGTAGGCTGCTGAGAATTTGACCCCATGGTCAGAATCAAAAGTTTGAGAGATGGGTGTCTACAAACCCCTCCAGGTGTGTGTTCATTGCCCTATATAACCTAGAGTGGTCCATGAGCAAAGACCTTTAAAGTGAGACTTTGCTGTGGACATCCCCATGGACATCTTTCTGATGGATAAAGGACTAAAGATCCTCATGTCAGAGCCATTTGATTCTGTAGGTATCCAGGGAAAGGCCTATGTTCCCCAGGCAAGGGTATTGTTAGCTCCTGCTCTCCCTCCTGAACGTCCCCTGATTGGGCCATCCTCTTCTTGATGAGGCTCTAATCCCTTTTGCAGATGAGTTCTGGACAAGCTCCTGTCTTTTTCCTGAGAATCCATGGTTAGCACCCTACCCTCCTACTGAGGATCTCCTAATCAGGTTCCCAACCTCCTGCTGGAGCCCTTGGTCACTGCTCTCCATTGGTGCATTAGGTCCAATAATCTGAAATAGAAAGGGTCCTCAGTGGGCTGCCTTGGGAATTTGAAGACCTCTCCTCACCCTACAGGCTGCCATGAATCTTGGGGTTTGCCCAGAGTAGAAAGAGGTAAATGCTACCCACAAGGACCCACATAGCTCCTGGAAAGCACACTACTGTGCAAAGAGGAAAGGATGATGCACGTGGGTACATCTGTCCCCCAGAAGGGATGCATTTCCTCTCTAGTCCTCCATTTTTTCCTTACCTTCCATCTATATCCCCTCCTCATGCCGTGATGTCGCTACTTCTTCCTTGTGGAGTCCACACTGGAGAAGTTCAACATTTACTTTTTTCTTTCCCATACTTCTCTATCCTCAAATTACAAAATGGAAAAAAGAAAGAAAGAAAGGAAATCACTTCAGCAGACTTCCCAATAGCGGGCGTGGCTCTGAGCCCAGGCTCAGCCTTCAGCGTCCACAGCTCTTATGATCAGTGGGAACCTGGTATCACCAGTGAGTCCCTGGCTTCTTGTTCACTTCCCTAGAAAGAGCTCTGACTTCTTCAAAAGCATCCTTGATGCTTTTGAATCACTGGTAACAGCAAAAGTCCAGGGAAGTACTGCCTCTTGTTGGAGAAGGTCTGGGGACCACATTCCGGGACCGCATGAGGCCCAAGAGCACTTCAGCACCTACGGGGTCGATGCTGGTGTAGTCACTGTATGTTTCTTTCAAGGCAAAGAACTGGCTGGGGCTGCCACATGTCTGACAAGCATTGCTGTGCACGTAAGGTAGGTATGTGTGATAAGGGCAGATGTGAGGTGAGTGTTGAGGGGACATGGGTAGGTATGTATGAGGTGGGTGCATGTATGAGATGTGATATGTATGAAAAGTGAGTATATGTGAGCATATGTATGAAGTGTGTGTGTGTGTGTGTTTGTGTAAGAGAAAGAAAGAGCTGAGACAAGAGAGAAAGAGAGAGGGATATGTGAGATGTATGTGTGAGGTGGACTCCTGTGAGGTATACGGTAGGTATGTGTGAGAGGTGTGTATGAAGTAGGTGTGTGAGGTATGAGATAGCTTTTATGGGGTGTTTGTATATAAAGGCATGTGTGTGAAGTGTGTATGTGTATATGTGTGAGGTGGATATGGGTGAGAGGTGTGTGTATGAGGCAGGTGTAGATGTGTGAGGCATATACATGTGTGAGGTATGTGTATGAGATGAGTGTAAAGTAGGTGTGTGAGGTAGGAGTGTGAGACAGGAGTGTGAAATAAATGAGTGTGATGTAGGCGTGTGAAGTGGGAGTGTGAGGTATGTTTATGAGATATTTGTATGAGGTGTTTGTGTATGAGGTGTGTGAAATGCATGTGTAAGATATATGTGAGGTTGGTATGTGACAAGTGCACACCTTTTGCCTGCAGAAGAACCATCCTTGTGCTGCTGTCTACTGCAGGGAGGCCCACCCTGAGGGCCCACAGGGGACTCGCTGAATCCTAATAAACTCATCATTCGTATTTGCTTCGCACACACAACTCTCTCATAGGGGACCTAGTGTCTGAACAGGGCTATGTTTGGGATCTGATACAGTCACTCTAACACCAGACATACTAGGTTTTGACAAAGAAGGACTCAGGGCTGGGTGACAGTGGATCTTGGAGCCAGGGAGGTGGATAAGGTTGTCCTGTAAGCACTGGGCTAGACGGAGCGGGAGGACCTAAATGGTGATGGAAAGGGTGGTGTCATCAGTGATTGGGCTGAAGGGCAGGTGAGGTTGACGGAGTGACAACCAACCCTACTGTCATCGTAGGAAGTGGGCTAACCTATTCACTGGTTGTTAAGCAGAGGGTACCCAGCTGACAGACAAGAAGGGAAGAGAGGCCACTATGTTGACTGACCGAATGGGAAGAAGACAGAGCTCTCTGTTGACTGGTTGGAAGCAGAGGATGGTTGTCAGACTGGATGGGCACTCCACTAACTGGACTGCTAAGTGGCATTCATTAACTGAAAACACCCTGAGCTTCTGTGGGCTTTTGTCCTGACCCTCACAGCTACATAAAATAACAAACTACAGGATTCCAAGGTCCCTGAGAAGCAACTGAGCTGAGTGGGCACAGGAGGGGCCCTGCCCACCTTTCTGTGTCAACATCAGGGCACAATGTCCTTCTGTGCCTCTGTTCCCAGTGCTGGCAAAACAATGACGTCTGCAATGGGAAGGGCCTTACCAACAGACATCCTCCAGCCTCATTTCCCAGGCACAGTCCCAGAGTCCCCCACCCCCAGGATCCTAACCTCTATTCCTCATCTAGGCTTCCACACTGTTTATCACTCTCTGTGAAGACGGTTTGTAGGATCCAATGTCTGGACTTCTTTGGATTTTCACTTACTGTCTGAAGAAATGTTCAAGCACATAAAATTTAAGCTAAATCTGTATGCCCTTTTTATCCATCCGTCTTTTATGAGTTCAATTTGCGGGCCTCAGTACTAGAGCATAAAAGGGTAGAGGCAACATTCTTCCCTGTACAAGGGTCCTAGACAGCTGTGGTGGCTTAAAAACCCCACCCTAACCCCATGCTGATGCCACAGGTGTGCGGGGGGTGGGGGTGGGGAAATCAGTGCAATGACCTTGTATTTAAAAAAAATAGATAAAACATGATAGTAGCTTTATGCAAAGCCTTGCCTTGGAGCCAGGGGTGGAGAATCAGATCCCAGATTCCTACTTTACCAGGTCTCCCGGGTCAGGGAACTCAACCTCACAAAAGCCCAAGGAATGTCTTAGTTTTCCAGGAATTGAGTGACCTGAAGTTCTGTGACTTCCCTGAGACCCGACTTTTGGTAAAGGAAAGGCCATTTCCTCCTATTTAGTCACCAGGATTTAAGCTTATTATTGTAATCTTCCTCAGACATATGTTGGAGCTGGTATTTATTTGTTGAAGGAAAGAAAACATTAAAACATTTGCTTTGTTACAAAATGAAAGCCACATTTCAAGGAACACCCCCCCAATGTCTATAAAGTGGTAAAGCAATAAAGTGGCCTCCCTTTACATTCTAGGACATAGAATTCTGAAGGAAGCCTCCAAGCTGTTATCCTTCCCTGGCTTCATAAATAAACTAAAGTCCAAAGCTAACCTCCTGCTGAACCTCTAAACAGAGAATCTCAAACCCAAGCTCAGCCATTTGTCTAGGTGGGAAGTTGGTTTTGATGTTTATGTTCACACTCTGCTGCACACAGTCACAGCAGGCAGTTGTCAGGTCTGGCCTCTCTAAGCCCTCCATTCATGACAGTGGGTCTGGAGTCCCAAACCTGAGGCATTAAAAGTCTGCTACCAGGTACCATCCCTCCCTTTCATGGGCAATCCCAGCTATGGCCTAGAGGAACAGCCTCTCCATGGCCAGGACACTTCTCCTTTGCTTAGATACACTCACAGAAGGGAACCATTTGAGTCACTTTACATCCTGGGGTGGTTTGAATGAAAGTGTCCCCCCATGGACTCAGAGGGAGTGGCACTATTAGGAGGTGTGGCCTTGTTGGTGGAAGCGTGTCACTGGGGATAGACTCTGAAGTTTCAAAAACTCAAGCCAAGCCCAGTGGCCCTCTCACTTCCTGCTGCCTGCTGATCAAGATGTAGAGCTTTCAGTTACCTTGCCAGCACCACATCTGCTTGTATGCGGCCATGCTCTCCACCATGATGACAATGGACTGACCCTCTGAGCCTGTAAGCAAGCCCTAATTAATGTTTTCCTTGTAAGAGTTGCTGTGGTCATGGTGTCTCTTTACATCAATACAACACTGACTAAGGCACATCCCCAGTAAAGAAATGGGTTCCTCAGTGTACCTTCGTAAGTTCAAAGGCCTTATCTGACCAGTGGCCTGATACTTCTCATCTCCAGACCCCAAGGGCAGCTTGTTCAGGCTCATTCTCTCTTCCCCTTTCTCCTTAAAACTTCTTTCTTCATGGTGAATGTCACTATCATTATTTGACTGGATGCTTTCCAGGTCCTCCCTACCCAGGGTGTCACCCACACCCAACCCTCAGCCCCCCTCAGCACCCCCAGCTCTGTAGCTTCCCTGGGCCCCTGGAGCCGGCTGCCAACCTTATTTCCCCAACTAACTCCTCTAAGACCCAACAGTTATTTCTCCAACTAAGTCCTCCAAGCACTAAGACCTGACAGATATAAGACACACACCATCTAAGTTCAGACACTGCTCCATGGGGATACCTCAGGAACCCACACTCACTGGGTCTCAAAAAGGGGGAGGAGGAGGCTAGCGTTCAGGGATATGGACCCAGCTATGGTGAAGAGCTGAGGTGAACCAGGTGAGCTTATATTAGAACCAGACAATCACATCCTGATCCCAGGAAAATGCCCCTGATAGTTGAGCTGTTTGGTCTTCTTTAGTTTGTCTTATCTGCCAGTTCACTTTGGTACACCCCCTAAGACTGCTGTCTGGAAGTGTTTAGACTCTGACAGCCTGAATGAGAACAGCCCCACAGGCTCATATATTTGGGTGCTTAGTCACCAGAGAGTAGAAATGTTTAAAAGGATTAGAAGGATTAGGAGGTGCAGCTTTCTTGGAGAAAGTGTGTCACTGGGGATGGGCTTTGAGGTTCAAAAGCCTAAATAAACCAGGCCCACACTCTCCCTCTGCTTGAGGAGCAGATGTAACTCTACTCTGCCTATCTAGCACCATGCCTGCCTGCTACCATGCTCTTTGCTATGCTGGTAATGGACTAAGCCCCTGAAACTGTAAGTAAACCCCCAATTAAATCCTTTTCTTTTATAATAATTGCCTCGGTCTGATGTCTCTTCATAATGGAATAGTGACCAAGATAGATTCCATCTATCTCAGACTCTCTGTTTGTCAGTCTGTCCATCCACTCACCTATTTCTGTCTGTCTATCTATTGTTCTCTTTCCCCTCCACACACACTGACACATACATGCTCCTTTTCTTTCTTTCTTTTTTTTTTTTTTTAACTCAATTCACTTTATTTTTTGTATAAAACCCTTATGTGGTGTCCACAGCTGGAGCCTGTGTCCTCTGAACAGAGACTCTGGTGTGAGCTTTCACAAGATGGTCAGTGAATTCCTGATAAGGAGACTTGGTAAACACAGTCTCTTTCTAGAGATCAGGAGTCAGGTAGCTGTAGGTCTTAGAGATGGCATCAAAGGTGGCCTTGGCAAAGTTGCCTAGGGTGGCAGTGCAGCCCCTGGCTGATGTGTAGCAGTCATCAATACCCGCCATCATCAGTAGCTTCTTGGGCACAGGAGCAGAGATCATGCCAGTGCCTCTGGGGGCGGGGATAAGACGCACCAACACAGAGCCACATGGCCTGTCACTTTACACAGAACAGTGTGAGGCTTGCCGATCTTGTTCCCCCAGTAGCCTCTCTGCACATGGACAATGGAAAGCTTGGCCAAGATGATGGCCCCTCGGATGGCAGTGGCTGCCTCCTTGGAGCACTTAACACCAAGCCCAACATGACCGTTGTAGTCCCCAATAGCGACAAAAGCCTTAAACCTGGTCCACTGGCCAGCTGGAGTCTGCTTCTGCACTGGCATGATCTTTAGAACTTCATCCTTTAGGGATGCACCCAGGAAGAAATCAATGATCTCCGATTCCTTGATGGGAAGGGAGAACAGGTAGATCTCCTCCAGAGACTTGATCTTCATGTCCTTAACCAGGCGGCCCAGCTTGGTGACAGGGACCCACTCCTTGTCTTCAGCTTTACCTCCATGAACCCCACAGCCTCTACCACAGCCAAGGCCTCAACCACAACAGCGGCCCATAAGACCGTTGTCGAATCCTGCAGGGAAGCCCCTGTGATCTTCTAATCCTGGGTCCCTGGGTCTCCCGGGACCTCCTGGTGCACTGGCATCATCTGCCATTTGGTGTTTTCTTGAGGAAAAAGAAGCACATGCTCCTTTTCAATAGCTACTGTGCCACCATAAGAACTAGCCAATGATTCCTCCAAGTCCAGTCTGTAGTCCAGAACCACATGCATCTCTGGATGGCTGTGGATACAGCCTAACATAAAATTGTAAACTTAAAACATCATGAATTTTAAAAACACAGTTGTATGGTCTGTTCTCCTCTGGGAAGACCATCACTAGCTGATCCACTAGATCTCTAGTAGAATTCCATCTTGACTGGACCAAGCCTTTGGCAACTCTCTGCAGAGCCTGGGCATCAATATCCACCCTACAAGATTGAATGCTCAGAAGGCAACAGCCCCCACTGACCCGCTTATTCTGCCCTGCAACAAGGTGACCCTAGAAGGATCAGGGCCATCTCTTAGGTGGCATAGAACCTAATACCTAGCCATTCTAGAATTGAGTTCCAGGAAGCCCAGTTAGGCATGTACAGGGGTTACCATGAGTCCCTGAAATAGGAACAATGTAGATCAGGGTGATGGCCACAGTGGAAAATCCGAGACACTCCAAAAGCAGGCCCTTCACTGAATCTGAGCTTTACCCCAAGGTTGGACCAACTCTGACAGTCTCACATTCAGGAAGCCCCTGGGGCTGGTGGAAAACATGACTGAGTAGGACTTTTCCCTGTGGCCCTTGGCCTGCCCTTGCTAGACAGGGGTCTTGCAAAAGTTTCTCATCTGCAATGACTGACCCATGGACAGTCCCTGTGGGAGGTTCCAGCTGTGATGGGATTCATGCCTCTCAGTGCCATGAGCTGAGGTGGCCTTAAACAGAGAGAGGAACGCTGTGTGCAGCCAGATGGACACAGGTGACTGGCTGAGCTATCTCCCCAGCCAAGCAAGCATGAGGTCCTGAGTCAGATTTCCCAGAACTCATGTCAACCTGGAGGTTCTTCCCGTCTCCATGCACAGACAGGCTCAGCTCTCCTAGCCAATGCTCAATGAAAAACACATCTGTCTTGGAGCTCTGGGAGATCAGGATGAGGCAGAATAAAAAGAAAATTATAGGGCATGGGATAAAGAAGGAGCCCTCACCCTGAGGTCTATTTGAAGCCTCTTACAAGTGAAAATTAACATCATTTGATGTGATGTTGCTAACTCAGATATAACATTCTCTTATGTAGAAAAAGATTTTTTGTTAAAATAATGCAGGCCTATGTCCTGAATGTATATCAGCTTGGGTAGGACCCCATTTTTTCCCAGACACTTTCTGGGACCATCACAAGCAAGACTGTGGTTAACTTGGTTTTCTATTGGAGATGTCCTTGCTTCCTGAGCTCCTGAGACTTGGGGTTTCACTTATTAACTGTCATCATGTCAGGTGCCCTCAGGAAAGATCCTGTGATGATCTCACTTAAATTCCTTAGAAACCCTTTGAAAATAAGAACTTTAAGAGGGACCAAAATCCCAGATATAACTACAATAGGGTGATGTGGAGGTGCCCAGACAGGCACCAGAGTGCCACCCCGGCGTGAGGCCCTGAGTCAGATTTCCCTATGTAAAACAAAATAAAAAACTGGACATGACAAATATGCCTATAATCACTATTGCATGAATTCTACTTGGTCTTATAATAAAAACCTCGAGCCAGATATTGGGGAAAAGCTGAAAGATCAGAGAGACAGAACAAGCCACGGCCAGTTCTCTCCTAGCTGACTCCTCAGGTCTGTCTTCTGAATCCTCAGACTGAATGCCTCTGCATCCTCAACCAAAAGGGCAGGGGGTCTCAGGCGAAGGGCTGAACTCCTGACTCCCCTCCCACCTTATATTTCTTTCTCTGTCCAGCTATATCACTTCCTGGTTCAACTTTCCTAGTGCTAAGATTAAAGGAGGGTGTGTGTGTGTGTGTGTGTGTTTCTTTCCCAAGTACTGGGAATAGAAGCATGGGATCCCAAGTGTTGGGATTAAAGGTGTATGCCACCACTCCCTGACCTCTATGCCTAACTCAAAGAAGGATTTGCCCTCTGATTTTCAGGCAAACTTTATTAGATACACAATATATCACCATAATTCCTGCATTGAGGAGGTAGAGTCAGGGGGATCTCCAGGGCTAAATGGCCAGTCAGGGTAGCCAATTGGTGAGCTTCCTTCAATGAGAGATTCTCTTCTAAAAAATAAGGTGGAGAGCCATAGAGGAAGACATGGATGTCAATTTCTGACTTACCCATACATACACATGCACATACACATGCATGCACTCACACACATACACACATGAACAAATATACATATACAAAATAGGTAAAAAGTTCCAATATATATGTATTAGACTCACTGACAAGGTGAGGGATCTGCACAGAGCACAGTGGAAATTCTGAGAGCCAGGAAAGTTATCTTCAGGCCTAAGATAGTTGTGATGACTTTGTTACTGAAATGACTTCTCTAGCTGGATGGGAGCCACACCAACAATTACACAGTGGTGAAGTGGGTGTCAGGAAGCTGCCCTAATGGAGCAGAGGGGAGTCCAGAATGCTCTGTGGAAGCTGAAAGCTATGCTGGTCGCCAGTGAGTGGCAGCTGCCGGATGTGGATAGCATGATGCAAAGCTCCTGTGAACCCCATGAAGGGCTCACATGCTTTTGTTTTTGTTTGTTTGTTTACCCACTGTCCTTAGCTGACTTAATTCTTTGCCTTCATTTTTTTCCCTAACCAAACGTGCTTTCTTGGCAATGAGAAAATAGACTTAGTTTTTTTTTTAAATATTTATTTTTATTTTATGTGAATTGGTGTTTTGCATGCATGTATAACTGTGTAAGAGTGTCAGATCTTGGAACTATAGACAGTGTTAGCTGCCACATGGATGCCGGAAATTGAACTCAGGTCCTACAGAAGAACAGTCAGTGCTCTTAAACACTGAGCCATCTCTCCAGCCCTAGACTTAGTTTTGAGGCATCAGTATCTCCAAAAAGAAGAAGGCTTTGCCTTTGTCTTCCAAGGTCCCTGCAGCTTGGCCAGAGCTGTGTCTCACAGGAAGTCTTAGGAAGACCCATCTGTTCCCTACAGGTTCGGTTTCCTATGTCCTAGAAGCAGGGATATAGTATAGAAGTCAACATAAAGACTGGGAGCCAGGCTCTGTCCCTTTGGAGTTCGCTGACCTTGTCAAACCATGGTGGCGGGTCTCCTGTGTGCTGTGGTTGACCTTATAGTACCATCTCCCGGTTCTGTATCTTCCTAAGTGCTTGTGGCCATCTCTTAATGTCTGGGAAAGAGATGGATGAGGAATGGAGCTGAAAGTAGAGAGGGGTGGAAATGGGCACCATTGTACAGAGACACTGCTGTATGTGAGCTGTGAGGTGACAGCATGAGGCCAGGGGCAGTGGGCTGGCTAGAGCCTTGGGCAATGTGCTGGATTGTCCTATTTCAACTTGAAACAAGCTACAGTCATTTTGGAAGAGGGAATGGGAATTGTTAAAATATCCCCATACGACTGACCCATGGACAAGACCATGGTTCATTTATCTGATTGATGATGGATGTGAAAGGATCTGTCTCACTGTGGACTGATGGTCCTGGGTGCTGTAAAAAGCAGGCTGAGCAATGCAGTCAAGGCAGCACCCCTCCATGGCTTCTGCATCAGCTCCTGCCTGCAGGTTCCTGCCCTGTGTGAGTTCCTGCCCTGATTTCCTCAGTGAAAGTGGTAATAATGTAGAAGTGTAAACTGAATAAGCCCTTTCTTCCCTAACTTGCTTTTTGTTTATGGTTTATCACAGCAATAGAAACCCCAATTATGACAGGGCAGAACCTTCTAGCTGTCCCTGCCTAGTGGGAAGAAAGTGTAAGACACAAGGTCTTGTTTCCTGCTGCTTCATGCTCCTCAGGTTCCAGGAAGGTGACCCTGATGGTAGCTTACAGAAGGAAGGAACAGGCACGGCCCCTCTGCAGCCATCCAGGGCTGCTTTAAGGCTCATGCTCCTGAAACACCTGGAATTAGAACCCACCTACCTTTGAACAGACTCTTCCATGGCAGCCAGGAGGGCAGCATGCCTCATCACAGGCAGCTAGATCCTGCTCTGTTGAATAGCAAAGTTTGTGACCAGGGGACCTTGCAGACCATCCATGCAGTCTCAAATAGAAACTTTACTTTCTATATATCACCTCCCCACTCAGGTTTCCTCATTTCATTCCTAGATTTTATCCATTCTGTGTTCATCAGAGCTGAGCTGGGCTTCAAGCGGGAAGGGGCAGAGGCTGAGGTGGAGAAATGTGTAGCCCATGCCGGGTTCTGAGAAACCACATTCTAAGTGTCCAGGCTCCAGCCACCCCCACCCCCACCTGGGTTCCCAGCTATGCAAGGAATCCAGCCCTTGTGCAGCCCACCAGCATGGGGTGGCTGCCATGGCAACGGGCATGCAGGGTCAGGCGCATCCCTTCATTGTGAATTCCCTAGCCAGCATGCCAGGGCTGGACAAGGCTGCTCAAGTGTCCAAGAAGGTGGGTGGTCCTTGGCTACAGGACTCTTCCCCCTACCTGATCTGAGCTCACAAGTGCCCGCAGGGAAGAGCTTCTGTGGCACTGCTGGAGACCTGTAAGCCTATGTGAATGCCACAACCTCCACACCAGCTCAACCTGCAAGAGTGCCAGACTACACAGGGTTCTGTTCTGTGAGGTCCCACGCAGTAGCATAGCACTATTAGCCCACAAAAGTCACAGTGACCTCAAAGAAATCCTGGCTACTTGAAAATGAACTATCCCCAGGGCCAAATCTCGCCTTTGTTTCTCTTTTAAAGATAACATTTAGCATTGGGCAATGAGGGGAATGCTTGGAACCAGCCCTGTTGGCTCAGGATTCATGAGCTGGGAGAAACCTACCTGTAACTTGAAGATCAAAGCTGTCTAGAAGACACTATGTCCTGCCTAGAGGTATTGGGTTCTCCCTGCCTCACAGTTCTGTGCTACGGACTCAGCACTAGGGCCATTCACTGGGGAACTGATGCCAGGCAATTCAATTCTACTGCATTGCCCAGCTCAGCCGTGTCCCTGGAATGGACAGCTTTGCCTACTATACATCACCTGGGGGATCCTGTGGCAGTAAAATATTGCTTTCCCATAATGCTAAGGTCTCTCTCTGAAGATACAGTCAAGTCTCAATCATTACACTCTTATATTTGCAAATTCCCATTCTGGATTAAATTTACTTGCAACTCCAAAAATCAATCCCTGTAGCATTGTCATGGTTATTCATAGATAAAGGTCCCTGGGCAATGAAGAATGTGACCTCATGCTCTTGGCTAGGGCCACAAGCAATAATCTGCGTCCTTGTGTATGTGGGACAGTTTGTGGTGTGCAAGTGTGTGTGACTGTGTATATAACTGTGTGGCCATGTGTGTGTAAGAGAGAGACTGGAAGTGTGTAAATGTGGCTGTGTATATCCCCTCTTGACTGTTCTCCAGGGTCTCCCACAATGGCTGTGCTCAAATTTCCCTTGGGGAACATTAAGGCTCCTGCCTGACCAGAAGCTCCCACAGTAAAGAACTTGCTCGTTTTTCAATCTCCAGCTGAACATGGGGAAATGGAGAAGGAAAGTCCTGGGGGTCTCTGACTCTTGTACAGCTAACAAACAGGAGAGGTCAGCTGGTACCTGGCCAAGCCTTGACCTCCTTCCCTTGCCTATCTGGAGATAGTGATGGGTAGCAGAAGATTGTTGCCACCCCCTTCTCCTGACTTAGATATTGGACATGGTCTAAGATCCCAGGTTCCCAGCCCTGCTCATGGAATGCTGGCTATTTGCACAGGAACCTCACTGCTCTGAGAACAGCCCCTGGTTCCAGTCATGATACTCTAAAAGGAGTGTTCCCCAGAACGTCTAGGGATTTCCAGGCCAGTTATCAGAAGCAGACCCTGCTTGGGAACATCTGTCCAGTCCCCAAAGATCTTGTGGCCTGAGGTCATGGCTTTATCTAGCTCTGAGGAATTCAGAAGCTATTTTGGATATTGACTTTTTCAGGATGGCCCAGCTTGACCAGCAGGACTGCTGGGGTGAGAGAAGGCTGGACCCATGCTGGAGTGAAGAGATGGAGTCCAGGATTTCCTTAGCAGAAAACACCTCTCTTCCTTCCAACCGTAGGCTCTCAGCCTGCCACGCTGTCCTGATACAGACCCTGAGGGGGTTGCTTCCTCTACCTGTCCACATAGGGAAACCATGAGTATTTTCTACTTAATTTTCTGTTCTCCTAAATGATGTGGCAAGTGACTAAGGCACCAGTGAGACCCTGGTTGTGGCCTGCATTGACTTGGGGTCCAGCTAAGTTTGCTGCCTCGTCACCAGGAACACCCTCAGCTATGCTGACCTCCCTTGTTCTTTCTCTCTGGCTGACTGCTTGGCTCATGTGTGTTTGCGCCATGGTGTCTTCAGCTGAATGGAAAGGGCCATCGCTTTCTGCTGCTTTTGGTTTCTGGCCTTACCTTTTCTCCCTTTCTCATGTAAATGTCATGGCTACTCCTTTGTTTAATGGCCATATATTGTCTCATGGTGGGACGAAGTCCAAAGTACTGGTATGGGGCTCATAGCAGTACTGACTAGTGCTGCTATGAACACATGCATACACACCAAGAAGTCAAAATGCACTCATCGGGTTCAGATTTACGGGCCAATCTCGAAACTTTTTCCAAAGTTGTGCTTCACATTTCTCCAACTGGATCTGCTTTGTGGTCTCCAGTCACCCTTGTCTGTGCTGATCTATCCCATCTACAGCCACATAAGTTTCCTGTTTTGTTTTTTTTTTTCCCACTTTTCTGAGATGCCTGCCAACTTGCTGATCACTCATAGATGTCCCGTACACAACCTTGTGACCTGGCTTTCAGTATTAAACATTTCTCCCTGTTGATCATTTGCTCACAAAGGACAAACATCCTCTACTTAAAATGTTATTTCCACACCCCCCACCCCGCATCCCTCTGGGCCCAGGACAAGGGGATAGACTGGACTGGGATCCTTGTCTTTTGCTTCTTGAGGGGTTCACCACAGGTTAGCTCTGCAGGGCAAGATGGGATGCCATCCTGGGCTTCCTGGAGGACAGCTGTTCTCGAAGGGCTAATAGGCAGTCTGCACCGGGACTACACATGCTGCGTAGAGCTGTTTAAACCCTGCACCAGCGTTTATATAACATCCCTTTCAACTTCCCTATAAACATCCCTCCTGTGTTCTCTGCTTCTTGCTGGGACCCTGATCGAAACCGCATGTGCTGTGCTTATGAACTTCCAACCTCTAAAGGAGAGCCATTTGCATTTTCCACTTAGAATTTATCTTTCATTTCTGACGCTGAACTTAATCTCTTTGGAGTGGCTTTCACTTTTCCATGTATTACCCACTCCTTTCCTAGCTCCATCTTTCACTTCCCTTTTCCCACTGACCCATTATCGTCTGCTCCACCTATGTACAAGCATGGCTCAGGTCTCTCCCCAAGCCACGCTTGTGCATAGCTGTACCAGTTCTCCTTCAATTCCTTATGTATTAGACAGACCGGCTTCTAGGACTGCAGTCGCTTAGTGGTGGCTTCAAGTAGTCTAACCTGTCAGTTTTACATCATCCTGATTATATGATTTTGTGATGATCCCATCAGCTCTTTTTCTCATTGCTATAAAAAAATACATAATAAATACAGCCTTAGAGGGGAAGGGTTTATTTGTCCAGTGTAAGAATACAATCCGGGGCTGGAGAGATGGCTCAGAGGTTAAGAGCACTGACTGTTCTTCCAGAGGTCCTGAGTTCAATTCCCAGCAACCACATGGTGGCTCACAACCATCTATGATGACATCTGGTACTGTAAACATAATAAATAGATAATTTTTTTTTTTTAAAAAAGAATACAATCCATCATGGTAAAGAAGGCACCATGGCAGGACCTCGGGGAAGTTGGTCACATTGCATCAGGAAACAGAAATAGATAAATGTTAGCAGTTAGTTCAGATCTCCTTTTTTGCTTCAGTCTAGGACCTCAGTCCATGGAATGATGCCACCCACACATAGGATGCATCATTCTACCTCAAGGAACCCAATCTAGAAACTCCCTCACAGGCATGCTTAGAGATTTGTCTCCAGATTCTAGAACCTTCTCAGAAAGTTGACAATTAAAATTGACAATCAAAGTTGACAATGTAATAGAAAGATTTCCCTTCCTATTTCAGAAGTGTTGGCTGGCCTCAGTCCTTCACTTTCTATGTACAGTTTAGAAAAATACCACCAAATTTCTTGAAATTTGGGCTGGAAATGAACCAGATCTATGCAATCATCCCGGGAGAATTGTTGGATTTATCACAGCCACCCTATCCATGAACACAGTACATCACTCCATTTGCATCCTTCTCCTGGTTCCATTCATCCCAAGATTTGTTTTTGTTGCTGTTGAGGCTGTAGCAACAATTTTATCTTCTTGCTATGTTTGTCATTGGTATATAGCTGCAGTTCTCAACCTGTGGGAGAATGTGGAGGTGTGGGGGGGTCAAAGTATGCCTTTGTTTTTAGAGGCAGTCCCATAAAACTTGAAGACATCCTTAAGAGTGGCTGAGATCAGGTTCTCAGATGGTTCTCAACCTGTGGGTCTTGACCCCCACAGGTGTTGCATATTGGATATTTTGTATAACAGTTGTTTACATTATGATTCTTAATAGTAGCAGAATTATAGTTATGAAATAGAAACAAAAATAATTTTATGGCGGGGGGGTCACCACAACGTGAGGAATTGTTTAGGATCACAGCATCACAAAGGTTGAGAGCCTCTGGTGTACAGAAAGGCTACTTACTGATTTCTATGTTAATTTTGTATCTTGCTTCTTTGCTAATTGTGTTTATCAGCTGTAGGACTTTTCTGATAATCTTTAGGATCTTTTATGTGTAGAATTATATCTTCTGCAACTAAGGATAGTGGCGTCTTCCTTTCCTATCTGCATCCATCCTCTTGTCTTCCTGTTCTAGCTAGACTCCATGAACTGTACTGAGCAGGAGTAGAAACAGTGGACAGCCTATCTTGTTCCTGATTTCTGTGAAAATATTTTACTTTTTTTCCCTCTCCACTTAGCATAATGTTATCTGTGGGCTTGATACATATTGCTTTATAACATTGAGACATGCCTCCTGTATTCCTGGATCCTCCAGGAATTTTATCATGAAGGTGTGCTTCAAAGTAATTTTTACATGGAGATCTTATATATCTTTAAAAAAAGATTTGTTCAGTAGTTGCTATTCTGTGATACTGATGTGACTGAGTTCTTTAGTTATACCTTTTTTTGGTGAGGGAGGATGTCTGCCACTGGCATACAGTTCAATTTTATACATAATACTTTCTCTGATGATTTCATTAAGTTCTATGATTCGTAACAACAGGCCTATATTCATTTGGGTTTTAATAGAAACAATCACAGTGCCTAAAAATAATGATAGCTGTACCTTTTCTTCTTCAATTCCTTAAGTAGTCTTAGACAGACTGAGTTCTAGGATTGTAGTCGCATGGTAGTGGGTTCAAGTTCGAACAAGAAAGACCTCTCTGACAACTGGAGATACATCAAGGAGAGGGAATGTCTCCATCAGTCTTTATAGAAGACTTTCCTTCATGTGCTGGGCAGCAGGAAGGAGGCTAGTGCACATGCTCAGTAGGTCTGGGTAGTGTTGAAATGTCTTCCAACCATGCATGATGTTTTAACATTCTGGCTACTCTTGAAAGTTCAAAGTGCTTCTAAAAGTCCAATGTCTAGAGGCTGAGCAACCTGCCTTACTTCTTATGAGTCCAGATTCCCTGTGCCCAAAGTGGAATGGAAGGCTCAGAAGTCAATTGGAGACTGGCTCATGGTACCCTTACCCAAGGGTGTGCATTGTTCCTGCATCTTCCTACCCTACTCTCAAGCTTGGACACCAACTCACTAATCTGGCTCCCCTTCTCCGTAGGAACAACATATATCTGGGTTCTACTGCAGACTCTGATGGGCCCCTGGGACATGTGTGTCTGAAAGCAGTACCAACAGGTAACACTGAGCCTTAGCAAGGCTCCTATCTCACAAATTACACCTTTTGAGAGTATGTTCCACATGCTTCACTATGTGGCTAAAGATCCCTGGCATCTTGACTGGCTTGAGAAAAAATAAGGATTGAGAGTTGAGGAATGAGAAACCGAGCTGACTGTTGTGTAGCAGTTTTCTCCAAGATTGAAATGGTCCATTCTTCAGGGAAGTTCCTTAAGCAGGAAGGTAAACAACTCAAAATAGCTTCAGGAAGTCCCTGAACCTGACCAGATTCACTAGGCTCTGCCTCTCTATCAAGTAATCCATAAAAGCTAAGAGTCAGTGGACCGGGCACAACAGACAACACAAACTCTTTCTGCAAGGATGAAACATTTCTGTTGGCTTTAGGGAGGCTAGAAGCCCTGATTTAATTTCTGTTGGCTTTAGGGAGGCTAGAAGCCCTGATTTACCTTTGGAATTCAGGCATAGACTGATCCTATAGTGGGTTCAGCTTAGAGAGGTCAGTTTGATGTGGGACACAGAATAAACTAGAATCTTTGAGGTCTCAGGAATGGAAAAGGGCTCCTCCATCCATACTTAGCCTTTGCCTCAAACAACACAAAACCTATACACACACTTCAGACTGCCCCTGTGCAGGCCCTGGGAGGGCGGGGCAGACAGCTTGTATAAAAACTTCTATTCTAAAGTTATTATGAATAGATCAAGAGAGCCAGGTCTGTACCTCAGTGGTGGAGTGCTAACAGCATGTTCAAGACCCAGGATTCCATCCCCTACACAGTAAAATAATCCAACAAGTAACACAAGGAAAGAGTAGGAAAGTCCAATTATGATTCTGGCTTGTACTGTCTCTGATACAGGTCACATCTGGTTCATCCATCCTGCTGCCACCTCCCTCCAAGCAACTCTAGCTGTCCTTACTGATACAAGGAATACCTTCCCTGCTTGCAAGCCATCAGGTCTCTTCCGTATTTAAAGTCCCACCAGGATTAAA
Source organism: Sigmodon hispidus (assembly GCA_004025045.1). Taxonomy (NCBI): domain Eukaryota; kingdom Metazoa; phylum Chordata; class Mammalia; order Rodentia; family Cricetidae; genus Sigmodon; species Sigmodon hispidus. Next base: position 43,214 of record PVIH01001676.1, read on the forward strand.
CTCAGACTTCTTGACAGCAGCCACAAGATGGTGCAGACCCAGACTCTGCCTCTGTCTACAGCCTGGGCAGAGTCTGTTTGCCTCATTCTTGGTCCTTGGCAGGTCTCCAGTCTTACATACCCAGGTACATAGAACCATGTGAGAATTAATAGGGACCATAATTGGATGATCAGCTCTGTCCCATTTATAACAATTGCTAGACACTGTCAACCTCAGTATTGGTTGACCCAGTGTGTGTGTGTGTGTGTGTGTGTGTGTGTGTGTGTGTGTGTGTGTGTGTGTGTATGTGTGTGTGTTGCATGTTCATATATATGGGTATATTATATATGGAAGTAAATATATATATATATATGTACCTATGCATGCATGTAGAAGACAGAGGACAACACTGTTGCTTCTCAGCCGCCATTCACATCCTTTTTTGAGACAAAGTCTCACTTGGCCTAAAACTTGTCAAGCGCCCTAGGCTGATTGGCCACTGAGCTCCAGGGTTTTGATGCTATAGCACTAGGATTATAAGCACACTGTACCCCATACAGTTGTTGTTTATTTATTTGTTTATTATTTTACATGGGGTTTTTTGTGAAAAGTTTCCATACCCAGATATTAACTCTCTCCTTTTAGGCAGTAATTAAAATCAAACCATATCAAAAATTAAAAGTTCATGTTTAATGAGGAAAATGCTTCTGGATGATTTTTCAGCCATCGCCCCCAGAGGCCTTTCACACACACACACACACACACACACACACACACACACACACACACACACGGCCATTGTTTAGGAGGCAGTTTAAACACCCTGTAGATGTGGTCTTGAGCATCTCTGGGGAGGAGTCGCAGTTTGGTGGAATTCTGAGCAGTTTCTGAGCAGGACAGGGTTTCTGTTTCTGGAGAGAGAGAGAGATGGGGAGGGGCTGAGGTGGAGCTTCCACCTGAACACTGAGTATTAAACTTTAGTCCTTGTGCTTGCAATGTAATAATTCATGGACTAAGCTATATCCCTAACCTCCCTAGTGTAACTTTTAAAAAATGCTTCTTCACTCCCAAGGATATCCCAGTTTAGATGGTAAATTACATCTCATTGTACCATGTCATCCTTGCCTTCCCTTGGGAACTCACTGTATGTAGATCCCTTTGGTCAGACCTAAGTGCCAATCTGGCTTGACAGCCACCATCACCAGTGGCAATGGCAGGCACCACTCTAAGGGCCTGGCAGAGGATTTTTGTAGGAGCTACCTCATAAAATCTGTAGCAGGAAACTGATCACATTGATACTCTAGCTTTTGTCCAGGGCCTCAGTACCCCCCATCTACAGGAGACCATGCCCCAAAACTAGACACTGTGAAGGTTCAGTGCAGACCTTCCAACACTGTCTGTCCAGTGCCTCTCAGGTGGGACCTGCATCTCTCTGCTATCATATGCTTTGTAGGCCACCGCATGTAGCAGAGCTGGCCAGGAGGGGTTCTGTTGTGCTTTAATAAGTTCATTTCTGAATGCAATGGCTGGTGCTCAGCTACGAGGCAAAGCAAGGAAACTAAGCTAGTGGTAGGCCATGTCATGGGCCATACAAAGTCTGAGTGAGTGATCAGGCTCCATCAACTAAAAGGACATACTCAGCCAGGTCAGGCTTGGCCAAGGCCTTGTGGCCTTGCCTGAGCTCTCCTTGGGCTAGCCCCTGAATGTGTGTTTTCCTCTTTGTCCATTCACAGAAACCCCTAGAGGGAGGCAGGGGTGAGGGCTGGGCAGAAAACAGGAAAGGGGGAAGCAGATGGGAAGGCAGGGTGGAGCTGGAGGAAGGAGGGAACAATGTGAGGGGGGAGGGGGGAGGAAGGGGATGAGGAGCAGACAGGGCTGAGAGCAGCCTCAGAGCACAATGAACTGTATAACAATGCAGCCCTGGACTGGGTAGGCACCTGGGCAGCTAGCTTCCTAGGCTCAGTGAGCTGAGCCTAAAATGTCACAGTTCCTTGTTCTCACCCTACAGCTCCTTCCTATACCCCAAGGTCTCCTCTTGAGTTGGGGGTAGAAGCAGAACACTGGGGGGTGGGGTGGAAGCAGATACCCAGTGTCTGTCTCTAGGGCACTCTGGGGACATAGGGAGTTCTGTCTTCATTGCCTGTCTTCTACTCAGAACTTTACTAGAGAGTTCAGTTTTATGGGAAAATTTATTCACATTTGCCTTTCTGGTCTTAATCATTTTTTTTTTCTCATTTGGCTGTTGTAATGTACTTCATGCAACCAGAAATGTCATTACTGTGCATATGTGTAATTTAAAGAATAGTAATAAAAAAATCAACCCAAGCACTCTGCAGCCTCAGTATAGGTTGTTCCAGATGCCCACCATAGATGAAGCCTCCTGGCTTCAAGACCCAGGCAGAGTGGTGAAGAGGTGAGGTGAGGTAGAGTGGAATCATCAAGGGACATGCTATATATTCTGCTGCCACATGATCTCTGTAACTCAGCCTAGACATAGATTCAGATATCTCATATACTATGCTGGAGATTCAAGCTGGGAGCATCTGTAGACCAGGTAGACCATTCCATTTCAGATGAGACTGAAAATATTTAGTAGACCATTCTGGAAACATCTGGTAGACCAGGATGAGGACATCTGGCAGACTACTCTGGAGCCATCTGGTAGACCATTTTGGAAACATCTGAGAGACTATTATAGAGACACCTGGTAGACAATTCTGAAGCCATCTGGTAGACCATGCTGGAGAGCTATAATAGACAACTAGGGAGATATCTGGCAGATCACATTGGAGCAATTTAATAGACTACTCTGGAGACATCTGGTAGACCTCATTGGTACTATCTAGTACACCAGGCTAGTAGACCAGGACCTTTTAAACTTCTCCCATTTACAACCTCTTTTCATCTGAGATATTTTTATGCAATGCTGATTGTGTATGTATGTATATATGTATGTATGTATGACAGATATATAATCAAATGTTTATTGTTAACAAATCACAAAAATATTTATAACAATTATTTGTTACACATATAAATTTACAGTGTATTAACAAATTAACAAATTTTCAAGGGTTGGAGAGATGGCTCAGAGTTTAAGAGCACTGACTGTTCTTCCAGAGGTCCTGAGTTCAATTCCCAGGAACCACATGGTGGCTCACAACCATCTATAGTGAGATCTGGTGCCCTCTTCTGTATACTGTATACATGATAAATAAATTAAAAAAAACCAAATTAACACATTTGTATATCAGTGAGATAGATAATCTTGCTTATTTTTACATAAATAATTAAATCTGGGCTGAGTATTTTATATTTTAGGAGCTAGTATCTTTAACATTTTTCAGAGTTGATATTTTAATCTTATAATTGTCAATGCTTAGAAGACCACTTTATATACACATGTAGAACAAAATTACAGAAGTTTTTTTTTTTTGACTATTTAAGAAGTTGTTGGAAATTCTGTCTTAAATTTTATTTCTGCACCCTTCTTTAGCTTTTCTGCTTTCTTTCTGTTGATGGTTAGTAAATATGTAGATGGCTACCACTGCATAGGACATTATATCTCATTGTATAAGTGAGATATATCTTTTGTTAGATATATCTAACACATATACATGGTATGCATGTTCTGGAAGCCATAACTATCTGGTATACTTAATTGGGGGGATTTTCCAGTTTACTATGGTCCACAATAATGCCTTTCAATATGTTTGACCATTATGTTATGTGATAGAGTGAAAATTTGTGTACATGGAATCATAGAGTATAAACTCTTTTGTGTACAGCATCCATCTTTATGGTGGTATTTGTGAACTTCACCCACTCTGCTGTGTGTAACCAAATACATGTTGGAGCTCTTCACTTGTGAATTTAACACATCTTTCACATTCTGATCTAGATGGGCTGTGGACTCTGATGGCCGGTTTTGCTGTGAACATTCCTGTCCATGTCTTTAGGGGATATGCTTAGCTATGTCTGTTGGATGTATTCCCAAGAGAATGATTTGCATGCTTCACTTTGCTCTATATGGCTAGTTTTCCAAAGAAGTTTTACTAATTTATGCTCCTACCAGCAGGAAGTGAACATTCCAGATGCTTGTATCTTTTTCTGAGACTTGGAATCATCTTTATTATTCTTTTTGACAGTTTTCCTGATGAGTAAGAAAGGGATGCACCATCTCTCATTTCTGTGGGCAGGTTTGGTTTGAGTATAACTTTCTCACTCTGTTGCCATGGAAATAAAGACAGAACTTTAGAGGGTTGGTGTTCATGGAAAAATTGATTCCCATGTGCCTCGCTGCTTCTGAAATTACAGGTCTCAGCATGTTAGGGAAACACCTGGAGGTAATGCCATGGATATGGGTAAATGTATGGTCTGCAAAGACACTGGCTCCTTGCTGGAAATCATTGCTGCCTCAGAGCTACACTCAGGGTGTGAGGTTCTAAGTGGGTGATGTCACCCATCCATGCAGGGCTTACCCATCACACCTGAGTTAATACTGGTAGGACAGGAAAACCTGGGCATTGCTGTGAAGATCAGTTGATTATTCTCATGTGAATCCATCTCTGGATTACTATTTTTTTCTTTTTTCTTTTTTTAAGATAGGGTTTTCTGTGTAGCCCTGGATGTCCTGGAACTGGCTCAGTAAACCAGACTGGCCTTCAACTCAGAGATTCAACCTGCCTCTGCCTCTTGAGTGCTGGGATTTAAGGTGTGTGCCACCACTGCCTAGCATTTTATATACTTATACTTACTGGGATTGCTACCCTAATACTGCTCTGGTTTGGTTATCATAGTAAACTACAAAAATGGAAATTTATAGTGAAGTATTAAAAACATTGAACACAGTCCCCAACATGTTTTTGTTGTTGTTATTTTCCACTAGTATGGGCTACTCTTAGTTCTCTATATTTTTGTGCAAAGTTTATAAGCAGCATGCTATTAGTTGCAAAACAAATTTGCTTGAACATAACATGGGTTTGTGTTCATTTCTACATCAATTTAAGGGAAACCATTTTTTTTAAAAGATTTATTTATTTATTATGTGTACAGTATGCAAAAGAGGGTATGAGATGTCACCACAGATAGTTGTGAGCAACCATGGGGTTTCTGGGAATTGAACTCAGGACCTCTGGAAGAATAGTCAGTGCTCTTAACCTCTGAGCCATCTCTCCAGGCCTGGGAAAACAAAATTTTAATGGTTTTTAATCTTTTGATTTAAACATATGTAACTATCTTTTTATTTATAGCTTCCTCAATATCATTAAAGTTTTATAGATTTTTTGGCACACAGATCTTAGACATAATAATTTTACCTCTGGATGGTTTGTGTTTGTTATAATTAACATCAGCTGTTAACTTGACACAATGACACAAACTTGGAATCATCTGGGAAGAAGGAAACATAAACTGAAGGGTTACCTCAATCAGAGAGACCCAAGGCTGTATGTGTGAAGCATTTTCTTATTTGCTCATTGATGAAGGAGGGCCAAGCCCACTGTGGGTAGGGCCATCCCTAGGTAGGCTGTCCTGGGCTGTATAAACAAGTTAACTATATACACATTACTGAAGCAATCCAGTAAGCAGTGTTCCCTCATGATCTCTGTTATGATGTCTATCACAGCAACAGGAAAGCAAACTAAGTGTTTTTATACTATTGTATATGTACAGCTTTAAACAAAACAAAATTCTTCGTTTTTTCATTCTTTAATCCCTTAGCAACCACTATTTTGCTCTCTATTCTGGGTACAGTTATTCCAGATTCCATGGGCAAATCAGATAATGCAGTGTCTATCATCTGTGCCTGGCTTCTTTCATTAAGTACAATATCCTCCGCCCTCTTCCCAGCTGTCACCATTGGCAGATCTTTCTCCTTTGGTAGTGGCAGACTAGTATTTTATTGGGTTGTACTCCAAACACCTTCTTCACCTGCTCATCAGTTGGTAGACACACGGGTTGATTTCCTTTGATTATAAATGGTACTTAGGTGAACATGGGAATTTAGTTGTCTCTCTGACACACTGGTTCCATTTCCTTTGCATAAGTACCCAGAAGTTGGACTGCTGAGTTACATGGTGGCTCTGTTTTTACTTCTCTGAGACACTCCCATACTGTCCTTCAGTGGCTGTGCTAATTACATTCCCACCAGCAGTTAGCAAGGACTTCCTCCTCCCACATCCTTGACTGTCTTTCATCTTTCTGACAGTAGCTGTCCTTGCAGACATGAGGTGATGTACGCTTACATGTCCCTGGTGTTTAGTGTTACTGGACAGGCCTCTTATGCCTGTTGGTCTCTCGTTATATCTTCTGTTAAACACTGGCCTCTGGATCCGATGCCTATTTCTGGGAATCGGCTTTGTTTCCTTTTTCTGCTGTTGTGGGGCTTTTTATCTACCTTGGATTTTTACCCCCTGTCAGAGGTACGCTTGGCAAGCATCTCCTCCACCTCTGCACCTGTCACTTCACTATGCTGATCCTTTACTCGGCAGAAGCCCTTAAGCTTGATATAACTCATTTGTCTATTTTTACATTTGTCCAGAAGAATGATTGTTCAAACCCAAGTATAGAGTAGTCTGAACAGATCTGTATATCAGCTTTAGCTAGTCTTGTGGGTGGAGCCTTGTCCCTGCCCACTTTTCTGGTAGTTCAGTATTTTAAGGACCTGAATTTAACTCTCATTCCATTCTGAGCGGACTTTTACAGATGGTGTGTCTAAGGTCTAACTGACTTCGTTCCTCTGTACGTAGACACAGTTTCCATCCACCGTTTATGGAAGGAACTGTCCTTTTCCTACCAAATGGTTTTGGCACTTTCACTTAGAGTAAAGTGACCGTGAATGTGTGGATTTATTTCTGAGCTAACTGCTCTGGTGTATTCCAAGTACCATGGTGTTTTGGTTGCTATCGTGTTCTACTTTTGGATCAGTGTGATGCTTCAAGCTTTGCTCTTATACAGGATTGCTTTGGTTTCCTATAAATTTTAGATTTTTTTTTCCTAGTTCCATGAAAAAAAAATGCTCTTGGAATTTTGATGGGGATGTCTTGAACCTGGAAACCACTTTGGGTATTGTGGGCACCTTCACAATATTAATTTTTCCCACTAGATAAACACAGACTTTCTTTCATTTATTCATAGCTTTAGCATCTTTTATCCATGTTTTATAGTTGTCAGCATATAGATCTTTTGTATCCTCATTAAAATTTCCTCCTAAGAATTTTATTTGGGAGGATGCTATTATAGGTGGGTTTTTGTTCATTTCTTTGAATGGCTTTGTTACCTTTATATTCTACAACTTCAGTGAATAGACTTTTGGTAAAAACCTTAGAGGTTTCTAAATATGAGTTTAGGTCATTTGAAAACAAGTGATTTAGTTTCTTTCTTTCCTTTTTCTCATACTTTTATCTAATACTTCTTGTAAGTATTATTTGGGTTTAAATTTTAAATTATTTGTTACTGGCATCAAGGACTATATATATTCACTTATTTATTCTTGTCCTTAAATTTTCCACTTTATATAATCAGTTTACTCTCAAACGGCCTTTGTCTGTTTCATATACTATGGTGAAAATGTTCGTCTGTATGCTGTGAAAATCATTCTGTAAATAAAGAAACTGTTCTGGCCATGGCAGGGCACTGTAGGTGGGTGGGGAAATTGAGGTTCAGGTAGGAGGAGAGCAGAGTCAGACCCAATCTGGCCGCCAAAGAAGAAGCACGTAAGGGACCCAGGTGAGCCGCAGACACGTGCCGGATAAATTAATGGAAATGGGTTTAATTAAGATGAAAGAGTTAGCTAGCAATGTGCCTGAGACATAGGCCAAATGGGATGAAATTAATATAAGTGTCTGAGTCATTTTGGAGGGGGGAAGTGGACGCGGGCAGGTTGAACCTCTGGCCCAGATGGGGTCAGAAACCTCATACAACAGTATACATTGTGAGGTCTAGAACAGTATTTTCCTAGCCCCTTCTTCCCATTCTTTCTGGTATCATTAACATATGTATTGCATGTACATATACTGTCAACATAGAGTGGATCCAGTGAGTTTAAGTAGCTCTCATTTTCAGCAATTAAAGTGCATTGGAAGCTGGGCATAGTGGCATATGTCTTTAAACCCAGCATTTGGGAGGTACATACAGGTGAACATTGTGAGTTCAAGGCCAACTTGCTCTACATAGTGAGGTCCGGGCTGCCAAGGATACATGGTGAGACTCTAAGAGACAATAAACAAAAAAAATAATAAAATTTGTTGTAAATAAGTTTCATTTTATTATCCTTGTTTCTAATACTCATTGGTCTTTTTAGATCTAACATGCCATCTGATATATTCTTTCAGCTTTAAGTATGTCATTAGTCATTTCTGAAAACCCACATTGGGTGTCAGATATTGCAGAATTATTTATTGACAATTGATTATATAAAAAATTAATATTTATTTATTAAGGGGCTATATAAGTACTCACTGATACAAATTGAGTCTTAAGGCAATTCTTGGAGAGTGGAATTGTCCCATGCAGTGGTGATTCCAATTCTTTCCCTGAGAATGTAGGAACAAATAGGAAGGAAGAGTAATGACCCCTGAGTCTTCAATGGGGGCTGGCCATGCCCCATCCAGGGTCCTGAGACCTCAAAGCTATGCCTCTAGGTCCCCCTCAATAACACCTGAATCCCACCACATCTCAAAAAGCATAAACTACACAGCTTTTGTACTACCCCAGACAGACTGGGGTAGTCTGTCTATTTTTAATTTTTAAAAAGGTATTTCAGTGAATGAATGAGACAGGCCTGGTGGCACAGGTCTGTAGTTTTCTCTTCTGGAGGCTGAAGCAAGTGGATTGCAGATTCAAGGTCTGCCTAGCCTACAGGAAGTGAGTTCAAGACCAGCATGGGCATCTTAGTTGAGGACTTGTCTTTAAACAGAAAGAAAGATAGAAAGAGAAGTGTGAGGCAGAGAAGGAAAGGAGGGACTGGGGGTGACATTGTAATGGTAGAATACTTTCCCAGCATATATAAGGTCCTAGGTTCAGTTCCCAGTACCATACAATAAAATAATTTAAAAAGACATCTGAATCAGCACCTTCTGTTAGCAACACAATGATGCTGCTGTGCTGTGATAAACTGTGTTGCTTTTGGGGGAACTTGCTGTGGGTTCTTGTTTTTCTCATGTATCTTTATGCCACTCTGATGGCTGGTAATGATTACCAAGACTTGACATCAGCTTGATTTGATGGAGAGACTCGGGGTGGTGAATCACACTTTGGATACTTTGACTGATGACTGGCCTGTGGGCATCACTTGAGAAAAGGCTTTCCCTGAACACGGATGCCTTTGCCTAGTGGCATGGAGGCTCGCACAGAACAAAGGTGGGATGAAGGTCAAGTCAGAAAGATATGCAAGCTCTTTGTTCTGTACTTCTGTCGCTACTACCATCAGCCGTGGACACCAGACTCCTTCAGCCTTCCAGGATGCATTCATGCTAGGGGAATCCAGGGACACTCCCAGGCCTTTGTCCTTGAATGAGGCTGTACTATTTATTGATCCCAGATTCTCACATCGAGCAGCTACTGGGTTCTCAAGCTCTTCAGCATTGTGGCCATTGTTGGACTAGCCAGCCTTCAACCGTGTAAGCCAATCTAATTGGCTTGATTAACATCTGTATATATAGGTGCATATGTATGCTCTCTCTCTCTCTCTCTCTCCCTCCCTCTCTCTCTCTCTGTCTCTCTCTCTCTCTCTAGTGGTTCTGCTTCTTTACAGAAATCTGTCTGGTATTTTTGTTTGTTTACTTTTTCTCTCTAGCTTGAATATAATACGAGGGAGTCTCTTTTTCTGTTTTATTTTGTTTTAACTTTTTGGCATTTGTTCTAGTAAATGTTTTCTAAGCTTCTTCGATTTATGGTTTTGTGTCTGTCATTAATTTAAAACTTATCAAGCACTATTTCTTCAAATTCCCCCCTCCCTCCACTTCCCCGCATGCCCACATGGACTTCTTGGAAACTGTTCTGTATCATGGGAAAAATTACCATTGTTTCCCCCACACACACCCCTCTCGGTGTGTGTGTGTGTGTGTAGGTGGACAGCTCCTGAGGGACTGGCTTTATAATCACTGCTTCTCCTACTCACAGGACGAGTTTGCTGCTGACCTTGCCAGAGTCCAGAGCTAGTCGTTAAGCCTTACAGGGTGGTTTCCATTTTGGGTGCCGTATTTCTGTTCCTTCAAGGAAGGATATTATTTTAAGCAAAAGTTCAAAAATATCTTCCAAACCATTTATTGATAGGATTGCTAAGTCAGGTACACTGGTCTCAGGCCAATCATTTAAATGCATGTATATATATCAAACCACAAAGAGATGAGGTAATTAATGAGTTTAAAACAAAACCAAAAACAAACTTTAAGACCATGGGTATTTTATCTTGTGTTTTCTTTTTCTGAAACATCACAAAACAACTGTACATTTCTAGAACACATATCTGAAGGAAGACCCCCAAGAGGATAGATAGTAAGGCCTCTATCAGGTAGAAGAAAGAGAACAGATTGGAAGGGCGAGCCCAGGGGCCATTAGCTACAGCAATAACGTTTGGACTTTAAAAGGAAATTATAACTGCGGTCAGCCTATGTCTTTAGATAGCACACAGCTGCACTGGGGTGAAGGTGAGGTATAAGGCAGGCATGCTCATAGCTCAGATAAAGGGGGCAAGGCCAGTCGGGCAGGGGCACAGGCCAGCCCTGTCTATTAGGCTCTACAAATGTCAAGAGGGCACCCCCTCCTGCCTCAGCTGGGACACAGCTTTCCTACCCTTCCTACTGCTTTTGAGACTCAGCTCCAGCCTCCTAACAAGCATGGCTGTGGGCACTGAGTCAGCAGGGCCAGAGCAAAGCTACCTCCACACAGGGCCAGGGAGGAGAGCGAGGGGCAGAAAAGGTGAGGCGTGGGTCCCAGGTCCTGACTGGCTGCAGGTTGGATCTGGGTTTATCCTGGTAGTGGGAGCTGGTGAGGGAGCTGTGGCGGCGGGGGTGGGGTGGGGGGGTGGGGAGGATGGGGGGGTCAGCAAACTCAGAGTTTTTTGGAGAGAGAGTTTGGCATATCTGGCTGTATGTTTTTATGGTGTCTTTGTGTGTGTGTACTTGTAATAGTGTGGTTGGAGTACTTAGGATAGTTTTTGTTGTTTTAGATTTATTTTATTGGAACTAGGGGAAACTGTGATCAGGCTAGAAAAAAATTAAATAAACAAATAAAGATTTATTTAATTTTTATTAATGTGTATATATATCTGTGTAAGCACATGGGTGTATGTGGGTGCCCTCAGAGGCTAGCTGCTGTTACCGGCAGGTAGGAATGGCCCACCATGGGTGCTGAGAACCACCCAACTCAGATCCTCTGGAAGAACAAGAACTTTCCACCACTAAGCCCTTTCTCTAGTCCCTGCGTGGGATAGTTTTTTTGTTTTGTTTTTTCAATATTTATTTATTTTTATTTATATGAATTGGTGTTTTTGCCTGCATGTATAACTGTGCAAGGGTGTCAGATCGTGGAATCAGAGACAGTTGTTAGCTGCCAGGTGGATGCTGGGAGTCGAACTCAGGTCCTCCAGAAGAACAGTCAGTGTTCTCAACCACTGAACCATCTCTCCAGCCCCGGAGTGGGATAGTTTGGAGCTGAGAGGTCCTCCTAGCTCTAGAGAGGGACCATGTGGACCACGGTGAGGACCATGGTATCATCAAACAGTGGTTCTCAACCTTCCTAATGCTGTGACCTTTTAATACAGTTCCTCATGTTGTGGTGACCCCAACCATAAAATTATTTTGTTGCTACTACATAACTATAATTTTGTTACTTTCATGAGTCATAATGTAAATATCTGATATGTGGGATATCTGATATGCAATCCCCATGAAAGGGTCATTCGACCCCAGAGGGGTCTCAACTCATTGGTTGCTATTAACTGAGTTACATCCATGATGTGACTGTGGGAAGAAGGCCAGGCTCCGGCCTCACTGCTAATGGGGCATGGCGGCTGTCTCCAGGGCAGGGGAGGGGAAGCCCCTTGGACTTCCTTGTCTTTGGAGCACTAGCAATGGTATGAATGCCAAAGTGATGCTTCCTTCCACTTGGAGCCTCAGCCCTGTGGGAACAGAGGTCTGAGGTCTTTGTGTGATGTCCTCTGTCTGTGAGTGACAGGAAGCTAGCAGATTGGCTCCTCACTTCAGAAAAATAAACAAACGGGGCCTAGTACATGGCATAAGAGGTGGTCACTACAAACCTTTGAAACTGGACTATAGAAAAAGTTGGAAGATATGTGACTACCCTGTTTCAAGATGACTTCTCACAGCAGGTCCTCTTCCTATGGGTGTTCCAGCCCCATACTGTGTGTGTCCTGTTGGATAGGGCTTTTTTTTGGTGGCATCTTTAATTAAGGTCTTCTCATGAGGATATGATGCTTTGCTGGAATGTCCTACTATCCATTCACAGTTACCAAATTCTGCGTGACAATGCTCCCATGCATAGCTTGGGTGGTTCAGCTGTCCAGCCCAGGGCCCTGGCCTGGGTGAGGCAAGCTGGAGATGCAGAGATACGAGGTTTTCACTCAACAGATATATTTATTGCCTTTCTATGGAACTATCTACCAGGACCAAGTCTGGAGCAGAGCTGAGGTATAGACAGAGAGTGGCAAGATGACCCGACAGTATGATACAGGAGCATTGAGCGGTGGATGTGTGGCTATGCAATGAAGAAACAAGGTCAAGAGACAGCTCACATGGTCTAGGGACATAGTCCAGCAGAGGCCAGAGCACAGGGAATGTTCTGCAGGTCTCAGGAGGATGCCCACAGCCCGAAAGTGAACAGCTACTCTTGCATACTCAGGTTTAAGGACTCCAGAGCAGGGCCTGGCTGAGACTTGACTTCCACCACACTTGTGCTTTTCCCAGCTACCCAGCCCATTCTGAAATTTCCCGCCTCCTGGTGAAAAGTTACTTTGGTGGCCATTGTAATTTGGATCTTACATGTTGCCCTAGAATTCATGTGTTGAAGGGTTGATCCCAAATCTCTGGTGCCATTGGGAGGTGGCAGAAAATTGAGGGCCTAATGGAAGATTAAGCCATGGGACATGCTATTGGAGGGGCTGTTGGGACACTACTCTTCCCAGTGTCCACCTCTCTGCTTTGTGACCACCATGAAGTGGGTAGCCTTCTCTGCCACAGGCTTTCCTATCATGATGTTCTGCCTGGCCTAAGGATTCAACATGACTGGGCCAACTGTATTCTAAACCCTAAGAAATTACAAGTCTCAACAAGACTTCCTGCCTTATAAGTTGATTTCTTTTTTCATGTTTTTCCGTCACAGCAACAGGAAGCTGACTCACATGGAGCCCACATTCAGCTCCATGGCGCCTCTCTGGACACAGGAGGGACAACTGATCCCATTGTGTTAGCCAGGCACCATGCTGAGGACTGAACACTCTCTCTCTCTCTCTCTCTCTCTCTCTCTCTCTCTCTCTGTCTCTTGTGTCTCCCCCCAGTGCCCCTCAGTTGCAGAGGGTCAGCTGAAGGCTGGAGGTTGAGTCCTGATCCCCAAAGCAAATCCCACATTTGTATGAAGAAGAGGAGGGTATGCAGCATGACATTAACTGAGATTTTCCTAAGCGCACATCTGTATTTACAGTTGTTCCCCAACCCCCCACCTGCCTCCTATAGTGATTACTTCTTCCTTGCATATATGAAGGAAACAATGACAACAGCAAAACTCTAATAGGAAAAAGCTATATCATGGGAATAATAGAGACACCGTGATGACCCGAGGGCAGGACACTGGAGAATGTGTGTCTGAGCATCCATCCGGTGTTGCATCCAAGTACCACATTCACGAAAGAGAGCTCATCTTGGTGCTTTCTATTGTCTGTAACACTGTCACTCAGACTCTTTGCAGAATGAATCAGATAATCTTTACTCTGTCTGGGAAAGACAACCAGTCTTGGGGTCTCTTGCTGCTCCCTGTCTAGCATCACCAAGTTACCCCCAAGTGGACTCATCTCTGCCGTGAGGCGTCAAACAAAGGAAGCAGACAGCCAGCAGACTCTGAAGCTCAAGGATGGCTGGGACTGCCATGGCCCCCTCCCTGCCCTAGGAATCCTCTCAGAAAGTTCAGACAGCCCTGGGGGCTACATCCTGCCACCTGCAGAGGCCTGCTCTTTTGGACACATAATTGAGCTCTCATCATCTGATTGAAGATTGAAGAATTAGGTCTGCTGAGGTGGAAGTAGATGGGTCTGGAAGGCAGGCAAAAGACCCGAGAGGCCCCTCCTTCCTTCTCCTCCCCACTACATGTACCGCAGACTCCTCACCTGGGACACAGCTTCCAGAGAGACAGATATGTTAACAGAGAGACAGGATCCCTGAGATCCAGGACATGCTCCTACATGTATGTATGCGTGAGTGCATGCCAACTGACACACATGCACATACTGTAACTGTGAAAGCACACACACAGTCTTGGGGTACTGAGAAATACACAGAGACCTGTCAGGGACAACCAGTTCCTAGATCTATCCTGTTCTGAAATAGTTTTGAAAATGAGTGCAGGCCAATCAATCATTTCTACTCTTAAAAAAATATGGATCGCAGTTCTCTAGATCGCCTTCTTCCTCCCTGTACAGGCTTTCCACCTGGACAGGGACTCAGGTTAAAGGCAGATGCAGTGGGGATGTGGGCCAGGTGGATGGGCGAGACTGGGCAGGCCCCTGGGTCTGGGGCAGGATCCGGCCTTTGAAGCCAGGAGAGGAAGGGGGATGATGTGAACAGATGAGAATCTTAAGCAGGCCTCAGGCTGCAGCTGTAGAACATTAGGCAGGGGGAGGGCAGAACCAGGCTAGGTCAGGAGGTAATTTGGGGAAGTCCAGGAAGGGAGACTTGAGAGGGGCCTGGGAGGCAGAGCTGATAGTACTATGGAGGGATTTAGTGTCTGGTCTACAAGAAAAGTATGAGTGCTACAGGCTGGGGGTGGAGGTGTGGTAGGGTCTGGACTCTTTCTCTGTGGTCCAAGAGCTGAACCAAGCCAGGAAAGACAGTGGGGATGGGTGAAGATGAGGTTCAGGGAATTTGGGGGGAGTGTGGCTAGGTTAGTGGGAATGCTTTCTGGAATCTTGAATGTGAGCATCTCTGGTTTTGTTAAAGGCCAGGTCAGGAAGGTCATGCTGTCCATTTGCTGGAGGAAGGAGCCCAGAGTTAGGTCAGGTAGGGGATTAGGAGTGCTGAGAGAGAAACAGGTGTGTGTGTGTGTGTGTGTGTGTGTGTGTGTGTGTGTGTGTCTGTCTGTCTGTCTGTCTACTCAAAGATGCCTCCTTGTGTCTGGGTGCACCAAGTATAGGGTGCAGGTGGGGCAGGGATCACTCCTGGGCATAATAGGCTTCATAACATCTGTACTTCTGCAGGCAGCCCTTGGAGGAGGTGCCCATGGGGATGCACCACAGGCAGGGGTTTAGGGAGAGCTATTGCCCTAGACTGGGAGCCAGTGGAGATGTTGAGGCTGGAAGGAGCCCTATGACACACCCAGTGGCCTAGAGTGGAGGAGGTTAAGAAGTGATCAGTGTCTCTTTTTAGTGACCATAGTGGGTAGATATCTTCCTTCAAATCGCTGGACTTCCTGGCCCTCCATCTCATAGACTGGACACATGTCCTGCAACGGACATGCATTAATAAATGTGGGCCATCTCTACACCTTGTCCTGGGTTTGAGTCTGGATCTCACATGTAGCCTCTGGCAGCTTCGTGAGGCAGCTTGGTATGAAGGAAGGCCATACACGCGCTGGACACACTGAGGAGGGAGAGACTGCATTCCAGGATTACTAGAAGCTGGCATAGATACCTGTCCTTATCCACCCAGCTTGCCCCCAGGTTCTGAATCCACCGATTTGCTCACCAGGCTCTCCCTGGCTCAGCCCAGTGGCCCGCGCCCCGCCCATTGAGCTGTCCCCGCCCCTCCCCGCCCCTGCTCGCCCCTGCCCGCCTCTGCCCTAGCCGGCGGCAGCGACCAGGAGCGCTGTGGGCAAGCCGCTCACCAAGGGCGCTGGGCGCAGCATCCGGGGCGCAGACGGCCTAGCCTGCGGAGATGGCGCCCAGGTTCGGGCTGCTGGCGGGTGCAGGGCTAAAGGGTGTGAAGGGGTGGGGGACGCCTGGAGCCCGCTAACCTGTGGTTGTTGTCCACAGGTGGCACAGACTCCGGCGGCAACACTTTCTGGACGTGTTCACTAGTTTGGTCTTGCTGCTCGTGGTACGCGTGGCCCGGGCAAAGCCAGGTAAGTCCGGGTGGAAATAAAACTTGGCGCTCCAGTGTCCGCCGGTCTCCCGCGCCCTTTGTGCAGGTCTCTGGCTTATCCCGGAGATAGCCACATTTTACTCTGCGCTGTCCGCAGGGAGGCTGCGGCGTCCGGGGCCCTGCCTACGCGCAGGTGGCGGGAGGTGGCTTGAACGCGCAGGGGTCGCGCAGTGCTGGCACTTTTAGTGTTGTGCCTCCTATGCTAGCCATTCATTCTCTATCCTCCGGGAGCCTGAGGTTCCGGGGTGCGGTTGGGCCAGGATGGTACGAGCTGTCCTCTGGAGTCCCTCGTGGGACGATCAGGCTTAAGCAGCTTTGTGGAGAAGTTGTGCGCCTCGCCAAGCTGCAATCTGCCGGTGGCCAGTAAGGAGCCGAGGCATCCGCCAGTGGCCCACATCACCAATGTTGTCCTTCCTGGCCTCATTATGCGCAAAGCTGGAGCTAACGGCCTCCGTGAGTACCTCTAGATCCTCTGCAGGGACCATAGCCGGGTTTGTCACGGCTGAGAAAGACCGAGAAAATCGTTCAGTGCATGGCGTCATCTTTGAGTTTCCAACCTGTTGAGGCAAAACTGCGCGCATCTGCCCGGGGTCGGACTCCGGTGGCCAGCCAGTCTTTGTGAGCCGCTGCAGCGCAAGGCCTCTGTCCCCCGCGCCTGCGGTGGTGTCGGGTTGCGCGCGGTCCTCTTTGATGCTGCTGAGCGCCAAGCGCAGCCAGGCCGGCAACAATGCTCCTAAGCCCACGCATTCATTGCCTTCTCTGCTGTCCCGCAAGGACCGCAGCATGTGCGCACCGAGAACTTCCTTTGCTCTGAGATTCAGCAGCTAACCAGCAACTGGCTGCTGTCCTGCTTAGCATGTTCACAAAGCCTCTGAGTAGGGGGCTGGTGCAATCAATGCCAGACTGTCAGGGTGGAAACCCCGCGCTTTATCACAAAGGCGCCTGCGGGTGACCTCCCCAAGGAACCAAGTCGGTACTCTGCCTATTCCCTGGTTAGCAGGTTCACCTGTGGTGGTCACAGGCCTCTTATCACAGCATCACATAGGCTAAAAGAGAGGGGAATAACTCTGGGAGGGAAAAATGACTTGTTCGTTGCTTCTGTGGGTTAGTCCCTTGGGCTAAAGAGCAGTACAGGCCCCTTTAAACAGCAGATCTCAAAAACACCTGTTGGTTGGGTAGCAGATAAGTCTTCATTTATTTGTGTTAACTACAGGGGGGTGGGGGTAATAACGCCTTGCAACTGCCAGAGATGGGTCTTAGCCAGACCGTTCTTACTGACCACATGGCACTTGGGGCTATTAATCAAATGAAGACCTGGCAGGGGCTGCAGACAGGGATTTGGAAGCCTGGGACCTTTTCTGTAACCACTGATGGCAAAGGGAAGATGCTGGAGAGACCCGCACACCCCAACCCCCACCTAGACTTGATTTCAAAGGCAGAAAACAAAGGTGATGTGTTTTAATTTTAGCCGTTGAGCAGAGCAAACCTGTGTGTCAGTGAGCTTTGGTGAGATCTTAGGATAATGCTTGGGGAAGATGGTGCTTCTTTCTGCTTGCTGTGGCTGTTGTTGGGGTTTTAGCCTTGTGCCCTCAGGGGCAGGAAGGTCCCTCGAGATGTCCAAGGAATGTGATTTTTTGGTGTCCTGGAGGTTGAGCCAAAAGCTGCTCAGCAGGGGCTTGTGTTTTTACACCAGCCCCTCCCCCAACATGGTTAGGGCTCCTGAT
This sequence comes from Sigmodon hispidus, assembly GCA_004025045.1. Taxonomy (NCBI): domain Eukaryota; kingdom Metazoa; phylum Chordata; class Mammalia; order Rodentia; family Cricetidae; genus Sigmodon; species Sigmodon hispidus. The sequence continues at coordinate 61,224 of PVIH01001676.1, forward strand.
CCCTGTGGGGTTGAGTCCCCTGGACTAGGATAACGGGTGAGCTCTAAGTCATTGGGGGAAAAGCTAGTATGTCTGAAATCCTGACCCAAGAGGTGTGATTTACTTGGGTCATGTAGAAACAGTCCTCAGCTACTAGGCCTAGCCGCATCTCTCAGTGTCCCCAAACTGAGCAAAACCCTTTTCTGGTTTTCGGACTGGTCCTGTGATTCTGTGGTTCAGATGCTCTGAAACAGAACGTTTGTACATTTACTCTTGATCTGCCCTTGGTGTTGGAGCTGTCACATGACCTGTGATTCCTAGGATATGTAGGGTCCGCACCTGCAGTTTCTTCCCCTGTGGACCTCATGTATGCACCATGTGGTTATGGTCCTTTACGGGGAGGGACTTTTGGGAGGGTTCTGTGAGGAGAAAGGACATGCCAAGGAGGCATCTATAGGATACTCATGGCCACACTGGAGCTACCATGTTCTCATTCTTTTTCGTGCCAGCCTTTCATGTGCTTGAGTCCTCTAGCAGATTCTAGATTTGGCTCCTGCATCACCTAGATTTCCTACTGTCTAGGGGTGAATTAGCGCACACCAGTGCCTTTGAGCTTCCCTCGCTCAGTAGGTCTGCAGGGATGGGGCACAGGGGCACTTGGTAACATTAGACTTTAAATGAGGGGGAAAGGGCTTGTTCCTGGCTCACCCACTAGGGAGTCTTTAGGATTCAGATGCAAAGACCTCGAAGGTAGTTTTGAATTTCAGCAAAACTTGTTTTTCAGGGTACTCTTGTTTTCCTTCAGGGAAGGAGGATGAGAGAGGGAAAGCCCTTTTCAAGGAAACCTAGAAGGAGTGAGCTGACCTCCCCAGGGTGCAGGTAGATGGTGTGACTAATCAGACCAGAGTGCTGCCTCTCATCACTGTCCCACTTTGAAAATGTCCTATACAGGCATGAATATTCATGCATATGTGTACTCAGGTCACAAGTGCCCATAAGTTCATACATAAATGCATATGCAGAAGTGTACATACAGGTACACATACATGTTCCCACAATGCAAACCACACATAAATTCATTTACATTTGTGCCCCCACATGTGCATTCATACAAAAATTTGCACACAAGCCAGGCAGTGGTGTTTCATGCTTTTAGTCCTACAGAGGCAGGCAGATCTCTGAGTTCGAGGCCACCTGGCCTACAAACTAAGTTCCAGGACAGCCAGAACTGTTACACAGAGAAACCCTGTCTTGGGAAAAAAAAAATGCACACAAACAGGCACACATTCCCACAGTCACACACAAATGCACACCATACTTGCTCACACATGCAACCCCCCAACCCCTTGCAACACACACCAATGCAGCATTATCCACAAAGAGAAACACTATATATTCATACATGGAAGAATATGAGGCATGCCAGGACAATTGTACATGTACTCATACATGCAGGAACATGAACTTATTTTTTGTTCATGTAAAGTGCTGAGTTTGGTCTCTATCTGGGGTGTTGAAAAGATTGAGTTCACTGGGCCAAAGGTTCTGTATGGGATGTCCAGCCTCCTGACTTCATGGTGTGAGAACATCTCTTGGACCAGCAATTTGGACTCAGGACTCAGAACTTCATCAGAAGCTCTCTCTTAGGGGTTACCAATCAAAGAAGAAACATGTCACCACAGTGATGTCTGTCTCAAGGATGAGCCTTGTAATCTAAAATGGAATGGTATTTCCTAGCTGCCACCAGATAGATGTACTGCATAGGGCCTAGCAGAAATTCCAAGACTGAATGCTAGAGTGTGTATGTGTGTGAAACACTAGGAAAATAAAAATAATTGGTATGCTTATGAGGTTTTAAAATTTGGTACACTTTAAAATGCAAGTGGCATGGCTAGATAATAGAACAATTTTGGGGTGCCTAACATGTACCCTGTTGACTGAACAGCTCTGTTCCTCTGGCCAAGACAGATCCTCCTGATCTAGCTCCCACCCATGCTTCAGGGTTTGGGATTCAGCATTTGCCAGGCCTGGATTCCTGTCTTGGAACCATGTTGGCAGGCTCCCCAACACTGTAGTGAAGTCATGCAGGCCTGCCTGTGTTCTCCTGAGGCAGTAGAAGATGAGGCAAGCTTTATCCTGTGTACCCAGATAGTATGGTGGCTGTTACCTATCCTTGAAGCATGGATTCCCCATCCCTAGTAGGAGAAAAGGAAGAGCTCTTTGCTAGGTGTCCTGGGCAGCAGAGGACCCTTGGTAATGCTGTGCATGCTGCTCTGTGTCTTTACCACTCAGCCTTTCTCCTCATCTCACGATAGGGCTGATATCTGTGCAAATTACACTGTGTCCTTCTGGGATAGGCAACCCCTTCAGGCAGGGACCCTGGGTGCTTTTGTAGCACCAGCCATGCTGACTGTGGGTGTGGAGTCAGGCTGAGAGATGCATGTCAGGTTGGTGGGTCTGTGTTCATGTAGGGTGGCTGTCAGCAAACTTGATCACAGGTACACTGACTCAGGTCAGCTTTGGGCTGCAGGCGCATGTCTAGTCTTTGCCTGTGGGAGCATTATCTTCTCCCTGGATCCTTCACACAGACAAGCCTAAGCACAGCCATCTGGCTGCTGCAGTCAGAGCCATAGCATGGAGAAGCTGTCCACAAGTCCGTACATCTTTCTGGAATTCCATGCTGGCAGATGGGGGCTCACTACCAGGCTGATCCCCTATAGATACTTTGTATGTGAGGGAGAGATGTTGTAATAGGGCAGATCAGGAGTACCCAGTATCAGACTGTGGCAGGTCCTCAGCTATCCCCAGTTTCCAGAAGGTCAGGATGTTCTGGAGATGCATGCAAGATGTACTGGCCGTGGGTGAGGGTTGACTCTAGCGTGTCCCACAGAAAAGATGTTAGCTAGACAAAAGGCACAGAGATGCTGCAAGAAGATGAGATGGGGTTATGTAAAGGAGGGGAAATCAGTGGTGGGTTAGGATAGAGCCTAGGTTTAATTTCTTTCTTTCTTTCCTTTTTTTTTTTTTTTTTTTTTTTTTTTGAGATAGAGTCTCTCCGTATAACAGCCAGAGCTGTCTTGGAATTCACTTTGTAGACCTGGCTGGTCTCGAACTCACAGAGATCCACCTGCTTCTGCTTCCCATGTGCTGGGATTAAAAGCATGTACCACCATATCCAACTAAGGTTTAAATTATGCAGGTGGCATCACATTGTTTATCTACTCATCTTTCTGCCTATTCATCCATCTACCCATTCACCTGTCTATTCATCCATCCATTCATCCATCCATCCATCTACCCATCCATCATCCATCCATTCATCCATCATCCATCCATCCTCCATTAATTTTGGTTCAGAACCACTCCGGTTTTGTGAGTAGCTTCATAATTAACAGCAACAGGGCCTCCTATTTCAAAGCTGAGCTTAGATGTCTTTGAAACAGTATCAGATTTCTATAGTAGGGTCCCCATCTTCAAAAAGCCTGTCAGCACAAGTCGTTCACTGTGAGCAGGAGCGTGACTTGAACTGTTGTAAAAGCCAAAATGGACTGAGCTCAGAGTGAGAGCTTGCCTTAGTGTAGTGGTAACTAGCCTTCCACCCAGCCTCTCCTGGGAACCTGGAGGACCAGGAAGCAGTGAGTTTAACTGCTAGGGAGGTAGCACTGTGTGAAACCCTGCAGACTGCAATCCAGATGCTCCTTGCCTCTAGGACACAGCTAGACCTTTCCATGTATCACAGAGAATGTCTTCTAGGAAGTCATTGCCTACACTTGGATGGCTGTGCTGCTTGGCTTTGTGAGGATGGGGTGGAGGTGGGGATAGGGGTGTGGGGATGGGTGTGTATGGATAATGTTTGAGAGCATGGGGATAGAGGGCATAGTCTCCCAGGGACTTTGGTAGACAAGCCTCAACCAATTCATTTGGCTCCATGTAGGTTGGGGCCAAAGGGGTCAGCTGAAGTAGTCTTGCCTTCTCCCAAGAATCCTCATTCTGGGTAAGCCAGGTTCTTCATGGGAACAGCACCTGTGACTTCCAAGATGGCTTAAGAGGCTAGCCAGCAGAGTGGTAGCCTGCATTAATGGGCAACTTCAGCGGCTTCTCTTCACCTCTGACTGGTCCACACCTAGAGATGTGAGGCAGAGAGGCCACACTGGTTACCTGGCAGGTACCTAGGCGTGACATCACTCCACTGCTGTCCACTCAATTACTAATTTTTCTCTTCTCTTGTGTGTGTTTCTGAACATCTACAGTGTCTGCTCAGAGAGATGGAAGGAAGGTAGACAGTGTGTGTTTCCAGACGCCAGTAGGGCTGAGAGCTGAGGGCAGAGTGAGTGGCGATGGGGAGCAGGGCCTTCTCTTATCTCTGTGGAGGCAGAGTGCCTGGGGCCTGGGTTCCATCCAGCTCTATGTTCTCACGGTCCTTATCTTGGATGCTTCCAGTCAGAGTTGGGGCTGGGTGTGGGGGCTGTGGTTGGACCTTCGGGAGAGGTAGGGCCCCTCCAGATGGGTAGAACTAATTCTCATCAGGTTGTACCAGAGCTAGCTACTGTCACTTCAAAAATCTTGCCTAATTTGATCAAATGTTTTGGAGTTTTGCTGTTTTAACCAACATACCGCTGTGTTTGCCTCTTGGGGTATTTCTTTCCTTGTAGCTTTGTGACGGTAGCTCTGCATACCACATTTGTGTGTTGGCCTGGTTTGTGGTCAGCTTATAATGCATAGCATTTTTTCTCATTTTTATGACTTCTAATTCATCCCTAGTGATAGAAGCCTAGATGGGCAAACACAGTTTAAGGATGGACTTGGCTCAGGGAGGAGGCTATTAGCCCTGGGAGGAGGAAGAGGAGGAGGAGGAGGAGGAGGGAGTATATTGAGCCCAGTGGCCTTTGACCCAGGCTTCTTCTACCCCACCCCACCTGACCTCCTCTCTGTCTGGCTCTGTCTTTCTCTTCTACTATGCAGTACACCTACATCTTGCTGGCAGGGTCATAGGGCACCCGCACTCGAAGGGAAGCAACATTAGCCTTAGCCATGACTTCTGGTTCATTCTGGGTCCTTGGGTAACAGTCCTATCTCTTGGAGCACACCTTTCCTCGGGGTCACCAGGACTTAAGTATTTTCTCGATGAAATGAATCTTTACCCCAAAGGAAAGCAACCCAGTGGAATGCCATGGGAGGTTTGTTGCCAAAGAGAAGACCACTCATCTACTCTTTTCTTTCTTGTCATTGTGTGGGAGACAGGGGAAATGCTGATCCTTGAGACAGACAGGCAAGGCTTGAACCCTGGTGCTGATGCTAGCCTAGGATTGGCTCCTTTGGACAGCTCCCCTCTTAGTGGATAGGGACGGCCAGTGGCCAGCAGGTCTGTGCCTGACTGGAAAACACAACCAATCTACCAGTGAGGACAGACGCCAGACTGCAAGTTTAGTAGGTGAGACACATGGTCTCTTCTAGCATGTAGGCTCAATAAGGAGTGTCCCCCAAAGATCTCCACATTCTCCTCATCTGCAGCAGTAAAGGTTAACTTCCAAGTTCAAAAGCACATTATACCTGGGGTTAGATTGAGCGATTTTGAGGTGGGAAGATGACCAGACCCTGTTATGGCTGACACAATTGCAGCATGCTTACCAGGTGAGTATGGGCAGGAGAGATAGTCAGATATGAGGTTGGAGATAAGACTATGAGAGTGAGCATCTGAGGGGAGGTATCTGAGGACAGAGCACAGTCAGAGGATGCTGTTGCTGCTGGCCTTGAATACAGAGGTAGCCATTAGGTGCCACATCTACCTCTAGACACCTTCTGGGAAAGTTGGGGTGGTCTGCCCTATAGCCTAGAGAATCCAACTCTGCCAATGCCCTTGGCTTTCTATGTATGACCTCTGGAACTGTAATAGAATACATTTATGTTTTTTGTTGCTGACTGTGGGTGTTTGTTCTCGTAACCCTTGGAAACAGATGTGGAAGTTCTTTGGCTTGCTGAACGGGTGTGTGTGTGTGTGTGTGTGTGTGTGTGTGTGTGTGTGTGTGTAGCAACTTAAAGGAATAAGGCGCTTGTTGTGGTACAAGAACCTCTGAAGTATTTTGAGGTCTGTCTGAGCCTTTCCCAAGCAGGATGCCATGGAGGGTCTCTAAGGTCCACTGGCCAGAATGCTCTCTGTTTCTTTCAGCATAGCTAGGATCTCTGGAAGCTGAAGGTACTCCACCAGCAAGCTAAAGATAAGCCCCCTCCCTGAGGACACTCCAGGTCTTCAGTGGACTTTTCATTGGCAGGTCCTCCCAATAAAACCTGTACAGTGACCTCTGGAGCAGCTATACCCAGGGGCTTGGGCTTACAGTCAGCTAGCCATAGTGGGAGTAGAGGACAAATGTTGGTGAGCAGAAACCCCCTCTCAGGGAGTGGCTGCCAGGCTGCCAGGAGCTGATTAGAGGACTGTCCCTGAGATATAGTGGGAGTTCTGCTGGACAGGACTCACAGCCTAGGGGGATCGGTCTATCCCAAGTCAGACAGCCCGGGACAATGAGCTACATAGTATAAAAGCTAGCTTCTTTCCATTCTGCCTATCAGTCCAGCACCTTCAACCCTGGAGAGCCACCCATGCCAGCCTCAGGGATGTGGTGACACCAGGACTGGAAATCTGTTTCTAAAGTAAAGCAGATGGCTGTGTGCCCAGCTGGCTATCAGTACTCCATTGGCTTGTCTGTGGACCAGCAGCTGCAGTGTCTGGTTTACTGAACACTGCCCAGGCCTCAGCTGCCTGGAGTGATTCACATGTCCTTGGTTATCCAGAATGGACCTGACAAGCCCTTAGTCAGTCCATTGCAGAGATATGACAGCAGATGTGGATCTAGGAACTGGACCTTATTCCTTAAGAAAGTGACCAGACTTAACCCACCACCTAGCAAGTAGGCTTTTAGAAATTTTGAATTACAGCTTTAATTTGTATTGGACCAAACTGACCATGTCAGGCTATCAATTTGTACCTGGGGATTGGGACCCTTCCTTAGAGCATACATGATTGCAAAAGCCTTTGGGCCAGCCTTTGGCCAGGTGTGCAGCCTGGCTTCTGGGTCTGTCCAAGTTCAGAGAAGAAGTAGAGGGGCTTGCTTATATCCTGAGGAGGGGAGCTGTGAGGGCGCTACTCAGGGCCTATCAGGGTACAGATGCTTCCTGTAGCATCTCTAGACTTCATCTATCATGGAGGCTAACAGACCTCCTTGTTATCTCTTGGGATCTTCAGTGATGAGTTGGCCATGTTAGTCTGACTCGAAAGTCAGCCAGCCCTGGCAACTAGCAGACTTTGGTACAGGACTGCTCTTGTACCTAGAGAAATAGCACAAGGCTTGAGGGCTGTGGCTCGAGGATAGTAGGGCCCTGGTGGCATTTCATTTTTCTCTTCAAATTCAGGAATTGATGGTGAGGATGCAGAGCCATGTGGATTAGATCAAAGTGATGATTCTGAGCTCCAAATGTCTTATCTACCAGCCTCCTAACATTCCAGCATTTTCTTCTTTGCCTTCAAATATGTCCCACTCCTTCCCCACCAGGATTCCTTCTCTCTAGCCTTCCCAGCATCCCCCATTCTTTCCCTTCCCTTCCATCATCCTTATCCTTCTTCCCTTCAAGCCCCTCAGTATCCCCATCCCTCCAATCTAGGGTCCCTTGCAGCTTTACCTCATCTCCCCAAGCCTTCCAGCATCCCCCACCCCCATTTCTTGTGGTGCCCCTATATCTCAGCAGGTGTTACTTTCAATCCAAATTTGTTTCTGAATTTCAATGCTTTAGCAACAGTTAATAGTTGAATTAGCATGTTACAGCCAGCCCTTCCCCCACATTGTCGCCTATTTGTCCCCAGCCTCTTCTAAAGACTCCATTTCCTGCTTCTGCATTTCATTATCCTGGCCAGCCAGCATTCCTTCTGAGATAAGATGAAGATACAATTCTTTCTTGCTTTATCTCTTGGGTTCTGAGACATTCTGTTTGACCTTTGCCCTCTTGTTTTTGTGTAGGGTCCTAAAAGTTTTCTTTCCTGTCCGGCTGGCTGGTCCACTCTTCAGGCAATATGCACCTTGGGGGAGGGATTGTGATGGAGTGGTTCTGGGGCCCATTGCTTCTCAGCTCAGCTATACTCAGCCTGGAGCAGACGCCCAGCTGCCTCCCTACCCTGGATGGGCTCTTCTCTGTCCCACCTGGGTTGGTCCTGATTCCCTAGGATCTGATGAACTGGCATCATCTGGCTCTGGGCCACTTTATTCTCTGTTCTGATGAGTTATTACAGTCTAGACTCCCCCACGGCCTTCACTGGGGTTCCCCATCCTGTGTCAGCACTTACCTGGAGTTCTTTTTCATTTGATTGCGACAGGGTTTCTCTGTGTAGCCCTGGCTATCCTGGAACTTGCTCTGTAGACCAGGCTGGCCTTGAACTCAGAGATCTGCCTGCCTCTGTCTCCTGAGTGCTGGGTCCTCCCTAATCCTAACCTCCCACCTGGCCTGCCTGCTGCCCTGAGGCTGGGCACTTTGTATTTCTGTTGTCATTGTGGCTGTTCTTAACATGACCTGTGCCCACCTCTGCTTCCTCCTACACCTAAGGGGACCTTTAAACATGCCTGACATCCCAAGCTGAACCTGTTATTAGGAACCACACAGCCCGAACACTATTAATCTGATCTCAGCCAACAAGGCCGTGGTTTGGACTGATTTTTCTGTGTCATGCAGAACCAGGCCACTTCTATGGGGCATCCTGTCCCAAAGCTCTCGAGACCTGCCCACTGTGACTCTTCTTCAGTATGGCCTACCCTCATCCCCAAGGCTTTTCCTGTGTGAGTCTTGGTGACCTCCATGTGGCTGATGAGTCCTGTCCCTGAACCAGTGACACCCAGTTGTCTCTTTGCCTGTGCTTGCCTACACAGGCCAAGAACCTCAAAAGACGTGGTGTTCCACATGAATAATTATGTCATTGTCACATCAGGCCTCCAGCTACAGAATAATTGAGAGGAAGAAACACACATGGACCAGGGAAAGGAGAGACCACCCACTAGCATTGAACTTGCTGAGGACATTTCTGTATGTCACCTTCCTTTATGAAAAAGGAAATAAGTGACTTGAGCATCTGCAGTTATGGGACTTGTGTATGATCGGCCATTCAGAGACTTGTCTCAGTCTTCTGGCCCTGGACATGACCTCAGACCACAAATACTAGTAACCATATGTTCCTTCCTGGGTTCGCTCATCTACCTAGAAATGTGAGCTTTAGCGCAGCAGAAGCCTGTTTGAACAAATCTTCTCTGCTATCTCTGGGATGGCTAAATCTAACACAACTGCCAGGAGGTGAGTCCTCCATGCCATACCTAGAGTCCCAAGCTAGAAAATTCAGTACCTGAGGCATTCATATGCCCAGCTGTTTTTAAACAGTAATATTTTAAAAGATGTATTTTTGAGCCTTTTCTGGTCTCTTTGGCCTCTGGTAGAAGCAAGATGAACGTGATCCTTTGGAAAGCATCGCAATAAGATGCACACATTATGCTGCCTCTGGCTCTAAGGCCCTCTGCCTTCAGAAGTCGACCTGGGGCAAATGTGCCTGTGCTGCCAAGCACAAGAGAAGGTATAAGTGTAGTGCGCAGGCCAAGAGACAAAACATGTCTGGGATTAGGTGGATGAAACGCCTCAAAATTGTTATCAAAGATTCAAACATGGACTTTATGAAGGGATAACACCTAGATCCAAGAGGGCAGCTGTTGCAACATCTAGTTCATCTGGAGGATTTCAATTAGTCATAAAATAAATGTTCTGGTTTAAAAACAAAACAAGTGTTTATTTTTTTTTAAGCAAAATACTTAGAACAGAATTTCACATCTCGCCCGTGCATAAGCTCTATGACAGAGCAGCTTTAAGAGGTCTGCTGCTGGGCCTCTGTCTCCCCTGCCCGGCCAGCTTTGCCAAGGAGCCATTTGCACAGGAACTTCCTAGTGGGCCCTGGATCAGCATCTTCCTGGTCATGTGCTGGACGCTGGTGAACACAGTTACCTCCTGCTGAGGGGACTGCTTACCTGTGAGTCTCACCCATTCCTCTCATATCCCAGGTCCCCCTCTGTCTCCTTCCATCCATGACTGTTTTCCTTGGCTTGGAGCATGTAGGGCGCAGGGCCACATCACCTCCCAGGGGAAGCAGCATATCTCTAAGACTGGTTCCCTATTAACATCGGCTCCTGCGGTCCTTCTGGTGCCTCCCCATGCAGCTCCTCTTCTGAGGTGGGGAGGGAGAGGGATCCTCTGTGTAGCCCCTCCCCTGTCATCCCCCGTGTAGCCCCTCCCCTGTCATCCCCCGTGTAGCCCCTCCCCTGTGCATCCTCTCTGTGTGGCCTCTTTTTTGTCCAGCAACTCTGGAATGAGAAGCTCCTCCACATATGCATCCCTATAGAGGGGCTTATGTTGCACAGACCCACCTAAGGCTTCCTGGCTGCTCACAGGACCAGCAAATGGGGAAATAACACTTTCCACACAGTAGCCACACCCATGGTCTTTTGGGGCTTTCGTCTCAAGAAAGATAGCTGTGGCAATAACCTGGCTTCATTCTGTCTTAAGAAATGGGTAGGTGGGACGCTGGGTTGCGGAGGCATTCTCCTGTTCTCTGAGATAGGTTGGTGCACAGCTGGTGTTGTGGTTTGTGACAGGTATACCGAGTGCCTGGAGCCTGTTCTCTATCCTGCAGCTGCGCCTCAGACCCTCTGGTGGCCTGTTCCATTCCTGGGACAGATGACCAGCAGTGAGTTCATGTGAGCACTCTCCCTGGGGTCACTGGGTACTCGGCTGAGGCCACCCTTCTCCATTCCTACCATGTAGTTGAAACTGGGTTCTAAGATGGACTTGACCAGGCACAGGTTGACAGGCATGCACTGCCATGCCTGGTTGACCTCCCGTTTCCAGATACAGGCTGTTTAATCACATCGTAGCCACATTCTTCTTATGGGCCTGGCTGCTGGTCCCAGGTGGGTCTGACTCACATGAGTTGTTTAGATTCATGTATGGGCACACAGAGAACAGAATTTCTGGAGGACCATGAACGTAGACACTGGTGTCCCCCCACCTAGACCTCGTATTAGTGATGAATGCTCAGGCAGCTATAGAAGGGAGACTTCTCTCTTTCCGGTCTAGCCTTGGCTCCGTAGTTCTGACAGTTGCCAGCTGATGTAATGGTGTCCTAGGCTGGTAGCTGGAACTCTGCTGACTAGTTCTGGGCACCCGTTGGACGTCTTTGCAGTGTGGGGTGGAATACCTGGTCATTGGCTCCTGTGCCTATCGGCTGGCAGGACTGTGGGCAGCATAGAGTTAATAGACAGGGCTCTCTGCAGGCCAGTCCAGTGCTGGGAGGCCATGATCTCCAATTCTTTCTTCTTCGCCAGTTCTTTCTGTGCTAATTGAAGACGTGACATTCCGCTGGATGAAAGCCTCTTTGTGTGGAGCCGGCAGGCAGCTGGGCCCACAGCCCTAGGTCGCCTGTGCACAGACCGCAGCCCCAGAGCAGGTAGCACATGGTCCTGGCTGAGGAATGTCCCCACGAGGCTCCAAAACAACTTCCTCCTTTATTCACACTATCGCTTCACAGTGCCTGTCGATTTGGGTCCCAATTAAAGGTGAAGAAGCAGGGGAAAGGTTGTGCTGTCTAGACACTAATCCGGAGATCGACTTTCTTCTGCACTGTATCCCAGCAACAGGATTACAATTGGTGGGAGGTGGGGGTAAATTCTCTGGGGCTAGGCCAGGGGACCCCAGCTTCTTGTATTTCATACAACTTTCTGGTGTGGGAGGGAGGGCAGGGGCAGCAAGGGACACCCCTATGGAGAAGACTGGCAACCAAGACTCCCCCCAGGTGTTAAGTGAAAGTGAGGCGCTGCCTGTTCCCCAAGGTCTGCAGTAAATTGGAGAAACCTGAGGAGCCATTGGCAGCCAAGACCTTGGTGGGGTCCACCTGTGGTCAAGGGCAGGCACCTATTTCCCTCTGTCCCAGGCTGCTCAGGTGTCCTGACTGCAGATTGCTGTCTTTTCAGGGGCCAGAGGGCAGCCTCTGCTACTACCCACATAGTCTACTCCTCTAGGCTTGGAGACTCCACTCATGTGCCACCCCACCCCCCACCCCTTCTGAGTGGCTTCCGCTGTGACTGCGTCAGCTCCTGCACCAGGGCTAGGAGATTGTGCCTGCCTGTCCATTGCACACTTTGTAGGCTCCTTGAATGATGATAAGCAGACGGCAGGCTTTCCATAGGACTGGGCTGTGCCTCAGGACTGGATGACTCCTCAGGCACACAGGAGGATGCCTTTGCCACTGCAAGGCTACAGTTCAAATCAGGTATCAGGCGGCTATGTCCCTCACATAGGGACTAACTGCCCTGTTCACAGTCAAAGAGCTTCCCTAAAAGCAATATGTCTCCCTAATCCACGTCCTGGTTAAGAGTCACCATCAGCTAGGTAGGCGAGGCAGAGTTAGAGAGAGACACACAGACCAAGCCCTGAGGCTCACATCATTGTGTGGATCCTTACCCTTGGAAGGAAGGGAGGGGGCAGCTTTGTAGATGGACAGTCAGATGTGGGATGTGTAGAGGAAGCTGTAGCAACAGTTAGACCCCTTGCTTCACCAGTGGTGAGGTGGCCGGCTGCTGGCTGGAAGGAAGCTCATGCTGTTTGGGGGGAGCACATTCTCCTTTCTGGAGACCTTGATTTTTTTCACCTCCCAAGAATCAAGCGGCCAGAGGGATGAGTGAAATGAAGACAACTTTAAAACTCCAAGGCCCTGCCACGTGTGAAGGTGCTCACTTATCATCCCTGCACTTGGGAGGCTGAGGCAGGAGGATTGCTTTGAATGAGAAGTCAGCCTAGGCTACATAGTGAGAACATGTCAGTAAAAATAATAATGAAAAGAAGAAGGAGGAGGAGGAGGAGGAGGAAACTAAGACAAACCTCAGGTCCTAAAATTCTAGGAGCTGCTGTCCATGACACTTGTCTCCAACACTTGCTACTCATTTGGAAATTCTAAGTGTGTAGGTTCACATGTGTGCATGGGTGTGTGTGTGTGCACATGTGTGTATGTGCGCACCTGTGTATGGGATGCTTGTGAATGACCTTGTGTAGACCAGAAATCAAGTTCAGGTGTCATTTTTCAGGTGCTGTGCACATTCTTTTTTTTTCCTTAAAGATTTACTTATACACAGTATTCAGTACTGCCTGCATGTATGCCTGCAGGCCTGAAGAGAGCCCCAGATCTCACTATAGATGGCTGTGAGCCACCAAGTGGTTGCTAGGAATTGCACCCAGGTCTTCTGGAAGAGCAGGCAGTGTGATCTCTTCAGCCCCTTGTTTCTGTCTTTTTTTCATGTGGGTTTTTCATTGACTTGGAGCTCAGTGACTTGGCTAGACTGGTTGGCTGGTGACCCCAAGGCATCCTGTCTCTACCTCCCTAACACTGGAATTACAGGTGTGTACACTGTGCCCAAATTTTTAAGAGGGTTTTGGGGACCAGACTCAGTTTCTCATATCTGCATGGGAAGCACTTTACCAGTTGAGTTGATCTCCTCAGTCTCCTGCCTTTGGGGTCTCTAAGCACTGTATGTCACCTGTGTAAAACCTGCAAGGCTTTGGGTCATGCTCCAAGCTGTCCATGTATGTCAGCGCTCATCATATCCCACATTAGCACCTGTGTGCATATGTCTATACAGTCAACCTAAGGCTTAATGGAGGCAAACCCTGAACCCTGGAACCTTCCAGAGACCACCTTATATCTTTCCTGCTCTGCAGAGTACCAGCCGCCATGACAGTGCCGTTACAGCCAACACAGAGTGGACAGGGTGGTACTCAGTCTTTGTAGCAGGAGCAGAGACGTTTACTGTGAGGATGGATGTCTCAGCTCAGGATGGACACACACTGGCTCCCTGGCTATCCCTCAGTGCAGGGTAGGGGTGAGAGGTAGTGGGTAGGAGGGCAGTTCTGGGACTCTGGCTTAGCACACAAGGCAGCTGTAGGCACCTGTTGGTTCTACAGGAGCTTGTAGGGGGAAGGGAGTCGGGCTGCATGCACTCCTGACTGGCACTTAATTGGACTGGCGCAATTGAATCTGCTAATGGGGTATTGAGCTTAGGGGTATTGAGAAAGACCATGTGCATGTCTGATATCAGTGTCTTTTGCTGAAGTGGGTCCCTCTGGAGCTGCCAAAGCTTGGCAGAGAGAAAGGCGTGGGAGTCCATGTGAGTCACACTTAAGCTGGGCCTTTGACTTCTGTGGAATGCGGCTTCTTTCCTTTCCTTGAGTTTGTGTCTATCTGGCATCTCCCTAGATGTGGCCCAAAGCTGTGGGCTCTAGGCCACCGAGTCACCGTTAGTGTTGAATTCCTGTCAAACATTAACAGGTGAAGCTGGCCCCTGTTGAAGAATAACCATTTACCTTCCAGGCTATGATGTCCCCAAAGGCATGACTGACTATGCCCTCGAGCTGGCCAGTTTGGGGTCTGCTCTGATCAATAGTGTGCATGGTCCTTACAGGCAGTGGCTGGGTACACCCCTGGCCAGAACACTTCTGTTTGGTGTTCTGATGAGGAATCTGAGATGTCGGCGGTGGGTGCAGTTGCACCCATTAGTTCAGATGTGCAGGGCAGAGAGCCATTGTGCTGGATTATCGGCAGCTGTCCAGCAGACAGCCAAGCCTGGGAAACTGGCAACTCAGGCTGGCAGAACAGTCCTGTGGGGTTAGTCACTGACCTGTGGGCTGTGGAGAGTCTCCTGGTGCATCTAGCCTGTCACTTGGGGTTCACCTAGGCCACTAAACAGACTCACATTTCCTAATGGGGCCTGGTGTGGCCAGCGGGGCTACACAGTACCAGCTTGCTCCTGTCACTGCGGAAGAAGCAGCTTAGGTATATGTGGCCTGTTCTGTAATTTCTTATCTCATAAACCTCTCTGTTTCCCATGTGGACCCTGAGCCTTCTGACCACTGTCCTATGTGTCCACTGTGCAGTAACTTGAGGTGCCCTGGGAGGAAGGGAGCCCAACCAGAGTGAGACGGTCTTACTGGCACCTGATCTGACACCCCAGCTCCTTCACCTGTCTAGGTCTGGCTCCTGGTGAGAGAGAATTAAAGACTGCAGGCTCTGGCTTAAGACAGCAAGAAGGAAGTGGCTGGAATTGCTAGTAGAGCACCTGGGGCCCATGCCAACCCCCAATATACCCCAGGTGACCAGACCAGACCCAGAGCTGAAGGTTCTTCTCAGGGTCCCAAAACAAATGACTGAGCCTTGATTTGAACTTGGGTTTCAGTCTTAAACCCTTTTCATATCATAGACTGTAGGGATTTATATCATAGGATTCAGGGGTTAATATCATAGGATGCAGGGGTTCATATCATAGGATGCAGGGGTTCATATCATAGGATGCAGGGGTTCATATCATAGGATGCAGGGGTTCATATCATAGGATGCAGGGGTTCATGTCATAGGATGCAGGGGTTCATATCATAGGGTTCATGTCATAGGATGCAGGGGTTCATGTCATAGGATACAGGGGTTCATGTCATAGGATACAGGGGTTCATATAGGATGCAGGGGTTCATATCATAGGGTTCATGTCATAGGGTTCATATCATAGGGTTCATGTCATAGGATGCAGGGGTTCATGTCATAGGATGCAGGGGTTCATGTCATAGGATGCAGGGGTTCATGTCATAGGAGGCAGGGGTTCATATCATAGGGTTCATGTCATAGGATGCAGGGGTTCATGTCATAGGATACAGGGGTTCATATAGGATGCAGGGGTTCATATCATAGGGTTCATGTCATAGGATGCATGGAGGGAAGATGGAGGGTGAGAGATGCTAAAGACCACATCAAGGCATCCATCCTTATCTGAGGTCACAGAGTGGTGAGTTAGTGCCTGTCACCTTGTGTGGAGGTTGAGGGTCCCACCTTGACAGTGGATCTGCTCCCCGGGCCTGGACCACTGTCTGTTCTGTGGCTGGTTGTCACTGTTCCCCCCAAATGAGAGGACATAGGAAAGGGTTGAGCGCGCCACATCTTTCCTCCTTTCTAATCCTGGCCAGAGTGTATAAATGAGAGCCAGGTTCCTAAACCACTTGTTTTGCATGGGTGCTCTGTGAAAATCTGAGTCTCTTTGCAGTGAAGTAGGTTCCTTGTGCAGCTCCTAGCGACATAATGTCTAATGCACCTCATGATTGCAGCAGGAAGTGCACAGCCAGCCTACAGAGCCCCAAGGCCAAGAGGGTCACCTTATGGCATCTGCCAACATGCTTGAGTCTGAGCTGTCTTTGGAATGCTGGGGAAGGGAGGAAGGAGCGGGACCCTAGCCTCACTTTCAGATGAGGAGTGGCTGTGCCCTGAGACCTCAGAACAGAGAGATCTCTTTCTGTCCTGGGCCAACCAATATCCTGGGAAAGGCTAGTGGTCCACCAATGATGGGCTGAGGACCCAGGTAGCAGGCTGAAGTGAGAATGTGGCTTTGAGTGTTTCTTAATAGGGCCACACCTGGTGTAAAAGGCCTAGCCTGTGGTCAATGGCAGTTTTGGCAGGGTATCTACCTAGAAAGGACCCTGGAAACATTGAGAGAGGTGGTTGTGCCCTGATAGGCCAATAGGTGCTTCCTGGAGGAAGTTCCAGGGACCTTTCAACTTTGAGAACACACCCCTAAGTCTGCTCTTAGGTACTCAAAAGTGGCCATCAGGGGAACCAGTGGGCACTTCAGTCCTAAACCATCAGGTACCCGATAGCGCCTTAGGACTGGTATTCCCAGGCAGAGATGTTTCCTTTTGGTTGTCTTTATGGCCCTGAATGGTGGGGGTTAGCATCAGGAGATGGGGCTGACAGGATGATGTCATGACAGAGACAGTATGACAGAAAAGATGCTGTGTAGGAGGGAGCCTTTTCAGGGATGCTTCATGAAGATGATGAATCAGAGGAGAGCCTGGGCACCTGCTGAACTGCCTGGCCTGGCCCTGCCCAATCCTGCTTTTTCTGAGAGGTGATAGCCTGTTCCTTAGAGTGCTAGCTACCACAAGGAGAGCTGGCCTATAGATCCGCAGCATCTGCTGGGGAAGAGGGCCACCATTATCTTATTTTGGATGTATAGGTTGGCCTGCCATACTGTATTGCAAGTTTGAGGCTCTTGCTCAGCTCATTCTAACTCAGGCTACAATAGTCTTAGGGCTTCAGCCCTACGGGAGATTAAGCTTGACCTGGTGTCAACTCAGCTTGGAGGGCTCTGGTGTCTTTTTCTTTTTTTAAAAAAAAAAACTTTATTTATTTATTATTTATTTATTTGCCTTGGTGTTTGCCTGGAACTGGAACTACAGACAGTTGTTAGCTGCCATGTGGGTGCTGTGAATCGAACCCAGGTCCTCTGGAAGAGTAGACGGTGCTCTTAACCGCTGAGCCATCTCTCCTCTACCACGTTCAGGACCCATTCATTTCCTCCGAGGCTGCCTTGAGAGTAGGCATGGAGAGTCTTGGGGAGTAACGCCCTGATCTACCTCTTGGGGGCCAGAGACCATGACAGTAGCTGTATCTTCTTCACAGAATCCCTTGGGGCCCTGTGTGCTCTCTTTTCTCTGAGGCAAGTGTTGCATTTCTTACAGTCACCTCAGCCAAGGAGCCCGTTGTAGCCTGTATATGTAGTAAACTCCATCCCCATGCCCTTCCCCGACCCTCTGCTTCCCCTACAAGATTCCTTTACTGGGTGTCAGAGTATACTGGAAACTGTAATAAGCTGAGCTAAGACATGTGCCCTTCGGCATGGGTTGAGCTTGTAGCAGACCTGAAAGGATTGTGGGCTGCACTCCTGGCCTGCTAGGGCGGGGTTCTTTAGCCTAGGGGCATGGCTTGCTAGCTGTGAGTACCAGTTAGGGTGTCCTTAAGCCTTTGCCATGGATTCATCTCCCAATGGCTGTGCTCCTTGGCATTGCTGCCTGCTGCCTCTTGGCCGGCATGCTTTTGTTCTAGGGCTGCCTCTGTCTTTTCTCAGGGATCTATGATTGATCCCAGGACTACAGAAGTTAAGAAAGACTGAGGGGTGTGTGTGTGTGTGTGTGTGTGTGTGTGTGTGTGTGTCTTCCGTGACACTGAGACTCAAACATGCCTTTAAATGTGGGTTGAGTAGGGTTGGGAGGAACTGTCAGGTTGGATGCTGTTCCCAGACTCTATCCTATTGGCTGAGGGCCAACCCAGGAGGGTGATTCCTATCAGCACCAAATGCTCCTCACTTTCCTTTTAACCTCTTTTCTAAACTATGCACGTATGTTTGCCATTTCTTAAGCCATGCTCTCCAGTATGTTCATGTCATGTGAAGTCCTCCGTCATGATTGGGCTACACACCGGCAAAAGGGCCATACTTTCCTGTTTCTGTCTTTTTGTGTTACGCAGCCTTTACCGTCTTTCATCTCTTACTCAGGGTTGCCATGGAGCTGGGAGGCTGAGTGAGAGCACTCACAGTTCACCCTCTGTCCCTAACCCCTATCTTCACCTAAGAAACCAGTATCAGGCTGGAGAGATGGCTCAGAGGTTAAGAGCACTGGCTGCTCTTCCAGAGGTCCTGAGTTCAGTTCCCAGCAACCACATGGTGGCTCACAACCATCAGTAATGAGATCTGGTGCCCTCTCCTGGTATGCAGCAAGAACGCTGTATACATAGTAATACACACACACACACACACACACACACACACACACACACAGAAAGAGAGAGAGAGAGAGAGAGAGAGAGAGAGAGAGAGAGAGAAGAAACCAGTATTTATGCGGTCTCAACACTGCATTCTCCATCTCCTTCCATGTCTCATGTGTCTCCCCAAAAGGGGCCCCTCCTTGCTCTGTGCTAACCCCTGACTGCAAAGCCTCTGCAGCTAGCTGTGTTGGTGTGAGCAGATGGGAGCAGATCCCAGGTAGGGAAGTGTTTCCTGAAACTCAGCACATCTGCAGTGTTCATGGACTTGGTTGTGGACCGCCGACCGTGCCAGCTTACATTGCCTGGACCCGAGGTCACTTGCTTCAGTTTCTTCTGTACTGGGAGAGTTCCCAGGGGGATTCTGAGCACCCAGCTCTGTCTGGGGCAGCTGCTGGGCCTGTGCTGGGTCTGCAGGGGGAGGCTCCGGAATGTGCTGGCACCTGGCCACTCCTGGGCTCTGAGCTCAGGTCTGACTAATGAGGTGATTCACTTGAGCAGCCAGAGAGCCTGAGGCAGCCTCCCTCAGGTAAGCTTGGTCCCTTACCTCAAAGAGCTGGGTGTACATGAGGCCTCCTGGGAGGGGGCCCCCCATGGACCTCTTCAGAGTGATTAGTCAAGGTCATTAGCACCACATCCTGCATCGTTCATCCCCCATGGCCACCCTCCGTCACCCTATGGCACTGGGACTGTGCACCTTGCTATGTTCAGGGTGGTGGCTTGTAACTTCTGTGGGCTGGATTGAGTCCAGCTAAAGTTGGAAAGTATTAGGGTTTGGTTATAAACTGTCTCCAAAAGACACATGTTTTAAATGCTAGGTCCCCAGATTTTGGGGCTACTTGGAAGGCTGTGTGTGGAGCCTTTAGAGGCGGGTGGGACCAAGCTGCTTGAAATAGAGCGCGGTGGGGAGCAGAGCATTGAAGATTCTGCTTCTGCTCAGTCTCCACAGTCTTCATCATATGGGTGGCCACCGCCTCACATTTCCGTTGCTCTGAACTCCATCATATCTTCTTCCCTGAATCTGAGTCAAAGCAAATCTTTTATTTCTTAAGTTGTTTCTATCAGGTCTCTGGTCTAAACAAAATTAACTACTAGCAGAAACCGGCACCTGAGAATTAGAGACATCACTGTGGTCTAGAGGCCATTGCAATGGATTTGTAAAAGGGATATGGGTGACAGAAGGCTTAGAATTCAGTAAGCAGACTGCAGCAAACAATTCTGGTGGGAGCTTGGAAGACAGAGTTGTGAATGGTAAACACTGTGTTCATGACGTTTCAGCCACAAGCTAAGACTCCACCTGGGTTAGAGGACAGTGGAGTATATTCCAGAAAAGAACATGATGCCATTCTTCCTCTATTCTGAAAGTTGGAATAAAGTTGAATTCAAAAGTAATGGACTAGTTAGTGTACGTTGCATAGACCCCCTCCCACCGAGGGCTCTGGGTATCAATATGCAAATGCCTTAGAACTTCAGCTAAAGGGGAGCGGCCAGTAAGGAGCTGCC
Source organism: Sigmodon hispidus (assembly GCA_004025045.1). Classification (NCBI taxonomy): domain Eukaryota; kingdom Metazoa; phylum Chordata; class Mammalia; order Rodentia; family Cricetidae; genus Sigmodon; species Sigmodon hispidus. Next base: position 81,403 of record PVIH01001676.1, read on the forward strand.
AAGGGCAAGATTTGTTCAAGTTCAGACGATCGGAAGCCCTTGCAGCTATGTTCCACCATTGCCTGGCTACTTCTTGAGTTCATAGCAGAATTGGTATTGTCTGAGCAATGCTGGCTTCATAGACATGAGGAGCGTTTAAGAATTGTGAGATCTCAAAAAGAAAAAACAAGCCGGGCTGTGGTGGTGGCACACATCTTTAAACCCAGCGCTCAGGAGGCAAAGGATGGCGAATCTCTGAATATAAGGCCAGAGTGGTCCAGGATGGCCAGGGCTACGCAGAGAAACCATGTCTTCAAAAACCAAAACCAAACCAAACAAACAAAAAGAGAGTTATAAGGTATTCTGCTAAGGTTTAAAAGCAAGCAAACAAAAACAAACACAGCTGTGAGATCAGGTCATGTGTAGCAGGGACAGAGTGCCTGTGAAGACCCCCAAACAAGGCAATGCAGGATGCTTTGAGGGTGAAGCCCAAATTAAGTGAAGACTCCAAGACATTGATGACGTCATGAAGGTAGAATATCTGCCAAGGAAAGCTGTAGGTACTTTTTAGAGCTAGCTCGTTGTACTGTCATTGGCAGGACCATAATGGCAGGGCTATAGCTAAGCCAATGGGAGTTCCCATCCCACCGTGCCAGGGATGCTGGACATGAAGCTTGGTGTTTGCTTGCCTTGGCCAGCTCTTTCCTTGCTACCCCCACATTCCTCCCTCTGGGTGTAGGAGTGTTTATTTTGTGCATTGTGTATTGTAACTATGCAGTTTCTTTCTGATTTTTACAGACTCACTGCTAAGGAGTTTGCCTTGTGCTTCAACAGAGACTTTGGACTTTTGAACAGCGTTAGGGCTGTTAAAACATTTTGCATGATGAGAGATGGCCGTGTGCCTTTGTGGAGCCAGTTGAAGAAATTGATGGTTTTCAAATGGAAATGTCTCCTCCGGGCTCATGTTTTGACTGTGATGCTATGTAGGAGACTGTGGAGTCTTTAGTAGGTGGGCCCTGCCTGACGAGTTCAGTTCTAGGATCTTCAAAACCTTGGTCCCTGGTTCTGACCCTTATTTCTCTGCTTCCTGACTGCAGCTGTGAACAAGCCTCTGCCTCACATTCCCATGGCTATGAACTCCACTGTGCTTTTCTTTTTCATGATAGACTGCAAGTACTTCAGAACCCCAAGTCCTTTGTTTCCATCAGGATTTGGTCACAGTGAGGCTAACGTAACTAACATAGCTGGGCTGAGGAAGAGGAGGGATCAGTGGCTTCAGGTGCTGTGCTTGCTGGAGACAGACTGAGAAGACTCCAGGGGAAGGTACATTGGGAGGGGCCACCCAGGCTGACTGGGATGCAGGGTGTGTGCAGAAAGGGTCTGCAGGGTTAGGGTTAGAGCAAGAGCAAGCCTGACATGACACATGGTGACAGCTTCCTAACGTCTAGGGTCTCATGCTTTGTCTACTCTGCTTGGGAACAATGAGACCCTTCTACTTTTTCATTGAGGCAAAGTTCTCAGAGCATAAAACTGAGCATCTCACAGTGAATGATTCAAGGATATATAATGTTCAATAATCCCTGTCATCTAATTCTAGAACATTCTCATTGTCTCATATCATTGACAGTCCCAGGAAGCCACTAATCTATGTCACCCCTAAATCTGTCTATTGGGGACTCCTGCTTGGGTAGAATATTCCAGGGGGTGTCCTGGACTCTTGTATGGGTGGAACCCGCATATGTTCTTGGAGACCAGATTATCTCTCAGTCTGCCTGTGGAGTGAGCATTAGGCTGTGCTACACTGGCTAAGCTGGTGACCTGTCTTTGAAAATGTGTTTTCTGAACTCCATATATCTGACTGGAGCCTGGGAACTCTTTACAGCCCTGGTCTCTCTTGACTTCCTTCTCCACATGGCTCCTAAGTAGCAGCCTTTGGAGAGCACAGTGAGGGTCTCAGGGCACAAAGGCTGTAGGTGCCTGGGAGGAATGGTCCTCAGGAGGAGTCTCTGTTCCTTGGGTTGGAACCCATCCATGCTGTGGGAATCCATGCCTCCTGCTGTGTTTCCATCAGAGGGGGACAGTTCCCAGTGGACCAGAAAGGAGAAACAGGAAAGATTGTCACCCCAGGACCAGTTCTTAGGGTGCATTTACTCACTGATGTGCTTGCCCATTTATCCATCTGTCCATCCGATTGTCCGTCCGTCCATCTGTCTGTCCATCCATCCATTTATCCATCCATCCCTCCTTCTACTTGTCTAGAAAATTCCCCATGTGCCTGCTCTGAACCCATTTCCTGTCTTGGTAACAGCAGCTCTTCCTGCCCATCCCCAAGGTTCACTAAGGGGATGGAGGGTCATTCTAATTCCAAGTTCACACATCCCAGACCTAACAGGTCATGTGACTCCCTTGGGCTGCAGGCTACCATCCAGGGGTGGAAGGTACTAGGTGTTTTCTTTCTTTCATGGTCAGGATGCTACTGTCTTTTCAGGTCATTATTTCCATTGTTAATGTCCCTTGAACCTGTGCGTGGGTGGTTTTAGCATCTTTGTAAGGTATAGGGTGGCCACCTTGACACTGGTGACAATTTTGACACTGGGTTCTTCTGCCTTTCTGGGGCTTCTGCCTTATGGTGATATATTGCATATCTAATAAAAATAGTCTGGACTATAAGGGGACAGAAACACCCACAGAGCCAAGCCATGATGGTCAGGGAGTGGTGACTCATGTCTTCAATCCCATCATTCAGGAGGCAGAAATCCATCTGGATCTCTGTGAGTTCAAGACCTAACAGAGCCAGACAGTGGTAGCTCACACCTTTAACCCTAGCTCTAGGAAAGCTGAACCAGGAAGTAAGATAGCTGGGCTGAGGGAGAGAAGGAAGGAGTTCAGCTTCCCCTGCCACTTCCCTTTTGGCCTAGCATGGAGAGGTTAGAGGCAGAGGATTCGGGAGACAGGCCTGAAGAGTTGGCTGGGTGAGAATTGGCTGTGGTTTATTCCCCCTCTCTCTGATATTTCAGACTATATTTTATTAAATATACAATAAAATATCACCACACTGCCTCAGTGCTTGGGCCAACACTGCTGCTTCCTTCCTTGGTTTCTCAGAATGCTCTACTGCCTTGCTAGGTACTTGCGTAGGAATATGAGTTCTATTCATGCCTAAGGATGTGAACCCATGGCTCATGGCTAGGAATATCCTGCCCCTCTAATGTCTTCCTACCTTCATTTGTGTGCTGGGCTCTCCCTGTGGATCAGAGCTAAAGTTCCTAGCCAGCCGAGGTTCCTAGCCCATGCTTTTTGCAGTGCTCTGGTAGCTGATGATGACCCTTTTGTGGAGAGTCACAGGCAGGAGGGGACCTTTCTTCCTGCCCTGGACCTCAGCCACCTGTTTGAGTGGCTCATTCAAAATGAATGTCCTGGGCATCTCCTTCTGAGACTGGACAAGCTGTTAAGCAAGGAGGTGGGCTCAGGCCCACCCAGGGCAGGCTCAGGGTCATTCCTTGTGACCCTGGATCTGGTTACAAAGGCAGATGGAGAGCGTGGGTGGCTGGCTAAGTCCCTGGAAGCCCTGGAATGTGGAGCAGACTCTTCTCAGTCTGGGGTCCTAGGGTGGGTAGTGTGTATTTACTTTTATTCTTAGCAAAGAGCACAGAGTGAGAGCCTTGAGGGCAGCTGGCAGATGCTGCTGCAACCTCAGGCCCAGATTCCATCAGCTGAGCACATACCCAGAAAGGCTGGCTTTGGTCAGGTGAGGCAACCCTGTCAGATCCATTGACAAACACATCAGGATCTAAAAGGGCTAGAACAAGCCCCCTGCAGAGTACAAACCCCAAAGGATCCTTCTATATCTAGCCCACGGCCAGCCCTAACTACCTGTCTACAGGGTGGATCATTTCTCTTCAGGTGTGTCTATAGCTGAAGGATGGCTGGCAGGGGAGGGTCACATTCTGTTCCCGGTGGCTTGTCCGGTCTGTAGGTTGTCCTGGGAGGGGTGTGGCACAGAACAGACTAGGCTCCTTGTCCCCTACACTATGGACTGATGGAAGCCTTCACTGAGGCCCGAGAGCAGAGCATAGTAGTGACCCTCACTGAGAACCTGTTGGTACAGGGACCAAGGAGACCGCCCTGTGTGGTAGCTGTGAGAGCCAGGGAGAAGCCAGAACGCCATGACTCAGTGGGCTCATTCTGATACCCCTGGAAGATTGTGACTTTCTCAAGGCCCCTCGAGTGAAGAACTCCCTTTTTACACTCCTATATACTGAGCTGGGAGGACCTCAAGGTGTCTGTGAGGAGAAAAGAATTCACAGCTTCTACCTGAGGCCTACCATGTTCCCCACTAAAGGCTGAGAGCATGGAGTTGCCACTATTGTGTCTAACCCTAACCCTAACCCTTGCCGCCCTCTGGACTTCCCCAGTGACTCTGAATGTGCCATAAAAGACTATCTGGAAATGTCTCCTGCAGGCAGAGACCCCTGTGCCCTTCCCTGTCCTGACTGTGACAACCCCTGATAGGGTCTAAAAGCCAGCTGTTCCCACAGATGACTGTCCTCTTTGAAACTAACTCTGAAACCAGCTCAGCCAAAGAAAATAACAACAACCCTTTTCTTCCAAAAGGGTCTGAGATCCCTTTAATGTGTAACTTTGTTTGACCTTGACAGTACGGAGAAGGACAAGGAGGGCCTGCTGTTTGTTCAGACGACTGGAGGATAAAGGGACATTTTATTCAATTTTAAAAAGAAGAAATGGTAAAAACAAACAAACAAAAAACTTCTTTATTATAGTTAACCATTCTTAGGAGATTTTAAAATACCAAGTCCATAGACCTCATTCCAGGTGCTGTGAGGAGGCTAAGAACCTGTTGTGCCCTCCTGAGAGTTGCCCCTCTCTGGGGGGTCTCCCCTCTCTGGGGGTCACTCCTCAGGGACAGGAGACAGTGAGTGCAGCAGTATACACAGGCTCCAGTCCTCAGCTAGATCTAAGCTCTATCTTCTTTACCCAGACCACCAACACCCACTTCTTCCATAAGGCCTCACTGGGTCACATGCCCTCTTCAACATCAGGGTTTCTCCTCTGGAAATGTGCAGAGACCTGAGTAGGCAGAGCACCCTAACCCTAACCCTAACCCTAACCCTAACCCTTTGTGGACAGGGCCCTGGAAGCCTCTGTTGCGCTCCTCTATGAGTGGTATGACTAGGCACGGGTTTGGAGGAGCAGCTATTTGATGCCCCAACATTGCTCAGCTCTTCACAGAGCCCTGGCCTCTTCCCTGAGCAGAGCCCATCGGGACCAGGCAGCCATTCCGAGTGAGCCTGGGGGATAGGGTTACCAACTTAGAAGAGGGAGACCCAACTCAGCTCATACTTGTCAAGTGAGGTGCAGGAGGTGGAGAGGCTTGGTGAGTGCTCTGTGCAGGGATGGCGGTCCTCTGTTGCTATCAGGGAAGTTTGTGCGCTACCCAGGGCAGCCATGAAAATGCTGCCTCCCGTGTTCCTCTGCTCCCTGCCCCCCTGAGCCCCTCTGAGCAGTATGTGGGTGCCCAGGCCTTGTGTATTCGTTCTTCACACTAGAATAGCAAATGGTAGATAGGGCAGTGCTTAGTTTGGCTCTCCTGGGCCTGGTTGGAGGGGTAGGGTCTGTGCACTAGGATCTGTAGGTCTTCTTGGGAGATGTCCCGAAGGCCAAATGATTTGGGGTCCTTGAAAACAATGCTGGAAAAGGTTTTTAAAGACATTTAAAATACTACCTACAAAGTCCCCTCATTTTTCTTTTTTCTTTTTCTTTTTTTTTATTTTTTAAAAACTTCATTTATTTATTTATTTATTTATTTGCTTGCCTTGGTGTTTGCCTGGAACTGGAACTACAGACAGTTGTGAGCTGCCACGTGGGTGCTGGGAATCGAACCCGGGTCCTCTGGAAGAGCAGACGGTGCTCTTAACCGCTGAGTCATCTCTCCAGCCCCCCCCCATTTTTCTTACCATCTATATGAGTGATGATGTCTTAGCAGTTGATGTCTTAAGCTATAAGGAGGACCACTTGGCAAAGTGGGGGGTCAGGAAGGCCCTAGGAATAGATGGACAATAGACGATTGTCTCACCTTTAACCTTTTTGGTGAACATGCTCTGTATCTGTCTTGGGCATGCCTCCATTACAGGGTACATGTGGTGAAGAGCTGTCTGACACCTCTTATATGCCTGTCTTGTATATCTCCTGCAACTACCTGAGACCATACTCCTTGTCATTTTGAAGCTCAGTACAGAGTCCATTTCCAGCTCCATATAGAGTGAAACAGCTTTTAATTTGGCAAAATAGGCTTTGCTGGAGCCTGCAGGCTGGGGCTAGCAAGGCACGGCCAGACTGGAAAGGTAGCGGAGCTGAGTGGACCCATGGCCAGCAGCCAGCCAGGCAGAAAAGAGACCAGCTTCTGTTTCTTAGTCCTGTCTTCCTGAAGTATGATGGGCCAAGTTACCAGCGTTCTAGAGAGGTGTGTTCTGCATCGGACACGCTCACATATACACACACTCAAAAATATGCTTCTTGGGTTTTGCTCCTGTATGTGGACAGCTGCTTCTCTCCAGCAAAGGGAAGGTGGGTTCCTGGGTCCTTTGATGGGTGCTGATCTCTGTGTGCTTCTGAGGACTCTGTGTGGGGCCGGCCCACAGTTCCTGTGCCTCACGTGGGATGAAGCCTCCGTTCAATTCTTTCAGAGAACAGCTTGTTTGCCGAATGGCATTAGCAGATCTGTCTGCAGCTGGAAGAGATGCTCCATGCTGACCCGTAAAGATGATTTCCAGATGGAAACCTAAGGCTCCTCAGGATGAGATCTGAGGCTGGGACAGTCCACAAAGTGCTTGGTCAAAGAGTAGTATTAAAAGTGACATGCTTGAAACTTTTATGGCTACTTGGCATGGCCAAGACAGTTTTATTGTGTTTTAGAGGATTATTTGTCAATAACAGAGTAGGGGAAGGGCCAGCTCTTCCCATGATCAGAGAAGCTGGGGCCTAGAACCCTGATATGGACAGAAAGTCCAAAAAGTACTCAAATCTCATGATATCCCAGGGCCTCACACAAGGAAGTCCTTACAGATGAGGCCCCAGAAGACAAAGGGAAAGCATGGGGACAGGAGATGGGGGTCAGGGGGACAGTGTGGGGGGTGCAGGGTGTGGACATGCCCAGAAACTGGATCCCAGAGATAGCTCAATGCTGCAGAGAAGGCTCCCACAGCCACAGGTGAGACGTGGGCCTCCTGAGGCCTCTAATAAGCAACCCTGAATCCTTGGCTTAAGTGTGTATCAGTACCCAGTTGGAAGCAGGTGTGTGTCTGACCAGCTACAGTCAGGAAGTGTAACAGGCAGGTTCCTGCTGGGAATCTACTCTGTCTCTTCGATCATTTAGAAGCCGCTCATCCTTTGTGATTCTTCTGCTGGCCTTGGTGTGTGTGTGGGGTCCCCCTCAGGCTGAATCTCTTCCACCCTTCCCCCAGTAACAGACCTTGTTGTTTAGGCTACCTCATCTGCTTGGCTTCCAGAGTGAAATCTCTGGCAGCATCCTTTATGTCCATTTGCAGATTAATCACTGCTGCGAAGCTCCCAGGGATCAGGACAGGCACCTTGGGCATGGTTCAGCTGAGCTCACAGCGGAAAGACTAAAAGGATCATTTCCAACCCATAAGGTGGAGTTGAGCTGTGGACCAGTCAGAGAGCACTTACCTGGTTAGATGGACAGGAGGCCTGGCTTCCTCCCCAGCACTGATAGAAGGGGCAAATCCACTCGCAGTGAGTGTGGAATGTAGGGCAAAGGAGCTGCTCTGTGCTTTGCTGTGCATATTCTAGGGTCTCCATCTTCTCATGGTCCCACTCTTGGAATATGCCCTATACATGAAGGGAAATGCTACATGCCAGGAGACAGCTGAACACTATACTTGTAGCTGTGTGGTGCTGGACCAGGCAGGCACCAGGTGATGCAGGTGTTGGGGGGGGGCAGGTTGGAGGCTCAGAGGCTACTGATGAGAGTGTACCTGCCTACATGCCTTCACCTGAGGTGGGGGTGAGGTGGGAGGAGGAATTGAAATACCCTTGATAAAGGCAGGGGGCTCCGTTTGTGCCTATGGGCTCCTCCAGTGCATATCTGTGTGGTGTGCCTGTGTCTATTGTGTGTTTCCCGCACATATGTGTGTGTCTGTGTGTGGCTTGTGGGATGTATCACTGTTGTCTGTGAGTGTATCTTGTCCGTGTGAGCACATGTTGCTGTCTCTGACACATAGGTGTGCGTGTGTGTAAGAGCAGAAGCATGGACAGAGGTGCTGTGTGTGGATTGTGGGCACACAGTTAGTCTCTCACTTTCTGAATTACTGTATGTGAATTTCTTTCCTGATACAGTAGCCCATGACTAGCTGACTTGCAGGTGGATAAGAAATGCTGGGTCTGTGGCTCCCTCTGGTGGTCCTTGCCTAGTTGGAGAACCTGTCCAGACAGTCTTGTCTACTGGACCTGTGCGTCCAGGAGATTGCAGATCCAGAGTGTTTTCCTGGGGCCCATGCCTCAGTGGACATGTGGAAACTGTCACACTTTAGGACTCCAAAGCCTGACTTACGGGCTCTCAGGAAATACTCAGGCAGCTCAGCGCTCACTAGGTCCTGCTGAGTGAATCACGGTGTACATGCAGTTCAGCAACCTCAGTGGTGTGGGTGGAATTTGGAGAAAGCCCCTGGGAAATGTTTGGGTGAGGGCCTGGGCCACCCACCCACATCTCCCATGTTGTCAGTGGCCCAGAGCTGGTGGGAAGTAGATTTGGGATGCCGAGGCTGGACTGTTGACTCACTGGTATCTCCCACCTGGCTCCTAGGCTGCAAGAGATGGAGAATGGGGCGGGCAGGTGGGGTGGAGTGGGGGGTAGCCCAGCCCTGCTGGGTTGCTTGGTTTCTGGCATTGCTACACCTTCCTAATTACATTCCATGGATTCTGGGTGGAATTGATTGTGTTCCTTGACCATCCGGCGAGGTGGCTGGTAAACAGCCAGAAAACCAGCTTCCAGCTATGGCTTGGCAGGTTATATGTGGGATTTCCAAGCTACCACTGGGAGGAAGTGGGCTGCCCAGGCTGGGGTCCGGAGCTTACCCAATAACCAGGGACCTTTGTTCTTACCCTCCTACTGAGGCTTTGATGCCAACCCAGCCGCACTTGAGAATCACCCAGACATTTTCAAAGAATCTGATGGCAGTCTAGGAAAACAGCTGACAGTTGGTTATGGGCCTAGGCACAGCATGGTTCCTTCCTCAGGAGAGGCCAGCCTTTCTTCCAACCATGCTGAAGTAGCAATGTGTCCCCAGTTTGAACTATCAAGGACTTCCCACCCTTCTTCTGGCCCAAGGAATTTCCACAACTTCCTATTGCTCCATGAGGACAGAATTTACTACAGCTCCCAGATTCTTGTTGGTAACTTTCTAGGGAAGAATTAGTGTCACCTGATGCCTTCATTCCCCACAGCCCTGCCTTGGGCATGTCTTGCCACTAGATCCTTTAGCAGGCTTTCTCTGGGGGAGCGCTGGAGAGGGTGGTCTGTAGACCCCAAGCAGAGCATCTCCAGGCTCTGTTGAGTGAGTGGTGTTGGAGGTGGAGCAGAGCTTTTGTACCCCTATGAGCAGCCCATGCAAGTGGTTCTTGAGGGCACAGGGTTCTTTTCCTGCCAGAGATGCTGTGGGTTTGGGGAGTTCAGACCTGTGTGGGTTTGGGGGGCTCAGACCTGTGTGGGGAGAGGCCCTGAGACTCTTGGGGCCAGTTGAGAGATTTCAGAAGATGGAGAAATTCATTGTCTTTTTTTTTTTCTTCTGGAGATAGAATCTTAGGGCAGTTTTTGAGGGCACCAGATCCTGGGGCTGCTGTATTGACATGTCTGATTAAAATGCCAGCGCGTCAAGCAAACTGTTAGTGGAAAGAAAGCAAGAGAATAGAGTAAAGGGTGGAGGGTGAGAGAAGCCCTAGCCCCGACATTGGCTTTAGCATGGGCTGGCTAGCAGGTGCCTCTGCATGTGGGATTGGCAGTGTGCTGGCAGGCTCAGATGGGCATATTTCCCTTCCTGCTCTTCCCCAGTCCCATTCTTGCCACTGCTTTCTCCATTTCCCCGCAACTGAAAGAAGAGAGGGAAAGCCTGCAGAGGTCCCACTTTCCTGGATAATTCTCTGTTGTCACTATGTATCTATTCATACCTACTAAAGTAGTCAAGTTTTCAAACAGAACCTTCTGAGAAATAAAAGATGCAGACTGTTTATGGCTCCAGGCTATGGGACCTCTGATTTATACCAGGGCTGCCCCCCCCCCATTGCTTAATGAGCAGCCCCTTGGAGTGCCTGGGACCGTGGCCAATGCTGCACTGTATGGGACAGTGAGGGTTCAGCCCGCCACCTGCTACCTCCTTGGCCAGGGCCCCTGGTGAGATGAGGTCACAGTCATGTGATGTGAACCAGCAATGACCACATGCCAGCCTGCCCTGCCTCCAGCAGAGGCCACTGTGACCCTAGAAATTCAGCCTTTTCTTCCTGTTCCCACTGTGGGAGTCTCCGGGGCCTCATAGGAAATTCTACATCTTAGGCAGCTACAAACAGGACCCCAGGTCTTATCCTGTCCGCCCCAGGGTCCCTGGAATGTGACCATGTCACTGTAACCCTCTTCCTTGATTCTCACACGGTGTCCTCTTGGGTCTGTATCTCCATTCTGTTCCTTAAAATAATGATTTCCAAATCTAGATCCAGTCCCTAGGATCTTGTCTTGGGGTCTCTGACTGATTACATCTGCAGATTTCCTTTGTCTTTTCATGGCTGTTCACAGGTCTTATGTGAGACAAGGATGCTCCACCTCCACAGGATCCCTGACATTTCCTCTCTCCCATTAGCCCTGGAACCCTAAAGAGCGATCAGCTCCAACCTCAAGCTTGTCCTTCCACACCTGGCATTTAAGTCAACAGACCCAAAGTCCAATAGCCCACTTATCTACTTATCATGGGCCTGGAGGTCCTAGGTGGGGGAGGTTTTGTGGGGATAGGAGGGGTCCCACCAAACATACAGTGAAGGAAGAGCCCCATGTGCCCTCCAAAGAGAGTAGATGGGATAGAGAGGGGCTGGAAACATCAGAGCATTAGGAGACACCATTGGAGTATCTGGCTGGCCCCCATACTCTTTACCACTTTTGGGTCCTCTCTGGAATGCAGGAGAGAGGCATGTGGATAGAGGGTCAGGTGAGACAGGCTGGGACAGGGTTCATCTAGAGAGGAATCCAGGGTGCTACCCAATGCTGTCCCCAGGAATGCCTAGCATTGTTCCCAGAAGATTGTGACCAGTGAAACTTTGTATGAACAGGCTTCGTTACCTGGAGAAGCAGCCTGGGTCCTGATACTGTTATATATGGCTGGCCACTGCCCATCTGGCAACTGCATGTGATGGATGGGAGGAAAACCTATACCTGGCTCTTATTCTCTCAGAATTTAAAGTCAGTTTGTAGGCTTTGAATTTGGGATTATAAAGAAGCCTCGAGGCCATGTATTTCCTGGCAGCATCAGCTGCATTGCCACAGGCCCCTCTGACCTCTGATCCATCCTCACCTGATCCCTTAGCCTTGTTAGCTCAGCCAGTTCCTCTGTGGTGGTAGAGTTTCTATGCTGTGCTGGTGTGCTTCCCTAGTAGACTTGGATCTATTCCAGGTACTGGGGTCGTCCTGAAATAAAAGGAGAATGTGTTGGGGGTAAACATATGAAGGATTGTGGCTTCAATTGCTGCACTCTCCTTGCTATCACTTTCTTGGCTCACAGGGACTTCACTCTGCTCTGACCAGGTACAGGTCAGGTGTCTGGGTAGCCTTGCTGACAATGGCCTTGACATGCAGCCTCCAGCTATGGGTCCTTACTCCTTGTATGTGTACACTGGAAAAGACACTTGTCTTGTGTCAAGTGATCCCTATAAATTCCAGGCCAGATCCAGGTTCTTCAGAAGTGGTACTGTATATGCTTAGTAGAGTTGGGAAGTTTCCCAGGCACTAGAAAATTGGAGTTTCACTCAGGAGTCAGTCAGCCTTATTTCTGGACAGCTGAGTGGCCCAAACAGGCCCAGGCCATGGCTGTGGGGGTCACAAAGATATTAGCAGATTTGCATGAGAATGTGGGTAATGCAGTGTGGGTCCTGGCTCCAGGGTGTGCCTGACCTTATGGCCCCAATGAGGCCCCAGTAACCAATCCCATTATGGCAAGACCTCATTTAACCATCCCTGGGAATCTAGTGGTGTGAACATACCCTCCATCCTTCCATGAAAGGACCCGGTTAATAAACAACTGTTAAATCCTTAAAAGCCAAATGGGACATTCACCAACCAGGGGCATCCAGGAGGCATACATGCTATTTATTTACTTCTGCAGCCCACAACTACCGAGGACCCTCATCCTGGACAGGAGGCATCAGGCTCTGACCTCTGCTTTGGCCTGTGTGTTCTCCTAGGTACTTGTGTCCTGGAAGCAAAGATGGTGCTGTGCCTGTACTTGGTGTGTGTGTGAGTCATGCCCCATGAGAGCAATTGCCCTCCCATGTGAAAGATGAGGTGATTTTGTCCAGTCAAATATTAATTTCCTGGGTCAAGAGTCTTGGCTTGAAATGAAGCTTAAGCTCTCTGTGTGCGGTCACAGAGAGAGACAGTTAATTACAGGCAGCAGGGACAGTGCACTTGGTATGTACATAACCTACCGTGCATCTTACAGAGCTTCCTAGGAAGGAAATGCCATCTCTGCCCAGGAGGCTGTTGCTTTCCCCCTCCCACACTCATCCTGATGGTCACCCACAGCTATCTTTCTGCATTTTGTAGTAGGCTTTTCCACAGTTGGAGCTCCAAGGAAGGCCATGGTACTGAGACCTTCCACTGTGTTGAGCATCTGAAAACCAGAGCATCCAGGGTGTGCTTTGTTGAAGGCTAAAGGAAAATGTGTCCACGTGGTGGGGATGAGTAAAAGGTGCAGAGTCCCCCTGTCCTAGCTGTTAACATGGTACGGGGTCTACAGGACAGTGGGTAGAAGTACATACGTGTCTAAAGTGAGCTAGTTCCAAGAGCTGAGAGCAGAGTCTCTTTTTGCTCCTTCAGGATGAGGCGGGGTAGGAAGCTACAGAGTTCCTTAGCAGCAGCCTGGTTCCTGAGAAAGGCCCCTGTTGAATTCAGAAAGCCTGTTAACTGTATCACTAAGGGAATTTATAGTTTAAGGAAATTATAGCTTCCTTAGAAAATGAGATTACAGAGTTATAAAAGAAACATTTCATAAAATCCTTGAAAAAACGTCGGCCTCATTAAAGATCAGATACATGCAGATTAAGGGTCTTGGGGTTTGGAAATGTGACGTGGGTGTTTTCTTTCTTTTTACAGCTTGGTTGACATAATTCACAAGCCTGCAACCCACTCATTTAGAGATATAATTCATTGTATTTTGGTGCATTCCAAGATAATACTGTCAACTTTAGAATATTTCCTTAAACTGTTTGGCTTTCAAGCCCCTTCCCCAGCCCCTCCCCTCCCCTGCCCGGCACAGTTTTTTGGCTTTCTGTCAGAGTATTGCCAATTCTGTGTATTCTGTGTGAATGACTCACATCTGGCTCCTTTCCTGCAGCAAGATGTCTCTGGGCGAATCTAAATTGTCTTTTACCCATAGCATAGCACAGGGTTTCATTCCTTTTTGTGGCTGAATAATATTCTTTTGTTTGATTGACCACATTTACGCCAGCCAGTAGTGGATGAGCAGTTTGCTGGTTGCTCTGGGCCATCTTTTCAGCTCTGCTTCTGCCTTTAAAAGCTGGCAGCCTCAGTGGGTGAAAACTTGTGTTTTCAGTGGCTGAGGGTTCAGTGTTTTTTGACTGTGCAGGTAGTTTATTTCCAGCACAGTGGTATCTATTTGGATCATTAAGTCAATGGTAACATAAATTCTTATGTTTGAATTCTTTGTCTATCCCAGGTACGAATCTTTATCAAGTATACAGATGCAAGGCTTTCTTTCATTCTGGATGTTATTTTACGGTCATGAGGCCATGGTTTGCCTTTCTTTCCTCAGGCTGTCTGTGGTCATATCTAAGAATTCTTTGGCCAAATCCAAGGCCACAAGGCCATCTCTTCTCCAAGAGTTTTGTGTTTTTAGCTCTTACCTTTGGATCTTCTTTGGTGCATTGTATGAGGCTGCCAGTTGGTATCATCCCTGGTACATGGCTACCTTACTATACTATCTGTTCAAAGATGACTTCTTCCCCACTGGCCAGAGTCAAGACTAGAGGATTTGTCCCCTCTCAGTTCTGTGGCTCTGGTTTGTACACCTCTTCTTGTTCCAACACTATGGCGCTTGGATGGTTTTTGCTTTGCAGTTGAGTGTTGAAACACAGAAATCTTAGTACTCCAACTTTGTTCTAACACATTCCGTGAGCAAATGGGAACAATTTAGATGGCCAGTGAAATGAGCACATTCCTAAATGATACTGACTAGTCAAACTGAGTCAGTAAGAAATAGACACTCTTAATAAACACTATTAACATATGTTAAATATCAACAGGACAGACTCTAGAATCACCTGGGAGATGCATCTCTGGGCATGCCAGTTTGGGATTGCCTTGATTACATTAATTAATATGGGAAGATTCATCCTAATTGCAGATGGGAGCATTCTCTGGGGCAGGGAGGGTACCCTGGACTATATAACACAGAGAAGGCAAGCTGAGCGCTAGCAAGCATGCATACTTCTGACTTGGATATAATGTGGCCAATTGCTTTCAGCTCCTTCCTGGTGCCTTAATTTTCCTGCTTCTGATGAACTGGATCTTAGAACTGTGAACTAAAGTAAATATTTTCTCTCTTGAAGTTATTTTTGTTAGAATATTTAATCACAGCAACAGGAAAAGAAAATGGGACAACCCACCAGAAGCAGAAAGGTAGACTTTTTATTAATTTGGAAACAGCTGGTCAAGAAACACCAGAGCACTTCACAGCTGGTTAAATCACTTACAAACTCGCAAAAGGCATAAGAATGGGAATCTCCTACCACCATACTCTGGGAAAGGGCTTTACCATGAGTCCCCAGCTGGCCCACCCTCAATTCATTTTTGAGATAAGATGAGAATATCCTTGGCAGCAAAGTTAGGTAAACACACACACACACACACACACACACACACACACACACACAGAAAGAGAGAGAGAGAACTACAGACATGAAAATGGACACAGAAAATTTTAACAAAACAATAGCAAATCAAGCTATGCATGATGGATGGTGCACACCTTTAATCTCATCTTTTGAGAGGCTGAGGCATGTTGGTCTCTGAGTTTCAAGGCAGCCTGGTCTACATAGCAAGCTCCAAGCCAGCCAGGGGTACAAAGAAAAACCCTCTTAAAAAAGATAGCAAACCAAGTCTAGCAACACATCAGTAAGATTTTTATATCCATGATCAAGTGGTATTTACCCCAGAAAAGCAAGGTTGTCTTAACAGCTGAAAATTAATATAATGCATTATATCAAGAGAGTAAAAACATCTCATGGACTCCACAACAGATCCAGAAAATGCATTTGGCAAAATCCATACCCTTCTGGAAAGAACTTCATTAACTTATTAAATGGCATTTATGGAAAACAGAGGGTGAGCTAATCCAGCCAAGGCTGGATAGTCCCCTTGAGGCACAGATGTCTGCTCTCACTTCTTCTGTTCACCACTGTACTGGAAGAGCAGCCAGGCCAAGCAGAAAATAAAAGAACATAAAAGGCATCCGTACTGGGAAGCAAGAAGGGAAGCTGTCTCTGTTTGTAGATGCCGGGCCTTGAATTATACAAAGGAATCCACTAGCAAATAGTCAGAACTAATGAGGGCTCCAAGCTTGCAGGGCACAAGTGCAGGATTCAAGAGCCAGCATGCATGTGTACTAGCAACCAACAAGCCACAGGAAAGTCAAGCGAAAAAGCCTGCTTGTAACAGCTTCAAAAAATCATAAGATAATCAAAGGATAAAGTTAACAAGAGAAGTGTAAAGTGTATTTTAAAACCACTAAACCACACAAACATCGGACAACAGAAATCAAGGAGACTCTGAGAAGTCGTCAGTTGTCCAGCCCAGCTGCTTACAGATCCTCACAGCCCTCACCAGAACTCCAGCTGTGTAGAGCCTCATGGGACCCAGGATAGCCAAATAATCTTGGTTCTTGAAGGCTGTAAAAATAAAAGCATACAGTGTGTATAGGTGTGGATGGTTCTAGAGTCTGTAGTCATCAGGGCACACTCAGATGAGTTTTATGCAAATGAACATTGAATTTCAGCTCTGAGAGGTAAGATCCTTCGGGGGCACCCACTCTCCCTGCCTTGAATTTAGTTGTGAGACATTGCCTGGCTCAGCTTCCCTTGGACCCTTGCCTGGTGGTTTTGAAGGTTCTGCAGGAATGACTTCTTGAGCCCCGGAGGATGACACATCTCTTCCCACCTCGGCTGAGTCATCCGTGAGTCCCTGAGGTGAAGAGGAAGGAGTGTCCCAAGAGGATTAGAAAGAAACCTCTTGTTTCCCCAGTGAACAGTCCCTTCGCTCCTCTGGATTCACGAGAAACTTGGCCACATTTCTTACAGGCTCCCTCTTTCCTGTACACACATCTACACATAACCATGTACTCTGTACACAGTATTATCTGTGCATAGCATATACTATACCATACTGTCAGGGTTTCTGTTACTGTGAAGAGACCATGACCATGGCAACTCTTATAAAGGAAAACATTGAATTGATATGGTGGCTTACAGTTTCAGAGGGTCAGTCCATTATCATCATGGTGAGGGCCATGGCAGCATGCAGGCAGACATGGAGAAGGAGCTGATAGTTCTACATCTTGCCCACAATAGGAAGTGAGCTGTGACATTGGGTGTAGCTTGAGCATAGACCTCAAAGCCCACCCCCACAGTGACACACTTCCTCCAACAAGGCCACACCTCCTAATAGTGCCACTCCCTTTGGGGACCATTTTTTTTCCAAACCATGCCACATCCATACATTCATGAACACACCCATACATATGCACATGCAATTCACATACACAGAACCACACGTGTCACTCTATACTGCTATTCACATAGATTCCATGCACACAGAACCATAAATATCTCTCTCTACACTGTCATTTACTTGAAGTTCATGCCCACAGAGACACATGTGTCTCTGTACACTGCCACTTACATATAATCCAATGTGTATGCACATCCATGCCTGGGTCTGTGTCTCCACACGGCCACAGGTGTCCACATGTGGGCTCTCACAATTCTATATCCACTTGCAGGCCTTTGCTTGTCTTAGGCTGGACCCTAGCACCCCTGCCTGTGTCCTCTGGATAGTCCCATACCTGAGAAGCTAGTGACATTCATCTGCCAAAAGGACATATTCTGATGTCCTCATTATCCCATCATTTCTCCTCTTTTTAAAAAAAAATATTTATTTTATTTATTATGTATACAGAAGAGGGCATCAGATGTCATCATAGATGGTTGTGAGCCACCATGTGGTTGCTGGGAATTGAACTCAGGACCTCTGGAAGAACAGTCAGTGCTCTTAACCTCTGAGCCATCTCTCCAGCCCTACCCCATCATTTCAATTTGTACTATAGATGCTTTAAATATGTTCCTTTAAAAACCATTATATTATTGTTTAAAAAATTGTATGTGTGTCATTGTCCCCTGTGTCCCATGTCATGGTGCCTCTCCCACCTGTTCTATCATTCATCCTGATCGCTCTGGCTGCCTTCCTCAAGGAGGCTCAGTGAGGACCCCATTGGACACAGCTCTCCTGTGTGTTTCTAGACACCCCTAGCCTGTGGCTGAGACTGGACACTGCTTGGCTTTTAATCAGGAGCCAAAAGCTTGTCACTGGTATGTCATTATTAGTTGAAGAGTCTGGATTGAGGACTGGGAGAGTCTCTTCCCACCTACGGTCTCCTAGGCTTTGCCAGGTGACCCCAGAGTCTGGGTTGATGATAGGGGGTGAGGATGAGGGTGAGGAGGGCTTGACTTGATGTCTTCCCTAGGGAGGGAAGGGTTACAGGACCAAGTGAAAACAGGCGGGTTCTGTAGGCCGTGGTTAAAAATTAGATGGGATGTTGCAACGTGCCCTTGGATGTTGGGTTGCGTGCTTGGTGTGGGGGGATGGGGAAGAGCTGTGCAGCCTTCTTAGGTGACTGAGCACTGCCAGGGAGGGGAAGAGCCTGGAGCCTTGATGTGGAGCCCTGGCTACTTGGTCCCTCACTGCCTAGTGGCCACAATTATTACTTCTCCTCCTTCTCCTCATCCTCCTCCTCCTCCTCGCCCAACCTTCCAGGGTTTCTCTATGTAGCCTTGGCTGTCCTGAAACTTGCTCTGTAGATTAGGCTGGCCTTGAACTCACAGAGATCTGCCTGCCTTTGTTCCCCCAAGAGCTGGGATTAGAGGTGTGTGTCATCACTGCCTGGCTAGCCACTTCTTCCTACTCTTTAGGAAAGTTCCAGATGACTCTGACAGCCAGTTAGAGAAAGCACTGCCTGGCTGGTGGAGAGCCCAGGCTGTGAAATCTAGGGAGCCTGTCTGAGTTCTTCCCGAGCCGAGGAGTCTTGAAGGGGCATCGCCAGAACTTTCATCCTTAACCTTACATTTGAAACTGTCATGAGTGCAGTGCCCAGTAGAGTTTGCAGCTACACACAGATGACGGGGGTTGTTTCTGGCACAGAGCACATGGAGAATGAGTGTTTGATTACAGAAATGTCCATTCTGATGGAATTAAAGACACTGCAATAACAGGTGTCTAGGCTTTGTCCCTTATAGACTTGGGGACAGTTGCCAGGGGCTGGCTAGGTCACTGAGTAGGACCAGAACACTGACCCAGTGCTGACTGGCCTTCTCAGGCCTCCATGTGGTCTTTGTTTCCAAAGGAAGGAGTCCACAGAAAACCCAAGTCTTACCGGAGTGGTCTAGATCACACTGGCCCCAGCCGGTAGACATGGGGGAGCACCATGTAGAATGTGGGCAGTGGGCTGTGATGAGTCAGTCCCTGGCTCTTTCATTACTGACTTTCCTCCTCAGCTTTCAGATAGGCAGTGGCTAGCCCTGAGAGGCCCTTAGAGATGTAGGAACCTCAGAGATACCATGGGTTAGGTCTCATGGTGGCCTCCACCCAAGATGTGACACCTGGCAGTGACGGATATGCTTCTGACCCCTGAGTCTCCAGATGTCTCCTAGGGCCACCCTGAGGCTGACAGTCTCTTCTATCTCAATGGCTCACTCTTCTAAGAGCCCGGTTTCTGCTCACATGTCTTAGAGTTTTTAATGAAAATAAAAGACTACATTATTCAGGAATCCAAACCAGACCAGACGGGCCAACAAGACAGAACAAACCCTTGCTTGGGGCGGGGGTGCATCTTGCTGCTACAAGTGAGAGGGAGGAACCTTCTGGAAGGGACTGAGTGCTGAGAGGTGTGGTACATGCAGAGCTAAGGGCTCCTTTCAGATAGGTACTTGCCCCTGTGCCCATGGTGATGGGAGGAGGGTGTGATCCCCAAGCCAAAATGACCCTGGCCTGTTTTGGTATTTTCTGATTTGGTATTACCTGATTTGGTGTTTTCTGGGAGTGTGAGGTTGTGTTTAGCTGAGCTACAGTGATGCCCTGGGGCACATGAGGAGGGCAAGGAATTTGCAAACAGGAAGAAGCAGGGTGGCAGGGACAATGTGAGCTCCTGAGGGCAGGGGTGGGGGTTGCCAGATTGAAACCCAGCTGAAATGGTGTTCAGGTTCCCGATTTGATAGCTCTCTAGTTCCCAAGATGCCTTGTGTCCCTGTCAATCCTGAGCTGGGACCAATGGTGCAGAGGGAGTGGCTTCTTGCATGGCCAGAACTTGCTGTGGCATACCCAAGGACCTTGGCAGGCAAGGGTGAGGGGCAGCTCCTGTCTTGGTACCTTGACTCTGAAACTGAGATAAACTCATTTGTTCTCCTAGGTGCTTGTGGGTTCACTAGAGGTCACCCTTGCTGATTGACGCAGGCAGGAGTCACATGCGACTCTAGCCACTGAGGGATGAGAGAGGACCTGTATTGTATTGACTGTCTGCCATTGTTGGGGCAGCTTGTACCAGTCTTTGAGGCCATATAGGCCCTCCATGCTATGCTGGCTTCTCAGTCAGCTCATAAGGGAGCTGGGGAGAACACGGCTCTGTGGAAGTCAGCACAAGTGTGCTGCCACGGGTCCCATGGAATGACTTGGTTTCCAGGTTCCACACTATGGGCGTTCTGCCAACAGGAACCTCAGCCATGGCTTCTGGGAGGGTTATACTTGACAAACGACAAAGGCTACACCGTACATGTCAAGCTCTGGTGCCTAAGGGTAGAAGTGACATGTTTCCTACAAGGTGGCAGGCAACAGAGCCGGAGAGCCAGTCCAAGGTCAGACTCAGATGCAGTCCAAGAAGGCCTCAGGCATTTCCTCAAATCACAGGTTGCCAGTGGACGCTGACTTCTAAGAAAGTTGTACTCACAACTGCCAGAGAGATGGGTGCTGCAGGCGGAGGACTGGGAATCTGGAGCATGGGGAGGTCTGCTTCTGGGGCATTGCTATTCCTGGGGCATGCTCTGTATTGATCCTTGTGTGATCCAGAAGACCAACTCTTCCTGCTCTCCAGGATCTGGAGTGGAGGCTCATGGGAAGTACTCTCGGTGGCTGTCTAGGGGACTGCGTGATTGAGCCCTGTTTGTGAAAACTCAGATGCTTGCTTCAGGAACACAATTTCCAGCCCCCATGTTCAGCACTCAGCCTGCCCCTGCCTGAGTCAGATAGGTAGGGACTAAAGCCTGGGCCTCTCTTGTCCTCATCAGGTTCTTAGTCTGTAGACAGTGTCCCCTCTCTACCTTTCCTTGGATGTAGGGATCTCTCTTTAGCTTGGGTTCTCTCCTTGGCATTGTGGTTGATATCAACAGGGCCAAGCAGTCTCCATGCTTCTCACAGATGCTGCATGACACCATGCTGTCCCTGTCCAGAGGGTCTGAGGTCTCCCCTGACCAGGCTGTGGCCAGGAAATGGGTTGGTGCTGCCCCTGACTCCTCAGCTTCTGTTCTCGATCCCAAAAGGATGATACAGCATTTGGAACCCTGGATGTGCTTTTTGCAGACATACAAAGTGATGCCACATGGGACTCTTTACACAGGGCTGAGTGGGATAGAGATGATGGCCTCCCGTAGGCTAGCACCATGGCTTTCCCTGAGAACACAGGTATTTCTATGAGCATGTGTGCATGCATGAATGTATGAGCATAAGCATGTGTGTTTGAGTGTACTGAGTGGGCATGTACCTGTGTGTGTGTGTAAGGACACCTGTGTGGGAACGTGTGTCCATGTGCCTATGAGTGTACAGTGCAAGACCCCTGATGGAAGCTGAAGCTACAGTCTGAGCTGTGAATTCGTCCATGGTGCTCATGAATGAATGCTGGATCTATGGTGTTCCAGAAATGAGCAACAGGTGGCTGAGTGCCAAGCATGAGTGAATGCTGGATGAGGTGTGGGCACTCAGGGTACGAGGGCCTCTTACTCTCCTACACAGGCCCCTTCAAATAGGAGTTATTACTATTGTATTGTCTCTATCCCTGGCTCCTGGCATTGCCCAGGAATTTCATGTTGAGTCCCTGGGTGCAGGTCCAGGCATCCAGGTAAGTGGTCCCAGGAATAACCATCTGAATGAGGTAGGGGATGAAGACATGATATGAGTTTAGGGTCTCTCCTCCCTCTCTCCCCATACATGCAGGGGCGGGGTTCTGGACTCTATCCTGGGATTTTCCAGAGACACTTTGAGGCATAAAATCACATTAGGGAATTTTTCAAGCAGACTGTTCACTGGGCATTTCTATTTAATTATTTATTTATTTTATTTTACATGTATAACTGTGTAAGAGTGTCAGATCTTGGAATTACAGACAGTTGTTAGCTGCCATGTGGATGCTGAGAAGCTCAGGTCCTCTGGAAGAACAGTCTGCGCTCTTAACTGCTGAGCTATCTCTCCAGCCCCAAACTTTCTATTTATTTATCTATCTATCTATCTATCTATCTGTCTGTCTGTCTGTCTGTCTGTCTGTCTGTCTGTCTGTCTATCTATCTATTTATTTGTCTTGGTTCTTGCCTGGAATTGGAACTACAGACAGTTATGAGCTGCCATGTGGGTGCTGGGAATTGAATCCCGGTCCTTCGGAAGAGCAGTCAGTGCTCTTAACCGCTGAGCCATCTCTCCAGCTTCACTGGGCATTTCTAAAACAAATGTAAGGATCATGGGACTTAACTCAGAGACTGTAGAACTCAGAGGCACAGATGTGTGCACATGACTGCCCCACTCCAAGTCAGGGACTTGGTATCCAGCTGTTCGCAGCTGAATTGTGATTCAAACAACACAGCTCTGCCCTTTAGACAGCTATTGATTGGTGACTCTCCACATCATGTGGGGACAGTTGGGGACATGCCTTTGGAGGCTGTTTCATCATGCAGCAATATCACCACTACATTCAGCCTTGGGGGAGGGGATGTTGGCAGTAATTCGGGACAGCTTAGAGAAAGCAGGGCCCAGAGAGACAGCTGGCTGAGGCTGTAGACAAGGCATGGTGTAGAACCTGATGATGAAGCTATGGCATGTGATTACATGGGAGTGTGTGTGTTCTTGTTCATGTGCAGGCTATTAAGTACCTTTTCTTCACTCTATAGTTCTGGGCTCTTGAGCCAGGCCCATGGCCTCTGTGTCTCTATTTCTTCTGTGGAATGGGCTCTGACAGGGGATTCAGCATGTGCCTGGCTAGTGGGTGGATTCTGCTGGGCTCACCTCTGGACTCACTTCCCTAGCATTGCCAGCTTCCTGGATTATGGATGCAAAAACATTCCTGCCCATCTAGATTCCTTTGTCACTGGGGAAACTGAGGCAGAAAGCCACAGAGTCAATAAATTAACAATTAGAAGCAGTGCTGGAGTGGGGTCCAGTCCTGATTTGAGTTATTGCTAGGAACCCCAGGCCAAGAGCAGGGAAGGGCTGAATGTGAGACCCACTGCTGAGGAAGCCAGTGCTGGGGAGGTGGTAACAGTTCTGTCT
Organism: Sigmodon hispidus; assembly: GCA_004025045.1. NCBI lineage: Eukaryota > Metazoa > Chordata > Mammalia > Rodentia > Cricetidae > Sigmodon > Sigmodon hispidus. The sequence continues at coordinate 104,486 of PVIH01001676.1, forward strand.
CTCTGTTGGGCCCTTCTGGATGGGATTGAAGGTTGCCATCCATGGCAGCGGCTGCTTCTCAGAGTTCACCTCAGGGTGATGCTTGCTTACCTTTGTGCCTGCTGGCCGTCATTTAGACTCTGGTTGCCACTGAGAAGTCTTGGCCTCTCATGCCCTGGTCTCTGCTTGACCCATATTCCTACCCCTTCCCCCCCGCAGCTAACCTGTTCCTGCTGCCTAGTTTCTTCCCACCAATGAGGACCCACTTCCCTGAGGGCTACTTCCTGTATCCATGTTCTTCCTGTTCCTGAGACATCCTCACTTAGGGCATAGGCCTGGACACTGAGGATCTGGAGGAAGCCTGAGCAGCTGTCCCTGCTGCCACAGGGTAGCTGGGATTTACACTGGCTTGGACTTGGTACAGCCCTGGGGAGGAGCAGAGAGTTCTTGGATAGATGCTGACCTTTCCTGGGTATCTCGATAGCTATGGAGTACCTACAACATCCTGGAAAAGGTCAAGCCTGGCCCACCAGGCCCTGCAAGAAAGGGACCAGAACCACTCACATTATCAGTGCGGGCACCTTACTCCAAGGCATTTTCCCACTTTGGGTGCAGCTGGGGTACCATTTTTCACCCCTTTTAGTAATGTTGGAAGTGAGGGAGAGAGCTGTGTCCTCTGGGGTCCTGGAAGCGGGACCATGGAATGGTGTGTGTGTGGAGCTTGTGGGGCATTCTGTCTTCTTGGCTTCATTTCTGTGGGTGTTAATTTTGATAAGACACAGAATGTCTCAGAAATGGAAAAACCCAGTTGTAGTCTGGGCCTCTCTGTCCAAAGCCCTAGGATATGTGGGTCTCATGAATGGTAGTCCATAGCCTAACCTTTAAATTTAGCTATCCAAAAGGTCTCAGTGTTGTAGGGGCTGATGAGCATGCTCCTTCCCCACCTACATCTTGCTGTTGCCTAGGGCTCACAGTCAAGTGGGCACTGAGGCAGGAGGATATCCCTGGTGACCATCTAGCCTCTCTGAAGTGTGTGGTAAAAGCCTACCTGACCTCATGGGGTCAGGGCAGTGAAGGCTGACACGTTTCTGTGTGTTGTAACCCAGACAGGCAGCAGGATTGACAAGCCACCTATAGCTCCTAGTTTTTTCTAGATGGAGTGAGGTTTCCTCTGAAGCCACATAAAAGAAAAGAACAGAAATGGTTCCATACAACTTCAGACTGACTCTGTCACTCTTGGGACATAGCCTAAGGGGATGCCTGGTAATGTCGGAGTCCCAACACACAAGAACTTGGCCCCCAGCTCTATTTTAGCCCCTGGGCTCCACCTAGGCTGTGAGCAGGACTCTCTCTCCAGCCTCATTTTGAAGGGATTGGGGAGTGATAACAGTGTCCTCCTAAGCCACTAATCAATGCCATGCCCTCTACACACAGCTGGAGTCCATAAGACAGGAGGCAGGAGCCTGCTATTGGCCACAGAGCCCTTGGATAAATCTCACACGTTTTCCTTTACCGTCATCTCGAGGCTAACCTACTGCTATGGTCTGATAATGTGAAGCAACTCCCAAGAGTTAGTTTTAAAATATTTGCAAGGATCTGTGACATCAATGACAAAGAGAGCAGGTCACTGCAGAGAGAGCACCATAGGCAGGTCATGAAGAGAATTCCAGAATATTAGAGAAAGAAGTAATGTGTCCATCAAGGCCCCAATAGGCTCTTGGGGTTCAAGGGACAGAGTAAATGGATGGCTTCAGGGTTGAGCAGGTTGGAAGGCTGCAGACTAACTGAAGGTGGGGGTTAGGGAGTGGGGAGGGGGTATGGGAAGGAACAGACACCCACCCTGTCTCTGAAGCAACAGTTGTAACCCAAGAATTGGAACAGCAGCAAGCTGAGCATTTTTCAAACTCCATTTCATCACAGAATGGTGGCCAGCAGCCAGGACTTCCAATGGAGGCATGGGGCGTGGCCTCCATGTCCCCAAGGTCCCCGGCCAGGCCCCCCACACCCACACGCTCTCTCAGCAGCTCTAAGTAGCACATGCTGGAGTGTCCCTTGACTGTCTTTCTGCTCTGTGGCTCTCCTGGAGGTTCAGAAAGGAAGGAGTTAAATGGAATCTGAAGGTACCGGTTGCTGGGTCACCTTGATTCTCAGGCTGGGTCCCTTTCCTTCTGCCAGAGGGAAGTGGCAGAGCTTTGAGACTGGGAAATGTGAATGGGGGAGGGTGGGGACCTGGCAGGCTCCACCTCCAGGACCACAGGAGCCGCCCCAGCTCAGAGGCTTGCACTGCCCCGATGGCTCCGGACCCCAGCAGACGCCTATGGCTGCTGCCGCTGCTTCTCTCTTGCTGTCTTGAGTTTGCCGAGGCTGACAGGAAACCCCTGAATTCTTTGATTCCTCTGGAGTGGCTGTGGTCCACCAAGACCGATAATCTGGTCTCCAAGCCCCAGATCAGTTCACCTGTGCAGCTCACAGAGAAACCCACGACACACGAGGTCCCTCAGGATGGCCTCCCAGAACAGCAGACAACTCCTGCCAACCCCAAGCTGCCCCTGGAGGATCAGGAAACTGGACAGAGTGGGACCCCGACAACCCCTGCCATCCTCACCCCCCTGACGCCTCCTGCTTCCAGCCCAGACACGAAGGAGGAGAATGTTGCCGGTGTCGGAGCCAAGATTCTGAACGTAGCTCAGGGCATTCGGAGCTTCGTCCAGCTGTGGGATGAGGATACAGCTACTGAGACCTCAGCTTCCTCAATCCCTACCGTCCTCCCCACTCTGACTGGGCTCTCCAGGGTTCCCCAGGAGGGCAAGGCTACTCTCGGGCTAAGCAGGGGCACCCCAACTTCTCCAGATGTTCAGACAACTGAAGCTGATACCGTGGCTGTGTCCACTCAGCTACCTCCCTCCTTGACCAGTCTCCAGGTACCACTGAGGAGACCCTCAGTGCCACCAGCACCTCCAGGTAGAGCTTTTCTCTCTTCTGCACAAATCAGGGCTCCTCCCTGGGGGCGCCAGGAACCTCTCAGGCAGCCCCAGCATCCGGAGGGGAAAGGACTCTTGCCTATGACATCCAGGCCCAGCCAGCAGCACCGGCACTCTGACAGCCACAGGCACATGCCTCCTTTGCTTTCCCTGGTGACGGGTCCCCTGGTGACGGCTTCTCTGAGTGTGCACAGTGTACTCTCTGTCCCTTCCTCTGACCCCTCAGCCCAGCTCTCTCAAGTAGCAACTTTACCTGGGTTCCCTGGTGCTAGGGTTTCCCACATGGCTACCTCTTCAGGGCCCGAGCTTTCTAATGACTCTGTGCTGCTGGGAACTGGTTCACTGACCTCTACCAGCCAATGCCTGCCCCTGCCACCCACTTTGACCATCTGTAGCCACCTAGGTATTGGACACTTCTGGCTGCCTAACCATCTACACCATAAAAGCAGCGAGGAGGTGGAGGCCACTGCACGGGCATGGGGGTACCTCCTCCAGACAAACTGTCATCCCTTCCTTGCCTGGTTCTTCTGTCTGCTGCTGGCTCCCTCATGTGGCCCAGGGCCACCACCTGCCCTGCCACCTTGTCGTCAGTTCTGTGAGGTCCTGGAGGATGGATGCTGGAACTACCTAGATAGGGGCAGGCTGCCTGTCAACTGTGCCTCGCTCCCTTCTCAGGAGGATGGGTACTGTGTGTTCATTGGGCCAGCTGCAGGTAACCAAGTGGCCACTTTCCTTTTTGCTTTTTAAGAGACCTCAGCCAGGGCCAATGAAAGTCTGGCACAGAATTCCCACTCCTGCCTCTTTGAGCCTGGTTAATGGCACTGGAGAGGCGCTGGGGTATGGTATTCTGTGAAGGAAAGGAGGCATGGGGTCCGGGCATGGCCATGACCGCAGGTTCTGTGTCTGCAGGGGGGGGGAAACATGATATGACTGAGGGAGTTTGAGTCCTACCAAATTCCAGCTGCCCCGTCCTTGTTCCTATCCCCTGAACCACATTATCTGAAGTCCTCTCTATGGTCCCAGCCAGCCTAGCCAAAGGGCTGAAAGGTGCCAGCCACACAGGGAGGGTCATAGGCTCCAGCCTCCTATATAACTCACATGCTTCTGCCCAGCTGAGATCTAAAGCATAGCCTTTGATGGCTACATGATGGGTGGAACAGAAGAGGAGTCATTCCTCAGATTATCCATGATTCAGGGCAGGGCAGGGGCAGTTGGGCCAGACCTTGGATAGCTTTCTTTTGCGTCTAGTCAAGGACCAGGCTCCCAAGCTGTGCTCCTGACTCCTCAGCCACTGTTTGTGTTGGGAGGCCTTGGCCAGCCTGCAGGATGTGACATCTCTCCTGCATAAGGGTAAGTGGCATTGACCTTTAGTCAGTGGGCTCTGGAGCTGGGAGGCATCCATGAGAGTTCCCTGGGATTCTGTAGGGAATCATCTTGTTGGATGCCCCCAGGATGAACTTGGATGGTTCCTGGCAAGTTGCTGGCCCAGAGCCTGCACAGACCCTGTGCAGACCTAGGGTATATTAGCAAGAAAAGGGCTATAGGTAGATCAGGGTCAAGTACTAGATAGATAGTACTCATTTCCAAGAAAGAGGCACATGAGAGGCTGGAATGGAGGAACAGGGGAGTGGAGGACCACCTAGAGGAGGAACAGGCTACAGGTGGAGGATTTGGATATGTGGGCCTGCTCCAGGAAGGACCTGGGCTGTGCAGAAGCCCAGGGGATGCTCATGGCTTCATTAGGGGCCACAGCTGGACCTGAGAGGGTGGGGCTACCCCAGGGCTATTGGCTCAGATTTTACCCAGCTGGTGTCTCAGTGAGTCCCACACACATTCCATCCTTGAAATAGCTGAATGCGGAGTGGCTCAGGCGCCCTTCCGGTGGAGGCCTGCACCTGGCCACAGCTGCCAGAGTCCGTCCTACATGGCCAGCTCCACAGGGATGTGTCTTGACAGGAGAACAACCTACCACATCTTCTGTTGGGGCTGTGCAGGATGATGGGGAATCATGGACTGCTGTCCAGGGTTAGGAGGGCCTGGCCATGTGTCTGCTTCAGGAGCAGCCATAGGCTATAAAGTCAGAGATCCTGTGAAATGCTGGAAAGACGGTTCAGCCATATGAAGTGCAGGACCAGACCTGGCACATGTGGTCCTTACAATGGAGCTTCATGGGACACTAATGTCTTTGTGGCTGCCTGGCTAGCCAGTGGCTAAACATCTGAACACATTGGGCTGCATCCCTAGCAAGGTCCTGGGGACTGGTCTATCAGCACTCATGGTCCACATCCCTGCACAGACCCTATGCAGGCCTAGGGTATAGCAAGACAAGGGCTACGGTAGGTCAGGGTCAAGCAGGGCACATCTGGATGGAAAGCCTCAAGAGCTAAAGTCTCTCTCTAGGCAAGGTTAGGGGGGGAGGTTTCCATGGAAACTCAGGGGCAGGAGCAGGAGAGACTTTTACCTTCTCTTCCCGGCCTCTCTTTCTGGGAGCTCCTCCCCAGGCGAGCCCCACACTCCTGCTGGCCCTCTGGCAGGCCGATCACTTCTACCTCAGCATGAAGGAGGACAAGGAGAGTTCCTGGTGGAACTAGAAATAAGATGAGGAGAAAGGTTTAGTCCCTCCCCGACAGAGTTTCCCTAACCCCTCAGTGGTAGCTCTGAGGTTTTAGAGAGATACTGGGTTCAAATCTTAGCCCCATGACCAGCAAGGGACAGGGGCAGTCTTTCACTACGAGGAGGTGTGGGGATTGGGAATAATGAGTTCCTACAAGAGAGCATGTATTTCCACCTCAGGGTCTGATCAGAGCTATGGTGGGTGCTTCCTATTATAATGTGGGCCCTGCCCCATTCCCCTCAGAGTGTAGTCTGACCTGACTCCTACACTCAGCCTAAGTTTTACACACCTGTCTGGCCTTGGACTCCTACTTCAGCAACCCGCATACCCAGACTTACACACCTGACTTTAGTTAACTCAAGTTCCTGTTAACTTTGATTGGCAGAGACAAGACCCTTCTATGGGAAAAAACCTAAATATCCATATACAGCTGGTACAGCAGTCCTGGTCTCAGACATCTACACAGCTCACCCTGTGCACCTGGCCCTGCACCCTGAGGCTTCTGTGCTCACTTGTCTAGCCAGGCTTGTAGCTCGTCACCCATGTCTTTTCTAACCCCTGGGGGAGGCCATGAAGCGAATGACCGGTGTCAAGGTATCAGGAGAAACATTACATCATTCAGCGAATATGTGAGGTGATATCTGGGAGGTAGAGGATCACCTCATGGGGGTTCCTTGACATGGTTAGGTCTGCTGGTCAGCATGTCACTGGGCCCCTGGGAAGAGTCTTAAGTATATAGGCTTGCCCTTTAGATATATGAGGGGAGAAAGTGTGGGTACAGCACTCTGGGTTCTCACCTCAGCTACTTATCTCTCCCAGCTCCCCATGAGAAGAGCAACTGCTGGGCCTCATGCTGCCTTCAGGAAACACTTCAGCTATCTAAGTAGGGCCCCGGGAAAGACATGGAGCTTAAGTCAAGGGGCTACATGGACCCAGGCATCTCACCTCTCCATGTGTCACAGCCTTGCCTACCCCATGAATGACAAGAGGCAGGTACAATTTCCCAGGGAGCCTTTCTCTCCAAGGCCCTTGGGAGAAAGCAAGGTCTGGGGAGGCCAAATTCTGCACCTGCAGCAGGCTTGCAGACATACTAGGTGCAATTAAGAGTCGCACACAGTGTGACTGGACCTCTGAACCTGTAGACCAGGCTGGCCGGCTGTGGAGCGTTTGCATGGTAGGGGGAGGATGCTGGGGGCAGGGGGACTTTGCTGCGTTCATCACTCTGGCACTCCACTGATGCCATAGAGGCCCCCTCCATCGAGCACCCACCAGTCAGCTCCATCCCAGCTATTCTCACCTTGGCTTTTATCTTGCTCCTTAATCAAATGTGAGACTCCGAAGTGGACGCTTCGGTTAACACTGGTTTTTGTTTAACTTTGATCTGAGAAGACAAGACCCCTCTATGGAAAAATACTTGAATGCTTTTTGTTCACTCCTGACAACCTGCAGATAACTATGTGCATACTGTTAGCCGAGCAGTACACAGATAGTCCTTCCACCCAGGCACACCAGATCCACTGTGCAGCCAACTTGCTAGGGAGTCCAGGCTTAGGGCCCAAGTGAGCTGTAGCCATAGACATAGACGTGCAGGAGCCTGGAGTTTTTGTATCCAAAAATTTAATGTATGGAGCACAATAGCTTCATAGCTAGACATTCTGTGAAAGTGACCGCTGGGTTACATGGTGTATCCATCGCTTGTCAGGGATACATTTAAAATCTACTTTCTGAGCAGGTGTGTGCATGGCGGGATTGAACCTAGGGTCTCACACAAGTCAGGTAGGTTCTCTGAACCACATATCAGCCATCTCTAAGCCCTAGTCTTTGCATATAGTATAGATGGCTATCTGTAGTCAAGCACTGCACATCAGGTCTGCAGAACTTGCCCAATTGCCAGACCAGAGCTCTTTCTTTGCCTTGGATTAATGTCACCTCATTTCTTCACCTCCACCAGCCAGAAAAGCCACCCCGTGCTCCACATCTTTAGGTTCTTAGAGTCTACCTGTGAGTAAAGTCACATGATGTTTCTCCTGTGCCCAGATTGTTTAACTTAGTACAGTATACACCAGGTTCCTCTATATTGTCAGAACAGGAGTTCCTTCATGTTCATTGTTGTGTGTGAGCATGGCACCTTCTCCTTCTCATGTCCGTGAACACCCATGTGGGTTTTGTGTCATGGATGCTGTGAGTAGCCAGTGCTGCAGGAAAGCTGGGGTACAGCTGTGTCTTCCATAGCCTAACCTCAGTTCCTTTGTATGCTGAAGAGCATAGTGGTTCTGTGTGTGTGTGTGTGTGTGTGTGTGTGTGTGTGTGTGTGTGTGTGTGTGAGAGAGAGAGAGAGAGAGAGAGAGAGAGAGAGAGAGAGAAAGAGAGAGAGAGAGCGCTTCACTGTGTCTCCCCTGGTGGCTGACCTAGATCCATTCCTGCCAGCAGTGTAGAGGGTTCCTTCTTTTCTTCCACCACCTGTTGCTTCTTGCTAACAGCTGGAAGGTGGCATCCTGTTGTGGATTTTGTTTGTGTCTCTGGTGACCTGTGATCTGGAGCAAGTGTGTGCTGTACAGATCACTCAAATATTCTTTGAGAAATGTCTGCTCAGGTCTTTTGTCCATTTTAAAATCCAACTACTTGCTTTTTTATCGAGCTGTGTGAATTCTGCATCAGCTCCGGAAATTTTTTCTCCTGGGCTGTTTGGCTGGCAGACTTGCAACCAGCCTGTGGGCCATCTCTTCCTCTTGCATGAAGGATGCTGCCACTCGCTTGGTCAGTCTATCAACATCGAGGTGTTGGTATCATTGTCTACAGGGCCTATCTACGGTGGTAGCTTTTTGGCACTGTGATGTGTTACCTGTTAAAAGCGTGAGGGAGGAAAGAGTTGTTTTGGCTCATGGCCCAGATGTGTCTGGCTCCATTGCTTATAGCCTGTGGCGAGGCCCAACAAGGACAGGGCAGAGCAAAAGTGCTCACCCCACAGTATCTAAGAGTAGTGAAAGCAATGAGCAGGGACAATGTGGCCTTCAGAGGCAGACTCTTCTCAAACCTTCTTTCCTCCAGGCTCTGCCTCCAACAGTCCATTCCTGGATTAACTAACCACAGAAGCTAACCTGTGATGACCTAGTCATCTCTCAGTAGCAGCATCATGTGGGGACCATGCCTTTAACACGGGAGCTTTTGGGGGACATTTTCATTCAAACCACATTTGTTCCCGATGGGGACAGCTGGGGTGGGATCCAGCACAGAGGGCCCGGTCCCACTGTAGCAAGCAGCTCAGGCAGGTAGAGACAGATCTGTGACTAGCTTTGGAAGAGGAATGATCCGTACTCCTCACCTCAGGGGCTAGGAGGGTCTCCAAGTGAGCTCCTTGATATCATCCTTCCCATTGGCAGATGGTCCGTCTACCCTTCTGCCTTAGGGAAGTCATTGCTTTCATATATTTTTATAATGATAAGATAAACATGAAGCATACTGCATGACCACTGTCCCATATGCAGACCAGTGATGTCACCACCAACCAGCTACCTCCAGAGCACCCATGTCCCAAGCTGGAGCTCCATGTCTTCTAAGCCCTACAAACTCCCCAACCCCTCCAATCCGTGTATCAGCCTTTGGGGAGAATGTGTGTCCAAGACCTTGGCTC